>CM076575.1:2028092117-2028249847 GCA_034641835.2 Pinus albicaulis | reverse complement strand
GAAACAAGCTATACAAGAAATTAACCATGGAACTAGATCTTTTACGGTATGATTCAACTATTCAATTAATTTAATAATTGTACCTAACAGATGATATATTTGGAATACAAGTAGGTATTGACTCTAACTCAGAATTCACAAACTACATTTAAACTATCCGAAGTCATATACAGTTATTAGGAGAAACCAAAATAATTCCACGACCATAAATATTAACATCATATTAAATATTAACGAAGATAAAAGAATTAAAACAGAGAACCCAATTTTAGAAACAGGGTTTGACATGCAGGAAGTGGTTACCTTGCCGAACCGGAGATCTATAAGTCCAAGAACCATCAACGTCGGCAATTTTTCATCCATGCATCGAGTCTGTTTCCTACATATCGAACATGGGATATTGATTAAACATAAATAATATACTAAAGAATGAAACTATATAACCAAGACACGAAAAGGAAATTGGTTCCTACTAAATTAGCAAAATAAGAAATTACCTTACTCGATGAGGCAAATGAAAAATTATGGTAACATTCAGTAGGGATGTTATATGTAACCAGAAAATGAGGTTTTGTATATCATTTTCTGGCTTATGCAGTTCAAAATAAATATAGAGGTGAATCTCTGTAGATGGAGACCCTGGCTAAGTTGAAACCCTGTATGCATTAGCTATTCTGACATTCAGAAAGGATCCATGCACCAGATGGTCGTCGGTAAGTCCTTCACGATAGAACCCATATAAGTCGATGTCCTTAACATTTAGAGAATATAGCTAAGTGATGTAGGGAAAAAAATAAACATAAGAATTATTTACACTCCCTTAATTACACCTCTTAGAACTTGTGCAACATCTTATTTAAGGTGAGCATTAAGCTAGAATTATTTTGAAAGAGAGACTAAGGAAAAAAAACAATAATTTGATATGCAAAGTGGAAGTACATGACAAGTTGTATCAAAGCCCTAGGTTCACATCTAAAACCTTATGAGCATAAATGGAGGTGGTTACATGTAAAAAAAAATAACATAGGTATAGTTTATAAAGTGAATAATAATGATTCATTTACTATATGAGAAAATATGAGAAAATTGCGAGGTGTGATCTAATTCAAACTAATTCTAGTAAGTTAGATTTATGGCAATGAAACTTTTAAGGATGGAAAATTATCTTGCACTTTAAAACATTGGTCAATCTCACTAGTCTCTAATATGCAAATTATAAAATATTTATTCATATATTTGTAAAATTATTCAATATATACTTGGCGATTTTTAAGGTAAAATAATTTTATATTGTAAAATTAGAGGCAAATCATTTTTGGAAAAAATAGAAATTGACCAATCTTTTTTTTGGAAAAATCATGGAAAATTAGCCCTTGCCCCTAAAATTTTCCATGGTTTAGGAAGGTTGCCTCCCAAAATGACAAGTGTAATCCATAATGCAACAATTATATTAACTGAAATAAATATATATATTGGTGGCCACATAATCAGAGAGGTACAATGTTTTGGGATTCTTGGTTATGCATGTTCCTATAGTAAACCTGGATTGTGGGAGTGGTAAACATAATACTTAACTGGCTTTATGATACTCATATGGAAATTTCCACAATTAGTGGCACAACAACTCAATTGATTTTCCTAAATCCTTTTACATAATAGTATAGAAGATTATTTTGAACATTGAATCAAGGGAAAAATAAAGGTGTGTGTATTCTAAAAATTGATTAACACTAAGTTATGAATAAATGATAAACAACGTTAGACCTTTGTGATTGAGTTTTGTTGAGGTGCAACAAGCTCAGGCTTTGATGCTAAATAATTAACCAGAAAAAAAATATTAACCTCATTTCAGAAGTTGTGGGCTATCTTAACCTTATAAGGATTTCAATTTTCTTGAATTTTACCTTATGGGGTATAACAAATGAAAAAAACTAAGGTCACTTATGGGACATGTTACTAACATTGTTAAAAGTTGAAAGTAACTATTGAACTCTTCCCACAGTGGTCCTCAATACAAAAAGAAAAATCAAATTATTAAATTAGAACAAATATATACATAATAAAATACAATAGTAGAGGTAAGTGATGACGATCTAATGGAATAGGTAAAAATAAATAAAAAACAATAATGAAGATTTCAATTAAGATAACAGTAAAATAAAATTTATGGACAATGGGGACAAAGAGACAAGATTATAATGATAATAGATTTTTTCACATGTCAGTATACATAGGATTGATGTATATTTCAAGTGCAAGTAATAAAAATTTAATAAAATAATGAAAACATTATTTCGTGGCTAAACATACTATGAAAAAAGAAAATTTGTTATCACCAAAAATATCATCTATCTATTTCTAACTGGGTGGATAGAAATACACCATGTAAGACCAATTTTACCATAGTAAAATTTCTTTCACTATAGGAAATAATTTGATAAACCATATTTTATTAAATTATTTTTGGTTAAAACTAGAAACCCTATGAAGAATAATTAAATAAATCATTATTTATTCCATTTTCCTCTAGGAATAATTATTAAATCATTATCTACTAAATATTCCTTGGCACATTTGACCCAATCATGAGAAATAATTCAATATATAAGTATTTATTTGATTTTTTCTAGGAATAATTAATTAAATAATTATTTAGTTAATATTCATTGTCAAATTTGACTAAATCACCCATAAATGATTAAACAAATAATTATTTGTTTATTATTCATTAACCATATCATTGTAATAATAAATAAATCATTTGATTGTTTATTATTTCTAAATAAAGGTATTTAACCAATTTAAATATATTTTTCCTTTATTGTGGTTAATAATATTTTATTATTCCCCATTTTTGATAAAACCCCAATATTTTGTTATAAAGAAGAGGGTTTTCCATCCATTCTTTCCCCATGATCACTATCATTGTCATTATCACCATCTTTTAGCAATCGAACTCGCATCTGAGTTCAACACACATTTTTTTGGGTTTCATACATGAGAGAGAGAGAGAGAGAGAGAATAATGATGACAACCAAAGGACCCATCCCATTGAGGGGGATGTGTAACCTTTCTACAAGTATCCTTCATGAGGTGTAGTAAATTTTTTTTTCTAAATTACTTTGTCCATGGTTTGGGGTTTTACATTAGTTTTTATCATTGTTGTTTAACATCTTTTGCTCAAAAGATCTATTGATTTGTAGGTTTTCTTATAACCTTATATTGCAGATCTGAAGTGTCCAATAGCCAAATATGTTGTTAGGGCCATTAGCCAGTCATGGCTTAAGTGAAGACTTTTTCGTACACTTGTTAGAAAATTTCGCACTAACAAATGACGACTCCATTGTTGTAATTTAGATTCTTGGCTCACCAACAGCTTCAACAATCACATTTTTTCTTCAGCTATTTTCAGTATCTTGATGTTTATTTTCATCTTTTATTCCCTTATTTAGTTAAAATTTTGAGTTCTCATAATGTTTTGGGGATAATTTTTATTTTATTTTCCACAGGTGAGAGGTACTAACCGAATTGGAGATGAAAAATATGTCTTAGACCTGTCACCCAAGAATTGAGGAGATAAAAATGCACTATTAAGCCCTAAAAGTGCATTTTGGAGGTCCAAAAAGAACTTAATCGACCAAAAATCATGTTTTCCTCTAGTTTTGGGTTAGGAACCGTGTTTCACAATTTTGTGAGGAATTGTTTGTGAAATTTTCACGGATTGTCAAGAGCATTCTTTTGGATTGTTGACCATTTTTTTAGCCCATATTAGCTCTAGATATCCCGACTATCTCTTTTTGAAGTAGAAATAATCCCCATAGGTTTTTAATACACTTCCACCTTTTTAGGAAGGGTAAGTTGAGTAGGTAGTCTGAGAGTTTCAGTACTTTTAACCATTGTTTCAGGGTGTGATCCATTTTTTTTGTATACCTTTATGATAGGTTCTTTTGGCATCCAAAAATCCCTCTAGAATTTTTTTTGGCTTTTCCCCTTAGGGTCTCGTTGTTTTCCCTACGCTCTAAAGCTTCTTTCCTGTCTTTTGCATGTTTTTACCCTCTCGTTTTTTGTTGTTTTTCTGCACCATTTTCAGCAGCATAGATTCATTAGATACCATTCCCATATAAATTAGATCTTGTGACCCTTTTAGTGTCTTTTGATTCTCACGTCTTCCTCTCCTAGCCTTATTGTTTGAAACCCTTGTTTGGGTGGGGTTTATGCTTGATTTACAACTCATTTCACTACCATTATTTCAGTTTTATTTACAGTTTTCATAATTTTATTTCAGCAACATTTTGGCATCATCATAAAACATGCTTAATTAAATTATCCACAATACACACTTATTTTCACATGCTCACACCTAAATAAAATGAGAGCTTGGTTCTGCCACCAAACCATGAATTAAGTATGCCACTTAATAACTCTAACTCACATCGATTAATCCCACTTGGGAATCAGAGCCAAAACAATCTTTGTAGTTACGTGTACAATCACTGGGATAGGCTTCCAATAATTCCATTGATCGCATACATTGAGACATGTAAATTTGAGTTAATAGGGAGCTTAAAATCCTTCGCCATCCCACTATCAAAGGTGGAGAGCATCAAAAACCCATTTCAGAGGAGATTAGGCTAGGACATTGTGCGATGAATTTTCGTCAGGGCTACCCAACCCATGGTAGCGAATTTCATGCATTGTATGATTTACCAGGAAGCTCAAGACTCACCGACCCCCATGGGATGAATGTAACCTTAGTGGCCTATTTTAGGAAAAATCCTTATAGGAATGGGCAGTTGTGCATTACAGGGGTGAGATTCTGTGAATGTGAAGTTCTTTGAAAGGCCATTTAAAACAATAGATTATAGGCTTGTTTGAGGATTTAGATAACCTTTAGGCTAGAGTTCACTTTTATTTGGATAGAACGGGTTTTCTTGCATCACAGTAGCTCATAGAATAGTTAGTTTACACTTGGCACAAATCCACTAGGTGTTTGATTCTTTTTTGTTACTCTTCTATATATATCATTCTTTATAATTCAGTTTCAACTATGCCTTGAAATAATTGCACCCTCAAGGTGTTTGTCATAGATAATATTAGGTCTCCCTCCTCTGTTTTCGTTAGGAAATATTAATTTTCCTCGTCATGTTCAATTTAATCCTGCCAGTCCTCCACTGACTCCCTATTTTGATTCTAGTTCTATTGATTCATCGTGTTCTTCCTCTGATTCCACCTCTTCTCAGCCTTTTATTGCCACCATGTGAGGCACCAACATAGGCGTAGGAAGCCAAGGTGGTAATCTTCCTCCTAACCTAGTTAATACCACCAGCGGAACCACTATATATACGGTCACTCATACCCCATTACTCACATTTATGGCTAGTTTAAGTCTCCCAAATTTTAACCAGTTAATCAATGATCCAAATGTCCATGATGTTGGTTGGCCAACTATGCCAACCAAAATTCCTTCTCGCATTGCTATGTTTGAGGGAACTCCTCGATAAGACCTTACAAATCACGTTCTCTCCTTTCACATGTGGTGTTCATCCAACTCTATCACCGATGAGTCCTTATTTCTTCGGTTATTCCAATGAACGCTCACTAGCGATGCTATGAAGTGGCATATAGACCAACTATCTACCTCTCATTCTACCTTTGTGACTCTTGCTAAAGCATTTTGGTCATATTTCCAGTTACATTTCCGTTATGATACCAGTACCGAATTATTTACCGCATTCTGTCAAAATTATGCCACCCACCTTTCTTACCATGTAAAATAATGTCGTAGAAGAATGAGCATGTATAGAGCTCATACATTCGATGATTGTTTCTATATCAATTGGTTTCCTAGAACGCTTTTAGCCCCCATAGGAGATGATGTTGCATGCCACTTTCCTCGGGACGAGGAAGAAGCTCTTAAGATAGCCTTAAAATAGGACTTGATTTATGCCCAATCACGTTATGTTTATATCGTTTTACTAGGCCTCCATAGACCTAGTGATATCACTGCACTGGGGGAATCTCATGTCATCGACGGTATTAATGGATCCCTTTCACACCCATGACCATATGGTCCTCCTCAAACGAGTTATGGTCACCCTATGGGGGGACCGATTCCTCCAACAATTATCACCCTCCTCTAGGTAACTTGTATCCCAGTCCAAGAAGGTCTTGTGATTTTTCCCAACCACATAAATAAATGGGAGGGCCAATTGTTGCTTGACCTGTTTACCATAAATTTTTCCCATCTCCTTATTATCCTTATGCACTGACAAGTGCTCCATCTCATCAGGCATTAGCACCTCAGCCTCCCACGCCTCCTCAACCCCTCGCGTAGCAACCACCTCCTCCTCAAGGTCAAGTGTATGCTCAGTAGAGTGTGACTAATCCGCCATATTCGAAGAAAAATAATAAGGGGAAAGGTAACCATAACAAAAACTGTAGGGTAACCACGATAGCCTAGGTACTTAATCAAATGCACCTCACGAGAACCATCCAAATACCACAACCCAATAGTATGATGATCATTCCAAGTGGAAAAAATACCTTCGTACGAGTAAGAATTATGGATGATGTGGTGTATATGGCCATTACACACATTATTGTCCCATTTTACTCTAGATGCATCAAATGTGGGATTCCCAAGCAGTCTCTCAAGAATAGAAACCTATGGTGCCGCTTCGTGATACCACTACTCCACCTCAACTGGTTGTTCTCACTAACCCTTTCCCTCAGCAAGGATACCTCACTTCCAAAAATATACAAAGTTAGGCCACTCCTCCACCTTAGCAATTTGGTCATTGTGATTACGAGATTCTTAGCATGACCTCTCCCGAGTTCAATATTGCACATGTGAACCACGAGACCTGGTCGCGCCAATATGACAAGAAACTTGTTATGTTTGTGGTAGAGCCCCAAACCAAAGTGTCCACTAAGCCTATTTGGAAACAAAATGGTCCTTTACAAATCCCTCGACCTAAAGCCGAGGTCATACCTAAAATCTCCATGGGTCCATTACACTGTAATGTTGCTTCAACCAATTTTGCTCACACATATATCATAATATATGACTTGGCACAATATCCTTCCACCATGTCAACACTGGAAGTTATCTGGACATGCCCATCCTAAAGGAAATATCTACTATCGGCTTTTCACATTGTGGACCCTTTAGATGATCACTTGATCCTATTTGACGTTGACAACTCAAAATTTTCTCCTCTTCTCTCATCAGTTTCTTTCTAGATATGAGTCACCATTAGAAAAGTTATTGTCGATAAATGTATTATAGATGAAGATGCCTCCACATGTGTGATGGAGGACACTATTTTTGAAAAAACTCGGGTCACATAATTTATCCCCATCCACTATATATTTATGTGCTTAGTACGGCCATGCTTCACAACCCCTTGGCATGTATCGAAATTTTCCTATCACAGTTGTTGGCAAGACTATTTGCATTGACATAGAAATCATCAATGCCCCCTTGTATTACAATATTATTTTAGATCTTAGCTATACCAATGCGATGACAATTGTCTCATTTGTGGTTCACCGTAATATATGCTTCCCCCATAAAGCAGATATCGTTACCATTGATCAGTTGACATATTATGATCCGAAGTCTCAGACATCACTCTAGTCTACCATCTCATCGATGACCGAAAAAATAAACCTGTTTCGCCTCTCACAAATGTCTCTTTAGGAGTCTATCAAGATTCCACAATGTTTGTCGCATACTATGGTCTACCTTCTATCCCTTCTAAGCCCAGTTCATATAGTTTTTTTATGTTGCAAGTGTCACATGTTGCTTATAAGTGGCTTGGTATGCCCATCCAGGAACTATAACCTCGTGTTTTCCACTTGAACCAGCCATCAGGATCAACTCCCGAAGGACCTCCTCCTTCTGCTGGTGTCTCTCCTCCTCCTTTTCAACTAGGAGTTATTCCTCTAGGTCTTAACCATTTGGGAGTCATTCCATCATGCCATTATCCTGCTGGTCAGATTCTATTTTTATTTCATTCACCTATAATATTTTCATTTCCTGTCATGGATACGCTGAGTTCACCAAATATGAACCTTGAAATACCAGTTTGGTACATCGATACCCCAAAAAACACTTCACTAGATCAACTTAAAACATATACTAATTTGACCCCGGTCCAACTGCTCGCTATGACCCCTTCCTTTGCTTCAGTTCCTCAGCAACCTCAGTAGGAGCCCACTCTTGTTGTGAAAGCATATGGTGAGGGGCGAAAATAAAAAATTAAGGCACCTAAGGACAAGGCTCCCCAAATAACTCTAGCTCCACATAAGCCTCCAAAGCCTACTCCACCATGTATTTTGTGTGATGTTGTTGGGCATGCCACCAATAACTGTCCTAAACTCCCTCGTCTCAAACTTGTGGTCATCGATACTTTTCATGACACCAACATTCCAAAAGTATATGTCAACTTACTTGAAACTATTAGGAAGAATAAGTCATTACGTACAAACTGACCATGCACTTTGTGCAATAACTATACCCCCTACTCCCATCATTGTCCTTGTCTCGATGATTTTTGTGATACCCTTTAGGAAATTCATTTTATAGAGGTCGCTCATAGTGGATCATCTAATCTTCGACTTGCAAATCCTAACTCCACCACTACACCAGAACAGGGGGAATCTAATGCATCCATTGTCATACCTCCCCACGATGTTGCGGTGATGGAAACTGAAGTCGCTATTTTCTACTTTTCGTCATCCATGGTATCACTTAATGCGAACCCACCTCGAGTTCCATCTATTTTTTTCGAACCTACCTCATCGAACATCCTAGTATCAACATCGGTAGATGTTTCATCTACTAGATCTTTGTCTACCCCTCATGATAATGCGTAAGTGAACTGTATCTCTCATGATGATGCATGAGGTAGCGTTGTCACATCATGTGGTATCCCTTCCTCTTGTTATCCCATCTTCCATTCAAATGAAAACATTATGGAAGCCATGACCACCCCTAATTTTCCTTGGGATGATATGAAAAATTATGCATACTTCCTTCCACAACTAACGCACTATCAATATCCTGTGGAACCTAAAAAATTCATCCATGGTGAAGTCAGTTGGTTTAGGAATCCCATTCCTACGCCAAATGCTTTCGAAGAAGGAAACATTTCCAATATATTTATTACCATTAATATCAACATTTTAGATAAAACAAGGATCAAAGAAAATATTAACTTGGGCGCACAGTGTACACCGGAAGAAATTGAAGCTTAAACCAAGTGATTCAAGGAATTTCATGCTATTTTCACCTAGTTTTACCTTGAAATGCTTGGAGTTGATCCCAAAATTGTTGAACACCATATGAAGAGATGGCCCAATGCCATTCCTATCTCCCAATATTTCAGAGCCATTAATCCTTCCAAGCGTGAGGCCACTAAAGTTGAAATCAATAATCTCAAGGAGGTTGGCTTTATCTATCCCATTGAATACAACACATGGATCCCCTCCCTTCACCTTGCCATATAACTCTTCCTGGACACACAAACTTTACAACAACAACTTATCATGCTTGATCATGCTAGTGAATATCGTCGTGTTTCATTGAAAACCATTGAAGTGGCCAAAAAACACACCAAGACCCAGTATGACTGAAAATTCCACCCTTTTACATTTCAGGAAGGTGACCTTGTGCTTGTGTATGACCAAGTTCATGATTTCTTGGTGCATGGGAATTTAAAACCATTATGGTTAGGACCTTACATCATTCGTAAGGATTTTGACCAGGGGGCATACCTTTTAAATGATTTTGAAGGCCATCTCCTTCCTAACCCTCGCAATGCTCTCTTCCTCAAGAAATTTTACCCATAGCATCTTCCTTTGAAATGCATGTATCTATTTCTGTTATGCATTTAGGTAGCCTCCATTCACCTCCATCGTCTCATTCTTTTCCTTCTTGCATCATTCAGTTGGATCCATCATCCACACCATATATCGATTATACCAATGGTGCAAGTCGCTTCTCCAAGAATCTAGCCTCGATAGCTTGGGCCATTTTTACCCCTTTTCATTCATTACTTCACTCCAATGGAATATTCATCGCATCTGCCACCAATAACCACGCTTAATATGATGCTATAATAGATATGTTAGTTGACACCCTTCATCATTGCATCCTTCACCTTCATGTTTGTATTGATTCCCTGCTACTTTTCATTCAATTGAAAGCCATTAATCATGTGAATAATCATGTCCTATTTAGGAAATATTTACGATTTAAGATTTTGGCATGTGAATTTGAATCCATTACATAAAATAAAGTTCCTAAAGCCAAAAATAACTATGTCAATTCAATTGAAAATAACATTCTACATTGGAATTTATCACATACAAGAAGGAAACCATAAACATAAACAAATAGTGAACCAGAATCATCACAAAACATGCATAACCATCTTATGTATCATCATATCAAAACATATAATTGTTTGAAGTCCACTACTCTAAATACATTCGACATTCCCATAAGATGTTACATAACCAAAAAATGGGAACCATATGTCCCTATCCCTAGTCACTATCATCTATAGGCTCTCGAGCCAATGGTTCCATACTACGAATTTCTATATCTTGAACTACCTAACTAACCATCGCAATGCATTGCATGGAACCTCACCACTCTGAGGGAAAAAAAACAGAATCATATATATACTGATATTCTAACTCCTGCCACCTGTTATCTGACACCCAAGTCAGTATCATGTTGAATCTACGATGGAGGTCCTCCATTAGACAACAATTTTTTGGTCTCTCTCGTGATGTCGATCCACCCTGATATGCAGCCCCACATGTCACAGCTGGGCTATCATATCCATAGATTTAATTAGTGCTATATCTTCATCAAATAAGTTTCCAAATTAGTACCATATATACATACTTTCTAAAACATTAAATCCAACCAAAAAATATAGTGACTTTCACTTACCATCTGGACCCCATGCCTAACCCAGTGGAAGTGGAAAGTCAAGAACACCCTGAAAGTTCATACCACTCTATGGATAGTCATCAATGTAGAGCAGAATTTGATCCCAAAAAGCAAAATGCTACAGCCAGAACACACGTCTGACTCCCCCTCCTCCACTTTTTCATAGTAGCTACTCCCAGCGCCACATCTTGGGCTCATGTGGGCCCCCATCCTAGATATGCCCATGTGGACTAATGGTAGGGATCTTCTCAAAGAAGGAGCACAAAACTACCCCAAAATGAATAGTTCTCTTTGAAGCGTCACTTGCATAGTGTCAATTTTCATTTCAACAACGATATCATCATCTGGGCCCACCAATTGTAGGAAACTCCAAAAAAAACCCTTTACCAATATCATTTTCTATCTAGTAATGTGATGAAAAGCATGGTTTTGCAAGATCCACACCACTCATGTGGCTACAACCCATGTCTCTAAATTCTCCTCATCATTGATCGTGATGTTCATGCCCTTTGCATGACCACCAAGTCGAAAATGGTGCTCCACAAACTCTCTTATCTGCTTCCCATGAGGCAGCATGTGATCTATATCCCCTACCACCCCTAGTGGGGGCAGTCCGATCAAAAACTAGATATCATGGATCGTGAGCTTGATCCCGTGTCCTTCCACTATAAAGGCCTCCTCGTTTGGATGCCAATAACTCAAAATCCTCAATATTAAGGGCTCACCAGCACTCATCAGTGGGTTCACCAACAACTTGAGAACCCCATAACAAGCCAATACTCCTCTCACTGTCTAATTCCCCTAAATATCGGTCCAAAGAGTGTCAAAGTCTCATTCATGCCAGTTAATATTTATGTCTTCGATACATGCAAACACCCTCATGTTTTTTTAGCTCAAATATAAAGACAACCAACAATAAAGATTATTCGCATCTCTTACAAGGCGAACAGACCAAAATCTTTGATTGGACTATCCAACTAACATTGGATTAAGAAATTGTTCCTTTCGTTGAAACTTTCAAATAACTCCTCCATGTCCATGAAGTAAATGCTCCTTTACTCTATGTGGAACACATTTCATCTGTTTTCCAATAGGATCTCAAGAGTTTATTTTCAAATCGATCCAAATCTACAATACTGTCTCCAACAACAAGACACCATTAATAAATAACAAATCACCACAATCATATGCTCTCCACACAAGAATAATAGTGGCCAAAATCCATCCAAAAATAACTGAATAATAAATATCACCAATATCAATAACATGGCTCACATTCAACAATAATATCAAACACCCACTACAAAATATAATTACTGAATAATACAGTTGGCAACGAACAACAAAATTTCTATGTTCCAAATGCACTAGCAACACCTACAAAATAAAAATGAGAGTCTAAAATATGGAGCTATAGCAAGATATCCATCTCCACCAACATCTCTGCTACAATTCTCTACTCTTTCGTCTGCAATCTGAATGTCTGAATCAAAACATTACTCCAACAAATAGATCTACTCTTTCTACTTCCATTATATCTTAGGTATATATAATACTAATGTAGACCATTGTTTTTATTGTTAGTGTACCCCTTTATTGTTATTGTTGTGCCCATGTAGTTCCCATATTTTTATTAGTATGCCCCATAGAATCCCACTATTGTTTTTTTTGTGTCCTTACATTATTATTTTTTTGTTGGCTCTGATTATATTGTCACCCCTTAGACTCCTATATAAAGAAAGGAGATTTTATCTTTTGAATCATCCAAGAATTGTTCATTTATCTGATTTAAAGTATTTTTCCCCCTCAAAGAGGCTATTTTTCAAGTTGTGGATCTATTTTTTCTTCTATTTTGTGAGTTGGTTGCATAGAGTCTCGTATCAGCGCTTTGGATCCTAGGGTTTCACTTCTTCGAACATGCCATCTTGGCATTTTCTCTATAACATTTTTTCTACAAGGCTTCAGAAGCTACAATTTTTACCAAGTGGAGCTCAAATCATGGTACATTTTGTGTAACAATTTTAGATCTTGCTTCGCTATATATTAGGATAAATGATACTGAGAAATTAGGGTTTTTTCATGCTCCAAAATTGAGTCTCAAACAAGTGACCTAGGGAAAATCATCATACCTTTCGTTGTAGACATCGTGTTTGAATTCTTTAATGTTCAACATACTTTTTTAATGTATATTCAATTTTTATCAATGTGGGTCTTCTTAAATGTATGCATAATGGGTACTTGTTGGATGCGAAATTTAATTATGCATCCAATGAGTGTCTACACTTGAAATTTGAGTAAACCTATAAGGAGATAATCCAAAAATATAAGTAAAAAGGTAGTTTTCTCCTTTTCCCTCCAAAATTCATAACTCTTATTTTATTATTTTAACTATTATTTTATTATTTTTCCTTAGGAGGCCATTTTTAGGCTGAAATTTCCTTTAATGTTATATTGTGACTCCTTAGACTCCTAAATATAGAAAGGAGGTTTTTTCATTTCAGGCATCCAATAATTGTTCATTTATGTGATGTAAAGAAGGTTTCCCCCTCGAAGAGGCTATTTTTCAAGTCGTTGATCTCTCTTTACTTCTATTTTGTGACTTGGTTGCATAACATTAAAACACATACACTGAAGCATCTATGCTCACCACTAGATATGAAGCATATTCACTCTATGTAGCCTTCTCTAATTAACTCTCATATTCAACCAAACTAATTCCATCATCTAACCATCATGAGTGTTCCATCATACCAGGTCATAATCCAAGGAAACACATAATCACACACATCAATTTCTCCATAAATCTACATCATCATGAGGTTGTCATATGTGCATGACCTCATTATATGTTAGGTATATATAATACTAATGTAGACCATTATTTTTATTATTAGTGAACCCCTTTATTGTTATTGTTTTTCCCATGTATTTCCCATATTTTTATTAGTATGCCCCATAGAATCCCACTATTGTTTTTTTTGTTTCCTTACGTTATTATTTTTATGTTGGCTCTGATTATATTGTCACCCCTTAGACTCCTATATATAGAAAGGAGGCTTAATCATTTGAATCATCCAAGAATTGTTCATTTATGTGATTTAAAGTATTTTTCCCCCTCGAAGAGGCTATTTGTCAAGTCCTGGATCTATTTTTTCTTCTATTTTGTGAGTTGGTTGCATAGAGTCTGGTATTAGTGTTTTGGATTCTAGGGTTTCTCTTCTTCAAACATGCCATCTTGCAATTTTCTCTATAACGTTTTTTCTACAAGGCTTTAAAAGCTACAATTTTTACCAAGTGGAGCTGAAATCATGGTACACTTTGTGCAACAATTTTAGGTCTTGGTTTGCTATATATTCGGAGAAATGATATTGAGAACTTAAGGTTTTTGCATGCTCCAAAATTTAGTCTCAAACAAGTGACCAAGGGAAAATTGTCATAACTTTCATTGGAGACATCGTATTTGAATTCTGTAATGTTCAACACATTTCTTTAATGTATATTCAAATTTTATCAATGTGGGTCTTCTTAAATGTATGCATAGTGGGTATTCGTTGGATGCGAAATTTAATCCTACATCCAATGAGTGTCTACACTTGAAATTTGAGTAAACCTATAAGGAGATAATCAAAAAATACAATTGAAAAAGTAGTTTTCTCCTTTTCCCTCAAAAATTTAAAACTCTTATTTCATTATTTTAACTATTATTTTATTATTTTTCCTTAGGAGGCCATTTTTAGGCTGAAATTTCCTTTAATGTTATATTGTGACCCCTTAGACTCCTAAATATAGAAAGAAGGTTTTTTCATTTCAGTTGTCCAATAATTGTTCATTTATGTGATGTAAAGAAGGTTTCCCCCTCGAAGAGGCTATTTTTCAAGTCGTTGATTTGTCTCTACTTCTATTTTGTGACTTAGTTGCATAACATTAAAACACATACACTAAAGCATCTATGCTCACGACTAGATATGAAGCATATTCACTCTATGTAGACTTCTCTAATTAACTCTCATATTCAACCAAACTAATTCCATCATCTAAACATCATGAGTGTTCCATCATACTAGGTCATAATCCAAGCAAACACATACTCACACACATCAATTTCTCCATCAATCTACATCATCATGAGGTTGCCATACGTGCATGACCTCATTAGATGTTAGGTATATATAATACTAGTGTAGACCATTATTTTTATTGTTAGTGTACCCCTTTATTGTTATTGTTGTGCCCATGTAGTTCCCATATTTGTATTAGTATGCCCCATAGAATCCCACTATTGTTTTTATTGTGTCCTTACATTATTATTTTTATGTTGGCTCTGATTATATTGTCACCCCTTAGACTCCTATATATAGAAAGGAGGTTTTATCATTTGAATCATCCAAGAATTTTCCATTTATGTGATTTAAATTATTTTTCCCCCCCTCGAAGAAGTTATTTTTCAAGTCGTGGATCTCTTTTTTCTTCTATTTTATGAGTTGGTTGCATAGAGTCTGGTATCAGCGCTTTGGATTCTAGGGTTTTTCTTCTTCAAACATGCCATCTTGGAATTTTCCCTATAATGTTTTTTCTACGAGGCTTCAGAAGCTGCAATTTTTACCAAGTGGAGCTTAAATCATGGTACACTTTGTGTAACAATTTTAGATCTTGGTTCGCTATATATTTGAAGAAATGATACTGAGAACTTGGCGTTTTTGCATGCTCCAAAATTCAGTCTCAAACAATTGACCTAGGGAAAATCGTCATACCTTTCGTTGCAGACATCGTATTTGAATTCTTTAATGTTCAACACACTTTTTTAATGTATACTCAATTTTTATCAATGTGGGTCTTCTTAAATGTATGCATAATGGGTACTCGTTGGATGTGAAATTTAATTTTGTATCCAATGAGTGTTTACACTTGAAATTTTGAGTAAACCTATAAGGATATAATCTGAAAATACAAGTAAAAAATTAGTTTTCTTCTTTTCCCTCCAAAATTCATAACTCTTATTTTATTATTTTTCCTTAGGAGGTCATTTTTAGGTTGAAATTTCCTTTAATGTTATATTGTGACCCCTTAGACTCCTAAATATAGAAATGAAGTTTTTTCATTTCAGTCATCTAATAATTTTTCATTTATGTGATGTAAAGAAGGTTTCCCCCTCGAAGAGCTATTTTTCAAGTCGTTGATCTCTCTTTACTTCTATTTTGTGAGTTGGTTGCATAACATTAAAACACATATACTGAAGCATCTATGCTCGCCACTAGCTATGAAGCATATTCACTCTATGTAGCCTTCTCTAATTAACTCCCATATTCAACAAAACTAATTCCATCGTCTAACCATCATGAGTGTTCCATCATACCAGGTAATAATCCAAGCAAAGACATACTCACACACATCAATTTCTTCATCAATCTACATCATCATGAGGTTGTCATAAGTGCATGACCTCATAAGGTTGACATAAATGCCAACACAATCATTTCAATTTCAACTCATCTAGCTATAAGCATACTTAAATGAATGGAATATACATATAGGCTTGGCAACAAGGGTTGACTTCAATGCCATCATGACCTAGCTATCATCATGAACTAATTCCAACATCATCTAGTTGGATCCATGCACACCATAATACCAATAATATCCCCATTGATGCCAACAATATCCCTCTTTGGCATTGATTGAAACCATATGCAAACTCTAGACCAAGATCATCTATTTCTCCACCTTTAACATCAATGTAAAAGGGAAAGCTCCATATGATAAGGGAACAAGAACTGAATCACATATTGGACCAATATAACACTACATTTATGAAATATAATGCAATAAAAGGTCATTCATGCCTCCAACAAGAGGCAACCAATATCCTCTATCTCTCCATAAATCAGAAGCAATAAGAAAAAAATATGTACCAATCAACATTCATATCATCATATCAAGTGACACCTCTATCAAGTAGAAACATGACAACATAAGGAAATAATAATCGTCATATACAACATCATAATAATATGTTACTATGAGCAACATAAATTAAAGCATTGACATGCACATGACCATCATACAACACTCCTCATATAAACATAATATGACCATCCTGATAAAATGTAGCAACATCCACATAAGACAACCACACACAATCTCCCCCATAACTCCATAGCAACAAATACTATAACATCTCATCACATGAGGCCAAGAACCCCACTACCAATCATAGTTTTAGGCATATAATGAACACCTCCAAGTGAATCATAATGGAAAAAATGTATGGCTGAATCAAATATGAACAAATAATGCTCCCCATAAACACATGCCATCTCCAAGCCATAGAGATCCCAATTGTTAGGCTTAAATAAAAAATCCTCATGTAAATAATGCTTCCCTTGACAACTAGAAGCACCATATGGACCAAGACTCCACATGACCATGACTCATATTACATATAAAATGATAAATGCATGGATTTAGCAGCTACATAAAACCTCATACATTATCAATATTTGACCATAACATGACCTCATGACTCATGACTATAAGACCCAAGTGATAGTCCATCATAATTAAATGACTCCATGAGAATTATGCATATATTTTCAATGACATACATAGCTTCTATGATAATATCATATGGACTAATGAATCAAATACATAATGCATCATCATTATTACATCATCATTGTCCCATACATGTGGCTAAAATATGAATCCATAAACGTTCCTATCACCATGACAAATAAACTCACTAAGGATATGTTAACAATGTTGGAAATCCATCAACCAAGGGATCTCCCCGATGTGAAGTCTTAATTAGACCTCACACAATTTGGAATAGGAACCCCATTTGGAGTATTGGCCTGGTTTCCATATATTCTTATATATTTTTCCTTGGCTCTTAACTGTTAGCAAGAGAGAGGAACACGTGTGTACATTTTAAAATCACGAAGGTGTGCCTCGTGAGTGTTCAGTTGTAGGAATGTCAAATTTCTTCTACCACAAAGGGAAAGAGTAAACTGATCCTCTAGAGATAGGTAATAGTACCACCATGGTAGAGACAAATGCAACCAAGAAGGATATGTCTAACATCTAGTGCAATAGTCCCCTAGATATTTGACATTCATTACAGCCAATGAATGAGGAGTATCAGTCTAATATCCTATGGAATCATGCATAGATATGGGACAAAAATAAAAACCATTGCAACACATTCTCAATAAGATAAGTATTAAAATAACTAAAGTAGTTCAACTACCTTAGCACATGTGAAAACAAACATGAAATACAAACATTTGCATAATAGTCTTACAAACATTCATAATCTGTGCATCCAAAATGTGTTAGCCTTGAAGGATTTTGTTATTAAGTAAAAATTCCAAGACACGTGTATATAATGAACATCACTAGCTTTGATAGTGGAGCGTTGGAGCCACTCCTTTCTCTCCAAAAGAATTATCTTATCTCTCTAATGCCTTGCGGGAGGAGCCAAGACGAAAAGTCCTTTACTCATACAATGAAGGTGTATATATAATGAAGGGGTGATGCTTCACCACCCTTGTGACCCTTTGACTACCCTCATCACTTTTTGACTTCCCATGACTTTTATACTATACATGACTCTTCATATTTTATGGGTTGCCTTTGGACTTTCACTTTACAATAAATTTTGAATAATGATTTACTTGATCTGCAATAATGGTGTGGCATACAAAAACTCATGACATGACTTGAAATGAAATTGTTGACATATACTTCTTGATGATGTGGTCATGTCAAGACACTACTGTTGTTTCTTGGTGTATGTATTCTTGAGGAATCTCTTATATTCACCTCTTCATGGATTAGAGTCGAGGAGTGTTTAATGGGATCAAGTATTGAGTTGTAGTCGCAAATTGGTGTCCATTTGCTCCCCTTTGATTGGTTAAATTTCATAATAAACTACACATGTGTATCTTAGCACGTTTCCCCTCTCCATATCTTTCCTAATCATCCTCTCATGGTATGGTAAAGTACCTAGATATAAAATTTGTTGGAAATATGATGAAATATGTTGTCCTTGATGGAAACCTACTTGAGGAAGTTGTTCTTGATGGAAACCTGCTTGATGAGTTTCCTTTTGATAGAAACCTATATGTTAAAGATGTAAAAATGATGTTTCTACAGGTAAGTTCAGATGTGACATAGAAAGGAATTCCAGTAAGTGTTAGAGAAATGAAAAAGGAAATATTTCTCAATGTATACACAGGTTTGATGAAGGAAACCCACGTATGGAGGCAACGTATACGCCACTTGGAATACAGGAAACCTGCGTATACATCCAGAATTAGTATATACATAGTTTTTATGAAGAGAAGTCACGTATACACACGGATACGAAGAAGCAAAGTCGTGTATGATTATGATACTAAGGGCATTACCATGGTATTAGCCAACAATATTGATCCTTGTGTTGTCTATTTGATTCCATACAAGAATACCATCAACACTTGTGTGGCTTTGGCTCATGGTATTGGTAAAGGCTAAAAATATGTAAGGAAAAGAAGATCATAATGCAAAAGTGTGCATGTGTGTGGGTATTGAATGAATGCTTCACTCTAAAGTATATCTGCATGGATTGGGTTACAATTTATTGATAGATCTAAAATAATAATGGACCTATATATACAATGATGGATCAGGATCTCTAGACCTGAAATGACCATGTATTTCTTAGATCTGTTTATGAAATGTTTAGATCTATGATTTGGCGAATGTTTTGCTGAAGAAAAGGGCAAGATATGAGATGATTATTTATTCTGAATAATTGCGCAGTCCTGAAATAGTTGCAGGTCTATACGCAGGTTTGGCTTTGTAAAAGCATGTATATGTGCAGGTTCAGTTAAGTGAAAGCGCGTATGAGATCTAGGGTTTTGCTAAAGTGTGCGGAAAGAAATGTTTGATCTGTTTTGTTGTTTTACTGATGTCTGTCAATGATGTCTTCATACAGATATGGGTTGTTTGAATATTGATTATGCATATAGTTGAATATGATTAAATATCAGTGGTTTATTGGTTGATTTATGATTTAGTGAATGAATTGATGGGGTTATAAGTTTCAGTTTGATGTATGTTCTTTGAGCTTAAATCTGTGGAGTGGGTCTAGTCTGAAAATCTGATGAAAAGAGGCCTACAAGTTGTGTTGTGTGGAAGTTGTTGGATCCAATATGAAAATTGATGAAACGTGGTCCACGGTGGTGCTGAGGGTCGAAGCCTTCAGTAATGGGGTTGTAGCTCCCTTCCAGTGGTTGCTGGAAAATGAGATTAGGGGGTAGTAGCTCCCTTCCATGAGTGACTGGTAAAAAAGAAGCATGGGGTCGTAGCTCACTTCCAGTGGTAGCTGGAAACGAGATCAGGGGGTTGGAGCTCCCTTCCAGTAGTAGTTTGAGAACAAGAGAAGGTTGCAACCTTCTGCAGGTGGGTGCCTGCATGCTGGTATGAGTCTGCGCCAGTACAATATTGTAAGCAGTTTTCTTTATAATAAATATTAAAGACAAAGACGACAGTAGCAGTGGTTTTCTCCCGAATTGGGTTTCCACCTTAAATCCTGGTGTTCATGTGTGTTGCTTATGTGTGATAATTTACTCTATTCTTACTGCACATGCTTACTTCTTACTAAAAATCTAAGGAATTAATGATGCCTTGATCTAAGTAAAGAATTATCTGCATAATAATATCTCTGGACATGTGCAAGTTTGATTAAAGATATCCATGTGTATACGCTATTTGGGTTCATTAAATTCGTGTATAGAAATCAGTAAGGGAAATGTAAAAGTTTTAAGTAAGTTATAAATACTGATTCACCCCCCCCTCTCAGTATTTTTCCCAACAATTGGTATCAGAGCAGGAGCTTCAGAAGATGCTTGATCACTTGAAGGAGATTCGTTGCAAAGGGAAGTCATGAAGGAGTATTTTCTATCAAGTCACCAATGTTCAATCAAAGTAATCTATTATTCTGGAAGATACGAACAAGAGCGTATATGTAAAGTCTTGGAGAAAACGTATGGGGAATCATGGAAGGAGGTTTTCAGTATCCAGCAAGTGTTCCTACATATGTAGTAGAAAGGAAGAAATATGAAATCAATGCCAAAGATGTCGATGCTTTATTAGGAATCCTGTCAGAAACAAAATTTGTCAAAGTGATGCAGCTAAATTTAGCAAAGGAAATATGGGACAAGATCATTCAGAGCTATGAAGGTGATGCAAAGGTAAAAATTTCCAAACTTCAAACTGTTAGAATGCAATATGAAAAATTCAAAATGCATGATTATGAGAGTATTGCAAGTTTATTCCTAAGATTAGATGAGATTGTGAATTCTATGAGGAATATGGGTGAAGATATAAAAGTCTCAACTTTAGTAGAAAATATATTGAGATCTCTAACTTCAAAGTTCGAGTCAAAAATGTCTGCTATTGAAGAAAAGCAGGATGTGCAAAATCTTATTGTTATTCAACTGCATGGTATCCTCACTGCTTTTCAAATGAGAAGAGGAGGTCTCTCACAAGTCAAAGAAGAGGATTTTAAGGCCTATGCTAAAGGAGAAGAAAAGGAAGTTCTTAAGGAATAAAGTTATATATCATAAGAAGAAGAAGAAAATTTTGTGAGAATACTTCAACCAGGTACTCGAAGATTCAAAGGTAAGCTTCCCTTCAAGTTTTTTTCTTGTGGTAGACTTGGTCATTATGTTGCTAAATGTCCTTATAAATAAAATAATGATAAAGGGAAACAATTTGAAAAAGGAAGGATTTATTATACAAATGAAGATAATAATGGATTGTCAAATGAGGAAGAAGAATATTCTGATCAAGATCTGCAAGTCCTCATGGCATGTACCATGGATGATGATAATTTCCCAAAAGAAATGGATCCAGTTATTGAAGAATTTCATAGGTCAAGAAAGAAATGATGCTTTCATGGATGTTGTTTCTATTGTAACTCATTTGGGCATAATTCCAATTATTACAGGTTAAGTATGATGAATAGATTTGATAAATTGGAGAAGTTACAACACATAATAAGGAATTTCAAGCAAAGCTCGAAAAAGAAAAAGCACCCGTAAAAAATGTAGGGAATATTGACCCTACTGCAGTCATTTGCTTCTAAAGTTTACTTATCATAATGACCATATGAGTGATGTGAGATACATTATGGGAATCAGTAATCTATCATCACAGGGGGAACAATATATGGTGATTCCCACAGTTGGTTTGGTAATTATGGTTGTGTTTATTTCTAACAGTGCATCTAATGTGACAACAGAGGAAAGGTACATAATGTATAAGTCCAGGAGGAGATGGTGTTGTGAAATTTTTTGTATTTCACTTTCTATTTGTGGGTTTCATGAACTAATGTCGTGTATACATGCAAGTTCCAATAGTGACAGTTGTGTATGTTTTTCTCTGATAAGAAAAATAGTGAGGCAGACTCAAGAATAGTTTTTGATATGCTACTGACAGTAATAAATTTTTTGATATGATGTTGATGGTTATATCTACTAATATGATATTAAATTTTGGTTATCTACTTGACGAAGATTCTTTGATGAATTGGTTGGTGAAGATGTTCAGGATGCTTAGGCTTAGGGGGAGCATTAGCCTTGCTCTGAATAGTGCATTGTTCGCATTATGATGGTTCTGAAATATGATCTCTCTCTTGAGGACTTTTGGTCTTGGTTATAAAAATTCATATCTGTAATTTGATGAAAAGGTCATGTTGAGACCTATGATGTAAAATTGTTATATTTAGTCATGTAAGGACTTGTTCAAATTTGTAAACCCATTTGGTTGGGTAGTTGAGTAAAATTTGTTAACACACTTGGTTGGGAAGTTGAGTTAAATATGTAATTCCACTTGGTTGGATCATTGATGTAAGTATGAGTCCTCGGTTATAGGAAAATTCATAATTGGTTGAGTTATAGAGTCATGTACTTCATTGAAAAATATGTCTAAAGATCCAACATGAACTTAGGGGGAGCATGGTAAATTCAGTGCACATCAGATCTACAGATCTCATATTTCTACAAGGAAAGAGAAACATTGTTTTGGTTTTGATCCACCCTTTTCCCTTGATGTCAAATGGGGAGAGTATCTTGGTGTTTGAATAATGGTTATGATTAATGTATATATTTGTTGTGGTGATCAAACACCATCATGGTTTCCATCAAGTCCAAAAGGGGAGATTGTTGGCAATATGATGAAATATGTTGTCCTTGATGGAAACCTACTGGATGAAGTTGTTCTTGATGGAAACATACTTTATGAGTTTCCTTTTGAAAGAAATCTATATGTTAAAGATATAAAAATGATGTTTTTATAGGTCAGTTTAGATGTGACAGAGAAAGGAATTCCAGTAAGTGCCAGAGAAATGAAAAAGGAAATATTTATCAATGTATATGTAGGTTTGATGAAGGCAACCCATGTATGGAGGCAATTCATACACTACTTGATATACAGGAAACATGCATATACATCTAGAATTAGTATAAATGCAGTTTTTATGAAGAGAAATCGCGTATACACGCGGATATGAAGAAGAAAAGTCGTGTATGCCTTTTGCGCTCTAAAATTATGATACCAAGGGGAATTACCATGATATTAGCCCATAGTATTCAGCATTGTGTCGTCTATTTGATTCCATCCAAGAATACCATTGACACTTGTGTGGTTTTGGCTCATGGTATTGGTAAATGCTAAAACTATATAAGGAGAAGAAGATCATAGTGAAAAGGTGTGCATGTGTTTGGGTATTGAATGAATACTTCATTCTGAAGTATATATGCATGGAATGGGTTATAGTTTATTGGTAGATCTGAAATAATAATGTACCTATGAATACAATGATGGATCAGGATCTCTAGACCTGAAATGACCATGTATTTCTTAGATCTGTTTATGAAATGTTTAGATCTGTGATCTGGAAAATGTTTTGCTGAAGAAAAGGGTAATATTTGAGCTTATTATTTATTCTCAAGAATTGCGCAGTCCTCTCCGGATGCAGATGTCATATGAGGTTGATGGGACACCCGTCCTATGGAGCATCCCTATGGCATTTGTGTGGGGTGGCCATATAGACACCCACAGCAGCATTTATTTCACCATTAATTTAGCCAGTCTGCTCTCCAATTGCGCTTTCAATTTGCTCTGCCGCGACTTTGCTCAACCCCTCTAGATATTAATGGAGTTCGATTTCTATTTTTCGCATGACATACACTCTATATGAAGGTCTATTTCTCCACAAAGAAGCTCCTGCCATCCCACCTATGTTGAGCCAAGTGCTCGAACGCACATTAGAAGGCACTGTCTGCTTCTCTGCTGCCTTGAAACTGTGCCAGATTTTCACTTTTCTCAGAGCAGGTTTTGTTGCTCGAAGCCCCAACTCTATTTTTAGCCTGCCTCGCCTAGTTCCTCAGCGTAGTGTCACTCTTGCTCGTCCCCCAATTGACGTCGTGCACGCCCCTCTGCCACCATGCCTAGACTTCGTCACAGAATCAGATGTCACCATGGAAGCAGAAGGGGCTGAGCCATACATTCCCGATTCTCCCCCAGCACGGACTCCTCCTCTAAGGATTTATCTTGTGGCCATTACCCGGAAGCCAGAAGCCAAAGAGGAAGAAATCGCTTTGTTGAGCAAGCGCGCTCCATCCCGGGCTCTTCGCCTCCCCACGTGATGTATCCTGTGCCTCCTGCTACCCATATTGTCGTTTCCCCTGCTCCATCTCCGTCCGCTCAATTACCCCTCTGCCAAACCTCCCAAAGAACTGAATTTCGATTCGATTTCACTATGGATAGGCCTGCTATTACAACCTTCATCACTGTCACCCTCAGGGAAGAAGCCACCTTCCCCAACCCCCCTTCTGCTACTGATCCCAGTCCCCTTGCTGCTCCCGCTCCTCAGGACAAAGACGCGGCCAAGGATTCCAATATGCAGCTGAAGATTGCACGAGACGACAAGACTCAGGAACAGGTGAAGGATAATACTGACAAAGCCACCGGTGCTCCTACTGTAGATGAAGAGGGGAGCAGCAAAGAATACAGATGTCGCATCATGGGGGAACCTCCCTCTCCAGTCAATGACAAGTAGCCCAGACAACCTATGGTGGAACATGACTCTTCAGCCCAGGTTTCATGGGTGGATTTTTGTTTTTATGTTTAATTCTCCTCTACTGAAAGAGCAGATTTTCTTTTTCATATGTCTTTTTTTGTTAAACTATTTGAACCTAATGTCGGTTTCCCCTGTGCGGGCGGAAAGACAAATTTCTAAGGGACTGGTTTCCCCTCTGAGGGCAGTCCAGATTCATGCTTTTTGTGACCATCAAGCCCTGCTTTCAGGGTCTCTCAGCTGAAGTAGTGGCAATTTTGTACTATTATGCGTTATATAAATAGAATTACCATTATTCAGAAGAAAAAAAAGAATTGTGCAGTCCTAAAATATTTGCAGATCTATACACAGGTTCATCTCTATAAAATCGTGTATATACACAAGTTCAGTTAAGAAAAAGCGCATAAGGGATCTATGGTTTTTATAAAGTGTGCATAAATAAATGTCTAGTATGTTTTGTTGTTTTATTGTTTTCTTTCAATGATGTCTTCATACAGATCTGGGTTGTTTGAATACTGATTATGATTCTAGTTGAATATGATTAAAGATCAGTGGTTGGTTGGTTGATTTATGATTCAGTGAATGGATTGATGGGGTTATAAGTTTTATTTTTATGTATGTTCTTTGAGCTTAAATGTGTGGATTGGTTCTAGTCTAAAAATATGATGAAAAGAGGCCTACAAGTTGTGTTGTGTGGAAGCTATTGGATCCAGTATGAAAATTGATGAAACATGGTCTGCGATGGTGTTGAGGGTTGAAGCCTTCAGTAAGAGGGTCGTACTCCCTTCCAGTGGTTGTTGGTAAACGAGATCAGGGGGTAGTAGCTCCCTTCCAGGAGTGGCTGGTAAACGAGAAGCAGGGGGTCGTAGCTCCCTTCCAATGGTAGCTAGTAAACGAGATTAGGGGGTTGGAGCTCCCTTCCAGTAGTAGCTGGAGAATGAGAGAAGGTTGCAGCCTTCTACAGGTGGGTGCTTGTGTGTTGGTATGAGTCTGCGCTAGTACAATATTGTAAGTAATTTTCTTTATAATAAATATTGAAGATAGAGACGAGAGCAGCGGTGGTTTTCTCTCTAATTGGGTTTCCACCTTGAATCCTAGTGTTCAAGTGTGTTGCTTATGTGTGATGATTTATTTTGTTCTTACTTCACATGCTTACTTCTTAGTAAACATCTGATGAATAAATGATGCACTAATCTAAGTAAAGAATTATCTGCATAATAATATCTCTAGACATACACAAGTTTTATTAAAGATATCTGTGTGTATATGCTACTTGGTTTCATTAAACTCACGTATAGAAATCAGTAAGGGAAAAGTAAAATTTTTAGGTAAGGTATAAATATTGATTCACCCCCCCCCCTCTCAGTATTTTTCCCAACAAAATTCACTCATGACGAGATGACATCATTCCGTTAAACCCATAGTCTAAAATGGTGCATGTTGATACACTAACTGAGGCAAAATTGGGTTGCAGACTAAGGAAGAGGCTTGGTGACTATGGAGCTATGAAAATCATATAGACGGGGGTAAATATTGAACCATGATAGTGCATAATGCATAGTTTAGGATGGAGTAGGGAGAGAGACTACGCAGTTCTAGAACTTAGTGAGCTTAGTTGCGGGGTTTTGCATTGCTTGGAAAAAATGCGCATTTGTGGGAGGAAGAGGAGGTTGGGCCATTTCTTAGTTGTGTATTTTAGGATCTGAAGGGATCATATTGAGGCTATATTTTCCATCATTTTTAGTTAAGGCAAGGGTGTGAAGATGGGTTGCACAATTTTGGAAGCCAATGTTGGGGATTGAGCACAATAAATCCATAGTGCAGAAGTCGTTGAAGGAAAAAATTGCAAATTACAGTGTCAAGTGGCAAGGTCATAGCTTAAGGGCGAGGATTGTGGAATGCGCAATTGAGGAAGGCCAGATGAGTCTAAGTTGTTAGGAAATTTTTAAAAATTGAATAAGTGTGGGATTAGTGACACTGAGGTGAGCAGTGTTATGACTTAACTGTGATCACATACTTATACACTTTTCCAAAAAAAAATAGGCCATCTAGAAAATATCAACAGATACCTCCCTTAGTGCAAAAACCTTTGTGACAACCTACTAAAAGTGCGGCATTGAATATAGACTTTGCGATGATAATCACAACACTTTTGCAAAAGAGCCTAGAGCTTTGGAAATGAGTGTCAAACATGCCTGCATGTTAAGAGAAGCTCATTATCACAAATATTTCCCATTGAAACAAACCAAAACTCCACTTTTCATGATAAGGGACAAGTCCCATGCAAGAAGGTGACACTTGTGATGTGTGAATAACAGTGAAAGTGACATTTTCCAAAGAAACGATAACATTAAATAAACACTAATTAGAGTGAAAGAAAGTGAAAGTGATAGCCGAAAACATGAAAAATACGCTCATAAAAATAAAGGTGCACGATAGCCATAGTACAAAACTTACCAAAATGGAAGTAGAAACACAACTAAAATATGAGAAACTATCATTGTTAGAGCGCACTAACTATCGATATGGATTGAACTTGCATAGGAAAAATCTTGATGGAACGTTCTATGCGTGTCCAAGCTTGCATAAAATATTGTGCTCATGCACTTGTTACGGACTACGCGTGTGTGAGAAAGTGACTTCGACACTTCTAATCCAAGAAGGGATCTCAAAAGCACCAACTGACCAAGAATTTAGTACGGAACGACCAATCAGAATAAGAATAGTAGGCTCCAAAATTTTATTGTCAAAAAATTGGAGAGTTTTGGTCATAGCGACAACACTTGGTGACACACTGGTAGAACTCCAACTTCTCTTCCTTGGTCAATTATTTCATGCAGAGTCTAGTTATTTACGAAGTATTGATTCATAATTCATAATATCATCTATTCCCAACTTACCCCATGCATAAACATAGTCCCTTCATTCCTTTACTTGGTTAAACATAAGACCAACGATCATGCTATCCATGATAATAGTTATATTAGTCTAGGTTGGACTACATTTCTATTTTAAAGTGGCTATGAAGTTGATTGTCTCTCATAGTAAGACACCAAGATAAAAATTCATCACTCCATAGAAAGACAAGAAATCTGAAGCAGAAGCTGCAGTGGATGATGATGCAAAGATGCAACCTATGGATCTAGAGGTTGAACAATTGCAAAAGACTGTGGTGCAAAGGAAGCATTATACAAGCATTCAAATAAAAACATATACAAGGATAGGTTGTAACATATCTTGTTTTGATATGCTAGACATTTTAGAAGAAAAATAAAAAAATTTAGGCATATTTAAAAAGCAATAAAAGAATAAAAACTTGCTTCGTTTCAAATAAAATAAAAAGGGAAAAGAGTGTGCCACTTAGATGTCACTTACATAATAATTTAGAATAAAGTATGTTTTAAAGTATTAATCATATATTTATATGGTTAATCCATTATGCAACAAAGTGACATGATATTGGCACGTGAAATAAAAATCTTGCAGATTTTAAGGCCCAATATCTTATGTGCTCAAATAAATGGCGTGCATCCAAACCCACACCCCCAGTGCTTCTGACCGATATCCACGAGGGGGGTTCTAGCTAAAGCCCTTTCTCAAAATCACCACTGTTACATGTCATTCTCCAGTCCCAACCGCACCCCTTCCCTTTAATTCCACTTACTTCTAATCCAAGAAGGGAGCTCAAAAGAAGAAACTAACCAAGAATTCACTATGGAACCTGTTATCACCAAAATAGGACCCTGATAGGCTGCTGATCAGACTACCTCAGTGGAGCTATTTCAAACCAATATTTTAGCTGAGGCTTAGCCTCCTCAACCTGAGAGGGCTCTCTTAAGGATTTATGATATTGATTAATGATAATATAGTTGGCTAACTCTATCTTGGTTTTGTGTGTTTATAAGTTGAAAGATGAAGGCTTGCTACCATTGGGCGATGGAGTCAACAAGTTAGTAGATTCAGTGGCAAGGTTTTTGGACATGGAAGCTAAGGCAAATGGGATTTTTAAACAAAGATAATTCACTCAAGAACATAGGTCAAAACAGTAATTCCATTACTAAAGGGAGTCAGAGCATAGGGTTATTAATTCTGAGTAATAGCAATGGAATATACTGTTAATCGTTCAAAGGTAATTTACTCACAAAATGCAAAAAAACACAGTAATCTCATTACTAAAGGAAGTCAGAGCACATGGTTGTGAATTATGAGTAATAGCGAATGATATCTACTACTAAACACAATAATTCCATTACTAAAAGAAGTCAGAGCACATGATTGTGAATTCTGAGTAATAACAATGAAATTTACTGCTAGGGTTTCAAAGATAGTTTATTCACAAGATACAGGGAAAACATAGTCATCCCATTACTAAAGGAAGTCAGAGCACATGGTTGTGAATTCTGAGTAATAGTAATAATATCTACTGCAAGTAATTGAAGTAACATATAGATCAAGAAAAAATTAAACCCTATGAGAAAATCAGATCTGTTTAGAAAAAACCTCTCTGTATTACTGGTTATATTCCATAACATCAAACACTACCTGAGCCAAAAAGTCTACAACCCCTTGCTAATTCGACCTATTTCTTCATATATAGCTTTTAAAATATTTGATTCTATGATCCATCATCAAGAGAATTCGAATTTCTATGATTGACACCTATTCTACTCTTAAAACAGACTCTTAATTACATTGACAGCTAACTGTCTCTTCTAGGAGTCCTAATACAAATAGGAGTGAAACTCCTAAAACATGTTTCAAAAAACTTATCTAAGAATTAAATACTTCCTTTGACAGCTGCAACCTCATGAGGTTGAATTTGGTGATGCCTCCAGCCTTGTTATGAAATCTTGCCGACTCATGTCTTATCTGCTCTAAAAACCAGGAAACCTGTTTTCTGCAATTATGCCTTTACCTTCATTGATGATCTTCAAACCCTTTTGCTGGAAAATTTGAATTCTTAAGATAAGTGTCATGCGTTGTTACCTCCATGGAACCATACCTTCCACCTGTAAAGAAACCAAGCCTTTGAAAAGTAAAAGGGGAGATGGTATGGCTACGCTACGAAATGAGTAGTTGTTTTCGTGGCGCAGAATTTGTATCTTTGTAACCTCTCTCAATAATCCAATTTCTTTTGCTTTAAGACTTGGAGTTTCATTTATGAACCCTTTCCAACCACCAGTAGTAACCAAATTCATAAATTAAGCTTGTTTATCCTTTTAAACCCTTATAAAATGTTTAAAAATGCACCTACAACAGTTTCGTAGCGCGCTACAAAACTGCTGTGTATATCCTTTTTACACAATATTTTCATAATATTCAGATCTTAAGAGTATTTACAGCCCTTTAATGATTTTATTGATGCTAATAGACCTTAAAAATCAACAAAAAAAACTATCTTGGTTTTTGAAATACCTCTCCTACTGCCCAGAAACTGTCTTTGAACAACCTGTATAAAACTGGAAAATCTTAATTTCTGAAAATATGGCTTCAAAGAAAGCCTTTTATCTCCCAACTGGTAAGACTTGTGAGAAAAGTGAGATTTGTTATTGTAGCTATGGATTTTATGAAGAGAAACCTCCTTCATAATTACAAAATAATTTTTCTTGTGGCCATAAACAGATCATGAAGTTGACTACTAAAAAAAAGAAAACAAAGTTTTTCTCTCAATGACTTTTAGCAATTTCGTAGCGCAAGTGGAGCGATCAATTTCTCCCACCTCATAATGAATTTGAAGAAACTGAAAGAGGTTTTTGTAGTCCAGTATGTTAGGAAGAAATATCTCTTTCAGTTTTCAAAAATGAGTTTTCAGTTGCTCAGGGACCCCTCTGGAAAAATACTACTAAAAGTAGAAAAATAGGGTTTTTTGCTGAAAAGGTTGTTTCAGCCATTTCGTAGTGCACTACGAAAATAGAAGCATTTTCGTAGCGAAAAATAGTGTTTTTACACTATCTGCGCTACGAAAATGTGGTTTCGTGGCTTAATCATTTTTTTTTTTTCAAAATGGTTTAAAATTTGACTTTCCAAACATGGTATAAAACTGTCAATGTATGAAATAAGGTTGCTAGACTTTATTTGTGAATGGAAATGAGACTCCAACCCTATCACCTAGCCCCTAGAACTTAGCATGACTTCACACCTATCTAAAAACCATGACTAGGAACTAAAAACCATGACTAGGAACCAACCAAACTATTCAAGTTTGGAAATTTTTTTATAGTGACAACAGAATGACCAATCACAATAAGCATAGTACGCTCCAAAATTTCAGTAAACGAAAAATTTTGGAGGGTTTTGGTCGCAGCGACACACTCGTAGAACTCCAACTTATCTTCCTTGGTGAATTATTTCATGCAAAGTCTAGTTCTTTAGGAAGTATTGATTCATAATTCAGAATACCATCGCTTCCCAACTTACCCCATGCATAAAAATAGTCCCCTTCATTCCTTTACTCAGTTAAACATAAGACCAACTGATGCAGGGGCATTAGGCTCAAGAAAATTCCTTGTATTTTAATAGACTTAGGGGTTCTATGTTTTCAAGTGAGTTGGTTTCTTATGTAATGATTTGAGTGATTTTAATGAGAATTAATTAAATATTGTGAGGAATTTTGTAAATGTTCTAGAATGTTGGAGAACATGAGAGAATTAGGCTAGTTGAGAGTATATAGGGATTGAGAGATTTAGGAATTAATTATAAATCCTAAATTAGAATTTGTTTCATTATTTTGTGGATGAAAGAGGATCCTTAGGGATTAAGTAGTGATTTTAGGATTTTGTTGAGGAGATGGAGGAATTGAAACCAAAAATAGTTTCAAAACCTTTTGTATAAAATGTAAGCCTCAAAGGCATAAAAAGGCAGTAGATAAAATAGATATTGAAGGTAGAACAAAGAGAGGTAGGGTTTGAATTGCAAGCCTACAGGTAGAATAGGAAAAGGCCAATGATTGAATATCAGGCCAGAGAGGAAGAATTTCCTATGTAATTACAGTGTGTTAATACAGAGAACTCATTTCTGAGTTATATAGTGTGCAGATGAAATTGGGTATAGGATTATATGAGTTGTGTGTTTAATATTGAATTGTGATTGTGAAATTGTGTGAATCAATCACAGAATGGATCGATGTCACAATACGATCCTTCATATTGATGTCAAATTTGTACAATGTAGAGGTAAGAAGGATGGATATATTTTATAATTGGAGCTGACATCGTATAAGCTATTTCAAGGAGAAATTAGGCGTTCTGTTGTGTAAATAAAGTGCAACAAGATCGGGGTTTGAAGTCACAATTGAGGGTTTATTGTATGGATGAGAACCACATAAATTAAACAATAGAAGTTCATTCATGCATGGAATGAATGCAGAGAGGGTTTGTAGACTGATTGATATCGTGAAAACAGAACAAGGAGCCATGGTGCAGTGAAATAAATCGATAGTTGTTTGAACATGCATGTGGAAGTGTCATATTGAAAATATGGAAGTGGAACTGTGAGCGATAGCATAGTGGAACTTCAAAGGCGTAGAAGAAGTGTGTTGAAATTATGCGTTGGAACAGTAAATGCGGATTCAGGAAACCACAAATGGTTTTCGTGTGACCTTCGGATGGTAAGTGGTAAACTTCTAAATGAATGTGATACACCTAAATAAGTGACACGTAGCATTGGTGGATTTCCAATACATCAGATTTTGCGTTGTGTTGGAGCGATAAAGTTCTGGAGTTACTGTTATGCAATATCCGTTGGATGCTCTAATCAAATGATCAGACGGTATTCACATCAGAAGCTGCGTGAAGGTTAACAGAAGGTAAGTTGTGGGACCTGAATAAATATTTCGTTGATATTTGGGTTTTAAAACAAAGGATGGAATGTCAAGCATTGGCCAGAACGTTAATATATGTTGGAGCTTCGAGTTTTAATGCAAAGTAGAATCTTTGGTATGAATTGAGATGATAAGTGTGGGCCCGAAAATATCTTAATGTTGATTAACATTCAGATTGGTGAGCCTATTTGATGGTTGGTAAATGTGGCCAAAATTTTATATTGTATTTGATTGGTACTTTGGGTTTTAACCAAAGTCCAAAATTGTGATTAAGCGAGATTATATTTCCACTTCAAAGGTATATAAAGGGCTTCAACTTTGATTAAGGATCGAGGATGGCATAAGAGGTATGGGCCAAACACAATGTATGTAGATAACTTTGATAAATTTTATCAAAATCGAAAGTGTAAAATGCATTTTCATGAAGTGGGTTATATAATATGGTTTTCACCATTATATAATATGGTTTTCACCATTTTTTTAAAGGTAAATTTCCGCTTTTGAAGGCTATCTCTGTTTGAGGTTTATGAAACAAGTATTTTGTTTTGAAGGTGAGAATGTGGGTTTTGCAGCCTTTAGCTGCGTCAAGTGGTATCAGAGCTGGAAAAGCTCTTTTGAAAATTAAAGTATTTTTAATGCATGTGTGATGGGTAGAAGAGATCATATTCTAAATCAGACAAGAAGTAGATACACATAATTGAAGTGAACAGGAATTTGCAGAAATAAATGAAGACAGTCCAATCAAAGTATAAATGAATGAATAGGACAAGATCATGCAAAGATCTTGAAGGTGAGATAATTGTAATGTTAGGTCCCTATATTACTAGTATAGTCCCTTATTGTTGTTAGTGTAACCCCCTTATTGTTATTATTGTACCCTTGTAACCCCCATTTTTATTATTGTGCCCTTAAATTATTATTGTTAGGTCGGCTAGGATTACATTATGGCCCACTAGGATTACATTATGGCCCCATGGACTCCTATATATAGAAAGGAGGTTTTGTAAATTGTATCATCCAAGAATTGTTCATTTATGTAATGTATCGGAGGTTGCCCCCTCGAAGTGGCTTATTTCTAAGGCGTTCATATCTCTTTTCTTCTATTTTTGGAGCTGGTTACACAACATTTGGTATCAGAGGTTTGGATTCTAGGGTTTTGCTGCTCCAAACATGTCATCGTGGAATTTTCGCTATAACTTTTTTTCTACTAATTTTCCAAAGCTAAAATTTTTAGGGTGCGAAGCTGAAATCATGAGGAATACTGTCTAAAAATTTCAAAGCTTGGGTCGCAATATTTTTGGAGATATGATCTATGGAAGTTAGGTTACACAACATTTGGTATCAGAGGTTTGGATTCTAGGGTTTCGCTACTCCAAACAGGTTATCGTGGAATTTTCGCTATAACTTTTTTTCTACGAATTTTCCAAAGCTAAAATTTTTAGGGTGTGAAGCTGAAATCATGAGGAAGATTGTCTAAAAATTTCAGAGCTTGGTTCGAAATATTTTTGGAGATATGATCAATGGAATTTAGGTATTTTTTCAGGCTCCTAAACAGGTCATCGTGGCATTTGCACTATAACGTTTTTTCTACGAAGGTTCAGAATCTAAAATTCTTATGGTGTGAATTTGAAATCCTAAAGAAATTATTCAAAACATTTCAGAGCTTGGTTCGCAATATTTTTGGAGATATGATCTGTGGAAGGTAGTGCTTTTTCAAGCTCCTGAATTTCATCTCAAAGTGGTGGTCGTGGGAAAAGTTCAATAACTCTCTCTGGGCATCGAATTGGAGTTTCGTAAGAAGTGGTCACAAGTACACAGACTTCAGTTTCTTTGCTATCAATTTCAGAGAAAAAGGATGAAACAGTGACACGTGTCAAGTCGTACAAGTTCGCTCTACTGAACCAATCCATAATTAGGTCATTGTGGGAGATTGGACACAAATTTGTCTTGGAGAATCCAAATTAGGTCAGACCTGTGGCATTCGAAAGATAATTCAGAGGGCTACGTTGGTACCAAAAATAAAATATTGAAGTGCGGAAATCAGAAATATAATCCAATTTCAATATCGAGCTCCTCAAAAGCAAGAAAAATGTGTGTGTTTTTTTTTTTTTCGAATTGCATAAGTCTTGTTTGAAGAATCAATTTGAATTGATTCCAAGGGCATATTGTAGAATAGATATCAGTATTGGGTTCTAAGATATGCCCCGTAAAAATAATTCAACACCCATTAAGCTTTCAAAAGGCTCTACTATGACTCTTGAAGATGAAGAATTGCAACATGATCTATCAAAATTACAAGAGCAAGTGCAACAAATTTCACTCTCGTAAAGAGCAACAAAAAATGAAATGGAAGTTTTGAAGAAAGGCGTGGAAGCTAAGATGGATGGCGTGCAAGCTAAGATGGATGGCGTGCAAGCTAAGATGGATGGCGTGGAAGCTAAGATGGATGGCATGGAAGTTGACATGGAAGCTAAGATGGATGACATGAAATACAACATGGAAAACATGAAGAGTGATCTAAAAACAGACATCGAAGGTTTGACAAAGTTGATACAAGAAATGTTTCCTAATGGTGAAAAGATAGTAGAAGAACCTCATGATGAGAACAAAATCAATGTTAATCGTGATTTCATAAACTCTAATGTTAGCGGGAAGAACCACCATATTCCAAAAATGGATATGAGGAAGTTTGATGGAAAGGATCCTGTAACATGGATACTACACATGGAGCAATATTTTGATCTCCATAACGTGCAAAACACACAAAAGGTACGCATTGCAACTTTACATTTAGAACAAAATACATTTGTATGGTATCAATGGCTTTGCTCCCGTAAAAAAATTGTCACTTGGTCAATTTTTACGGAGGAAACGATAGCACATTATGAGGATACAAAGAGCAACACCTTCTTTAGCCAATTGATAAATCTCAAACAAAAGGGTTTAGTGGGGCAGCACATTGAGGAATTCCAAAATTTGAATATAAGGGTAACTGATATTCCAGAGGAACACAGGATCGATCTCTTCATAGGCACTTTAAAGGATAATATCCAACATGAAGTTCGCGTTTTGGAACCAGATTCATTGGAGAAGGCATTGAGGTTGGCAAGAAAAGTTGAATGTAAAATAATGGTGACAAGGAAGCCTACCACTCAATTCTATAAAGAAGGAAGTGTTGCTACGCCTATATTTCCACAACCTACAAGGTTGACACCACAACAATTGGAAGAAAAAAGAGCAAAAGGGCTTTGCTACAGTTGTGATAGCAAATACACTAAAGGTCATAAGTGTGCCGAGAATAAATTATTTTACATAGATTGTGAAGAGGAAGAAGAAAATGAACAAGAAGAGGATATACACCAGGAACCAGCCCTAGAAGAGGAAGAAATGAATCCGACCATATCGTGTAATGCACTGGCAGGAATTACCACTCCTCAAACTCTCAAGATACAAGGACAAATCAAGAAGAAAAGGGTAATAGTGTTGATTGATTCAGGTAGCACCCATAATTTTATTCATTGTAAGGTAGCCAAGGAATTAAATTGTTTCCTATACCCAACAACAGAATGTCAAGTGATGGTTGCAAATGGAGGAACTATAAATTGCTCTGGAAAATGCCATAATATCAAGCTAACCATGGGGGAATATGTATTGACTACTCCAATGCTTTCCATTCCTATGGGAGGTGCTGATGTTGTACTAGGAGTACAATGGTTACAATCTTTGGGGACGGTAGCTTTTAATTTTCAAGAACTTTTCTTGAAATTTTTTTCAGAAGGAAAGGAAGTCGAATTACGGGGTATTGAAGGGAATCAGGGAAGGATAATAAGCTCTAATGTCATGACAAAGATTCTAAAGAAATAACAACGAGGCATAATTGCACAATTATGCTCACTAGAAGTTCCGACATCAAAATCACCTATTTCTGCAGATCTCCAACAAGTCTTGGACAATCATTCGAAGGTGTTTGAAACTCCCAAAGGACTCCCACCTATTCATGATCATGATCATGGTATTCATTTGATTCTAGGAAGTGTTCCTCCAAACATCAGGCCTTATAGATATCCTTACTTCCAAAAGAGCGAAATTGAACATATGATTGCAGAAATGTTAGAGGCGGGTATAATTCAACCTAGTGAAAGTTATTTCTCTGCTCCAGTAGTATTGGTACACAAGAAGGATGGATCATGGCGAATGTGTCCAGATTATAGGGAGCTCAATAAGCTCACCATTAAAGATAAATTTCCCATTCCTTTGATTGATGAATAATTGGATGAATTACATGGAGCAATTTATTTTACCAAGTTGGATCTTCGTTCAGGATATCATCAAATTAGAATGAAGACTGAAGATATTCCAAAAACAACATTTCAAACTCATGAGGGTCATTATGAATTTTTGGTCATGCCTTTTGGCCTTACCAATGCACCTTCTACATTTCAAGGTTTGATGAATTCGATTTTCAAACCCTTTCTTAGAAAATTTGTGCTAATATTTTTTGATGATATACTAATCTACAGTAGGTTTTGGAAGGATCATGTTGAACATGTTGACAGGGTGCTCAAACTATTGCAGGAGAAACAATTATATGCAAAAACATCCAAATGTTTCTTTGGAGTACAAGAGGTGGAATATATGGGTCATATTATATCTCACGAGGGTGTTAAAGTAGACCCTAACAAAATTAAAGCCATTAAGGAATGGAAAGTCCCCACGACCATAAAGCAGTTGTGAGGATTTCTCGGGTTAACATGGTATTATCGCAAGTTTGTTAAGAATTATGGGAGAATAGGAGCACCTCTAATAACATTATTGAAGAAAGATGCATTTTCATGGACTCTTGAAGCAACTAAGGCCTTTGAACATCTTAAAGAGGCAATGTGCCTAGCACTGGTATTAGCTAGACCAGACTTCACAAAAACCTTTATTGTGGAATGTGATGCCTCAGGAAATGGAATTGGTGCAGTTTTAATGCAGGAAGGAAGACCCATTTCTTTTGAAAGTCATCCAATCAAAGGATAGTATTTACAGAAACCTATTTATGAGAAGGAAATGTTAGCAATACTACATGCACTAAATAAATGGCAAACTTACCTAATGGGAAGACACTTCAAGGTAAAAACTAATCATGATAGTCTTAAACACTTTTTGGAACAAAGACTATCTTCAGAAGAGCAGCAAAAATGGGTCACAAAGATGTTGGGTTATGACTTTGAAATAATCTACAAAAAAGGAAAGCTTAATGTTGTTGCGGATGCACTCTCAAGAAAGAATGAAGAGGTGGAAGCATTGCTTTGTGCCATTTCTATTATCCAACCAGATTGGATAACCAAAGCAAGAGATGAATGGAAGAAGGACAAAGATGTATGGACACTCATTAAAAAGTTGCAGCAAGATCCTAGTACATCTGATACATTTAGTTGGAAAAATGATTCCTTATGGTACAAAGATCGCTTATATCTTTGTAAGAATTCCCAAATAAAACAAAAGATTCTTATGGAATTGCACACTTCTCCTTTAGGAGGACACTCAGGATTTTTAAAAACTTACCACAGGGTGAAGAAAGAATTTTTTTGGGATGGCCTTAAATCTGATATTCAAAAGTTTTTGGCGGAATGTTTGGTTTGCCAGCAGAATAAAGTGGAAACAATTAAGACCTCGGGACTTCTACAACCTTTATCATTCCAAGTCAACGTTAGGAGGAGATTTCAATGGATTTTATCATAGGTTTACCTAAGTCTAAAGGAAAGAGTGTCATCATGGTGGTAGTTGATAGACTTACCAAGTATGCACACTTTTGTGCATTATCTCATCCATTTAAAGCAAGTACGGTTGCTACTACATTTATGGACACAATTCAAAAGCTACATGGAAACCCAAGGGTTATTGTGAGCGACAGAGATCCCATTTTTACTAGAAATTTTTGGATGGAGTTATTTTCTTGTTTGGGTACTCAATTAGCTCATAGCTCATCTTATTATCCTCAATATGATGGTCAAACTGAGATAGTAAATAAATGTTTGGAAGGATATCTTCGTTGTTTTGTATCTGATAAACAAACACAATGGGTCAAGTGGTTACCTCTCGCTGAATGGTGGTATAACACTTCCTTCCATACTGCAGCAAAAGTGACCCCATTTATGGAACTTTATGGATATCATCCACCATCCATCACATCATCTTTAAGAGAAAATTCGAAGGTTCAAGCAGTGGAAGATCACATCGAGCATCAACAAGAAGTTCTCCAACTCTTAAAGGATAACCTGAATTTGGCACAAAATCGAATGAAACAACATGCAAATCAACATCGCAGCGAGAGAAGTTTTGATGTAGGAGATTGGGTATTTTTACGGCTACAACCATACAAACAAATGTCCCTCAAGCAAGCTACGAAGGATAATAAATTATCGCCAAAGTACTATGGTCCTTACAAGGTGTTGCAAAAGATTGGTACTATGGCATACAAATTGGAGCTTCCTGTTTCTTCGCGAGTACATCCAATTTTCCATGTTTCATGCTTAAAGAAGATTATAGGTGAAAATATTCCAGTTCAAACAATATTTCCAGAACTTGATGAGGAAGTAAAAATCATATTGGAACCTGAAGCAGTCACGGAAACAAGAACTCGACAACTACGGAATCGATCAATTTCAGAGTATCTCATCAAGTGGAAGAACTTACCCACTGAAGATTCTACATGGGAGGATGAGAATTTTATACAGAAGCACCCAGAACTACTGAAGCATTGAGGACAACACTTTTTTGAAGGAGAGGGGCATGTTAGGTCCCTATATTACTAGTATAGTCCCTTATTGTTGTTAGTGTAACCCCCTTATTGTTATTATTGTACCCTTGTAAACCCCATTTTTATTATTGTGCCCTTAAATTATTATTGTTAGGTCGGCTAGGATTACATTATGGCCCCATGGACTCCTATATATAGAAAGGAGGTTTTTAAATTGTATCATCCAAGAATTGTTCATTTATGTAATGTATTGGAGGTTTCCCCCTCGAAGTGGCTCATTTCTAAGGCGTTGATATCTCTTTTATTCTATTTTTGGAGCTGGTTACAAAACATGTAATCTGGTTAAAAAAACTGTGATTGCAGAATTTTGGTTGTAGACAAGCTGAAGACAAAGTTTTTGATGATGATGGCAGTGAACCTAATATTCCAGCTAAAGGTTGGATAGGGAGAACAACTGAAGTGTTCTCAAGAGAAGGTGAGTTGAGGATATAAGCCTAGAGAGAGCAGAAGAGAGTGCTCAAGAGGTTCCAGAGATAGAAAACCAGTGCGTGCCAAAAGACCAAGTCTAGATAAGGATTGGTGAGGTAAGTGGTAGGACGGAGGACTTGCTGTTGCAGAGGCTTAGTGCAACTCATAGTGAGTGAGAAGCTCATGGAGAAGATGATCATGGAGGATCAGAGAAGAGGTTCTAAAGAATGCCACAGAGATAAGATGAATGATAAGGATAGAGAAAGAGATATTGCAGTGATGAAAGTACAATTGGAGGTACTACAAAAATTGATACAAGAAGAGGAAAACCAGAGAGGAGGATGGATATTTCCACTGAAGGAAAAGAAGGTAATTTGGAAACCATTAAAAATGAAGTGGAGGCAAAAGGAGATTGCCTTATGGAAGGAAGAACTCAGATTTTTTGAGTCAAAGATGGAATTTGAGGATTCCACGTGCAAATATGTTCAAGGAGAAATGCTTGAAGAAGCAAACGAGACTGAAAAGTCTTGTGTTTTTAAAACTAATGAATTGTGTACGATTGTAGGTACATCATAGGATGATGAACAAACTTTGAAGGTTGTTAAGGAGAAGAAGTTGAATCTGAATTATATTCAGAATGATGCTGAGATAGCAAGATCTCAGAAACAAAAGGAGACAGAGGGGTCTCTTGAGAATATTCAGCCGAATATTGAAACAGAGGAAGAAAGGCCATCTGATGATTGTTCAACAATAAGTGAAGGTATGGAAAGTTGTGTAAATTTTCCAAGTTCTACTCCAATTGAAATTGTTGAGTTATATAGAAAGTTAGATCTTCAAAGAAGAGAGTTGGAAAAGCAGAGGATCTATACTCAGGATAAATTGTTGAATGTGAAAGATAGAGAAATTGTCATGAATGACAATCAGAAAATAGAGGATAAGGATGTAAGTGTTCAACAAAGTGAAATTGCAGAGAAAGAAGTTCATTGTTGTGAGCTAGTACATGGAGAAATTTTTGAAACAGATGATAAGAAGGAAAGACTAGTTGACAGTCTCATGGGGAATTTAAATCAGCATACTGATGTGCTGACAAAGGATTTGGAAGAAAAATCAAAGCAACATACTGAAATGTTGCCAGAGGAGGAAGAGATATTGAAACCTTGTATTTTTAATACTGATAATTCATGTGTTAATTATGTAGGCAAAGAAGAACAACAAATGGAAAATGTCAATGAAGAGGAAAATATGTTAGCTGAAAACATAATGAAGGATCATCATTCTATTATGGTGTTTGGAACAAATGAGATTACGTTAGAAGCTGGGAAGAAAGACAGTGGAGATTTTCTGAGTCCTAAAAGAGGCTTGGAGCTGCTAGAAGAAGATTTGGTGACTGGATCATCAAATGAGACCATTGGGCCTTGTAATTTTGAAATTGACAATTTCACTGTGTTTACAGGTGTTGCAGAAGACAATCCATCTCTTGGAGTTGTCTTGAATGAAGACGAACTGTTGCAGAAGAAGGAACTTATAAATTCCAAGGAAGGTGAGACAGGCATGTTTCATATGAAGGAACTTGTTACTGTTGATGACAAGGAGGAGCTGGCTTGTCTGATTAACCAATAGAAGAATGTGGGACAAACTTTTAGAACTACCACAGTAATTAAAAATCAGAATCCTATTATGATAAAGGATGAAGATACAGTGTTTGAAAGATTTGATTTGAATGGCAGAATCAATCAAGAAGATAAAGGACAATTACTGAAGATTGTCAAAGAAGAAGAAGAAGGTTATGCTGAAACTAAATTGCATCATATTGATGATGTGTAACAAGTTCAAAAGAAATGGCTGAAATGTTTGCTGGAAAAATTTGAACAAGAGAGAGGAATTACAGACACTGAAGTGGAAATTTCTAGAGTTATGAAAGAGGCAGGAGCAGATACTAGTTTTTCAAAATTGATTATGCTTACTAGTATACAAAGAAGAAGGAATGAGTATGTTACTACAGTTAGAGAATCAAATGATAATTCATTTTTTAAAAGTGAATTTGTAGGTAGTGAGCAGAAGAAGAATGTTGCAGAGGGATATATCTTCAAATATATTCGAGATTTTTGGGAAGCAACAACAAGGGTGATATATGCAGTTGCAGCAAAAAAAGCAATAAAAACAACAGAAATTGAAAACATTAACAAAAGGTAGAGTAATTTCCAGACAGAAGATAAACTGGACATAGAGATTGAAAACATAAGGAGGTTGATGATGAAGGTGTCTCAAAAAAAGACAGTAGCAAGAAAGAAAAGAAATTACAGCAAGAAGAAGACAAGAACAGACTGTGAAAGCATAACTAGTGGCAAGATGCAGAATAAGGTACGGAAGCCTGAAAAAGTGCAGTTGAATAATAATGCAGCTATTGGATAGCAACAAAACAGAGTATGGGATCGAGGAAGACGAAGATTAAAAGCACATGATCAGGAGATCATGATTATTTTTTACATTGGGAGTCTAATGTAGGGGCATTAGGCTCAAGAAATTCCTTGTATTTTAATAGACTTAGGGGTTTTGTGTTTTCAAGGCATTTGGTTTCTTATGCAATGATTTGAGTGATTTTAATGAGAATTAATTAAATATTGTGAGGAATTTTGTAATTTTTCTCGAATGTTGGAGAACATGAGAGAATTAGGCTAGTTGAGAGTGTATAGGGATTGAGAGATTTAGGAATTAATTATAAATCCTAAATTATAATTTTTTTCATTATTTTGTGGATGAAAAAGGATCCTTATGGGATTATATAGTGATTTTAGGATTTTGTTGAGGAGATGGAGGAATTGAAACCAAAAATAGTTTCAGAATATTTTGTATAAAATGTAAGCCTCAAAGGCATAAAAAGGAAGTAGATAAAATAGAGATTGAAGGTAGAATAGAGAGAGGTAGGATTTGAATTGCAAGCCTACGGGCAGGATAGGAAAAGGCCACGGATTGAATATCAGGCCAGAGAGGAGGAATTTCCTATGTAATTACTGTGTGTTAATCTAGAGAACTCATTTCTGAGTTCATGTTTCATTTCTGAGTTATATAGTGTGCAGATGAAATTGGGTACAAGATTGTATGAGTTGTGTGTTTGATATTGAATTGTGATTGTGAAATGGTGTGAATCGATCACAGAATGGATCGATGTCACAATACGATCCTTCATGTTGATGTCAAATTTGTATAGCGTAGAGGTAAGAAGGCTCAATATATTTTACAATTGAAGCTGGTGTCGTATAAACTATTTCAAGGAGAAATTAGGCACTCTGTTGTGTAAATACAGTGCAGCAAGATTGGGGTTTGAAGTCGCAATTTAGGGTTTATTGTATGGATGAGAACCACAGAAATTAAACAATAGAAGTTCATTCATGTGTGGAATGAATGTAGAGAGGGTTTGCAGACTGATTGATATCGTGAAAATAGAACGAGGAGCCATGGTGAAGTGAAATAAATCGATAGTTGTTTGAACAGGCATGCAGAAGTGTCATATGGAAAAGATGGAAGTGGAACTGTGAGCGACAACACAATGGAACTTCGAAGGCGTAGAAGAAGTGTGGTGAAATTATGCATTGGAATAGTAAAGGCAGATTCGAAAAACCACAAATAGTTTTCGCGCGGCCTTTGGATGGTAAGTGGTAAACTTCTAAATGAACGCGATACACCTAAATGAGCGACACGTAGCATTGGTGGATTTCCAATACAGCCGATTTCGCATTGTGTTGGAGAAATAAAGTTCTAGAGTTAATGTTATGCAATATCCGTTGGATTCTCTGATCAAATTATTAGATGGTATTCGCATTAGAAGCTGCGTAAAGGTTAACGCAAGGTAAGTTGTGGGACCCGAATAAATATTTTGTTGATATTTGGGTTTTAAAACAAAGGATGGAATGTTAAGCGTTGGCGAGAACATTAATATATGTTAGAGCTTCGGGTTTTAATGCAAAGTCGAATCTTTGGTATGAATTGAGATGATAAGTGTGGGCCCGAAAATATCTTAATGTTGATTAACATTCAGATTGGTGAGACTATTTTATGGTTGGTAAATGCGGCTGAAAATTTATACTGTATTTTATTGGTACTTTGGGTTTTAACCAAAGTCCAAAATTGTGATTAAGAGAGATTATATTTCCACTTCAAAGGTATATAAAGGGTTTCAACTTTGATTAAGGATCGAGGATGGCGTAACAGGTATGGGTCGAACACAATGTATGTAGATAACTTTGATAAATTTTATCAAAATCGAAAGTGTAAAATGCATTTTCATGAAGTGGGTTATATAATATGGTTTTAACCATTTTTTTAAAGGTAATATTACGCTTATGAAGGTTATCTGTGATTGAGGTTTATGAAACAAGTATTTTGTTTTGAAGGTGAGAATGTGGGTTTTTCAGCCTTAGGCTGCATCACCAACGATCATGTTATCCATGATAACAGTTATATTAGTATAGGTTGGACTACATTTCTATTTTAAAGTGGCTATGAAGTTGATGTTGTCACTCCTAGTAAGACACCAAGATAAAAATCCATTACTCCATGGAAAGACAAGCAATCTGAAGTGAAAGTTGTAGTTGACCATGAGGCATAGATGCAGCCTATGGAGCTAGAGGTTGAACAATTGCAGAAGACTGTGGTGTGAAGGAAGCATTCTACAAGTATTCAAATAAAAACATATACAAGGACAGGTTGTAACATATCTTGTTTTGATATGCTAAACATTGTAGAAGAAAAATAAAAAATGTTAGGCATAGTTTAAAAGCAATAAAATAAAAAGGGAAAAAAGTGTACCACTTAAATGTCGCTTACATAATAATTTATAATAAACTATGTTTTAAGTATTAATCATATATTTATATGCTCAATCCATTATGTAATAAAGTGACATGATATTGGAACATGAAATAAAAATCTTGGAGATCTGAAGGGCCAAGATCTTATGCTTTCAAATCAACTGCGTGCTTCCAAACCCACACCCCCAGTGCTTCTGAACGATATCCACAAGGGGGGGTCTGGCTAAATATATTTGTAAAAACCACCACCACTACGTGACATTCACAAGACCACACCCCTCCACTTCAAATCCACTTACCATCTACCCCCCCCCTCCGGGTGGGATTCAAATCCCTCTTTGACTACCATCTCGTCATCACTCATATGTAATTTCACCTTCCAATGATAAACTGTGGCGTGTCTCTTTATTACCTATTACCATTTATTGTTAGTAATTGTTAGTATATCCAGTAAAGTTTGGTAATAAATTGTCCCATGCCTATTAATGTTCACCATTCAAGTTGTTTAAAACTTCACTCTTTAGTGTCAAACAAATATTTTCTGCCATTCTATTTGCTCACATTGTTTCCTAATTATTCAAAAACTCTAGTAAAGCATAGAAGTAGAACTCACCACTATTCAACTCCTCCAAAGATATGAACTTGGTTGAATAATTAAAATTTGTGGATAATTAAAGCATAGAGCATTTCAAATCAAGAGATTAGGCATTAAAAGGGAGATGATAGTTAAAAGGTCAACACTAGCATGAGTAGAATATTCAAGGAAAAATATCAGTATTTGGGTTATTTATGGATCCATAAAATCAAAGTAGTTGAGGTTGACCATTTTAATGGGGCACATCAGCAATCCACTCCAAATGGCTCACATGGCTAAAGAGCTCATCAATATGCCACCTCATAGAAATTGAAAACTCATCATCAAATCAATTTTATGAAGACCTTGAATCCAATGTATTATTTGGCCACCTAAACATGGAAGTTTGATTCAATAGGGATGACAAGCATGTGTTTTTAGAAATTTTATTTAAGTAATTAATGGTCATATATTCCTTTTTTATTATCAACTCTAATAAAATAGAAAATATCCCTATTATTCCTCAAAGTGATGTAATCCTATTTTAATTAGGTCTCTAGGTCAAATATCAAAGTATAGCCAAGGTGGTAGACCTTTGTGACACAAATATCACTCTATAAATGAGAGGTTTATTGAATTTGAGGAGAGTGGGTTGATGAATGTAGATGAGAGGACTATTATGTAATTTTGTTTCACTAATATGCAGTTGCAATTTTTTTTTTCAGACCTGAGATTTCTTTTAAGCTTATTGGTTTATTTTTTTCCATTTCTCATATTATCATGAGCTTCATATTCTCATGATTATTTGGAATTCATAGTATTATGCTCAAATTTCATTCATGTGTTATGAGTATACTGTAAGAAGTTATTTGTCAAGCTTAATTTTCTCAGCTTCCATGAAATACATTTGTGATTGAAGTCCCATAGTTGTATCCATTCCCAATGGTAGCCTTTCATACATATTCCACATGAAAAATCACTTAAAATACAAAAAGTGTTATCCATCTGCAATATAAGTTTCATCTTGTGTATTAATTTGTTTTCTTTGAGAGAGCCCTCTCTGATTGGAAGGGCTAACTTTTAGTCCAAAGTGATTTGAAATAGTTGCATTAGGTTGACCATTGAACATCCCAAATTGTGCCACCCTAGCGATAAGAGATCACATAATATTTGGAATCAAGATAGGGTGATGAATTTCACAAGATTTATTTTTTCATAGTATAGTTTTGATCTCTAGTGTTTCTCTGAAGCAACATACAAATATTTATCATACAACTCTTTTTCATATGTTGGATATTTATTTACTACACTCATAATGATTTCAGAAAGACAGATAGCCTTACCATGTTCCATCAAAATAGTTCCGATGGTATATTCACTTGCATCGGTTTGTATTCAAAATGGTTGCTTAAGGTCTCCAAGTGCAACCATGGTTGTTGTATTTATTCTATATTTCAATGCATTGAATGCTTTTTTCTTCTTGACTTTCTATTGAAAAACTTGTTTCACACTTGTCAAAGCATGTAATGGCACTACAATAGAAGAGAAGTTAGAAATAGACTTTATCCAATATTGAGTTTCTCCCAAAAGTCTTCTAACCTTTGTTACATTATTTTGCTTAGGACAATTCAAAATGACTTATCAATTTTCAATTCACTCCCTCAAATAATATGACTAAATAGGTTTTCCCAAATTCACATTTAGACTTATTCAAATACAATATTTCTTTATTTAAGACATATAGAACATGTTTCACATGTTTGACATGTTATTTGTGAGTCTTACTGAAAATAGGAATACCATCTAAGTAGAATATAAAAAAATAAATCATCCAGAAATGATCTCAACACATCATTCATAATTCTCATGAATGTTGGAGGAATATTGCAAAGCCATAATGGCATAACTAACCTTTCAAAAAAAACTTTCTTTGTTTTGGAAGCAGCCTTCCTAATAACACCTTTAGTAATGCTCATCTCGTGATAAGCACTTCTCACGTCCAACTTAATAGCATCCTTCAATTAATCTAGAAAATCATCAATAAGAGGAAGAGGATATCCATTCTTTATCGTGATTTTTTTCAAAATTCCAAATCCCACAAGCATGGGCCATTTACCATTATTCTTTGGTATTTAAAATGGTTTCTTAAGATCTAGAAGTGCAAGCATGGTTGTTGTATTGATTCTATATTTCAATGCATTGAATGCTTTTTTCTTCTTGCCTTTCCACTGAAAAACTTGTTTCACACTTGTCAAAGCATGTAATGGTGCTACAATAGAAGAGAAGTTAGAAATAAAATTTATCCAATATTGAGTTTCTCTCAAAAGTTTTCTAACCTCTCTTACATTATTGGGTTTAGGGCAATGAAAAATGGCTTATAGCTTTGAGGGATCATGATTCAATTCACACCCTCCAACAATATGACCCAACTAAAGTAAAGAGGTTTTCCCAAATTCACATTTAGAGGTATTCAAATACAATTTTTTTTTATTTAAGACATATAGAACCTTTTTAACATGCTTGACATGTTGTTAGTGAGTCTTACTAAAAATTGGAATACCATCTAAGTAGAATATAAAAAAAACTTCTAGAAATGGTCTCAACTCATCATTCATAATTCTCATGAATGTTGCAAGAACATTGCAAATCTCTAATGGCATAACTAACCATTCAAGCAAACCTTTCTTTGTTTTGGAAGCAGCCTTCCTAATAACACCTTCAACAATACTGATCTCGTGATAAGCACTTATGAAGTCCAACTTAATATCATCCTTCAATTAACCTAGAAAATCATGAATACGAGGAAGAGGATATCCATACTTTATGGTAATTTTTGTCAAAATTCTAAAGTGCACGAGTATGGGCCATGTACCATTATTCTTTGGTACCAAAACAATAAGAGACAGAAAAGGAGATATACTTGGTTTGATGACCCCTCTCTCAAGAAATTATTGGATTTTCTTCTTAATTTCTGCATTTTCCATAACTATCATTCTATAAATGCCAATGTTTGGAAGAGGTGCATCCTGCAACAATTTATTTCATGTTGGATTCCTCTTTTAGAAGGAAATACTTCAGGTTCCTAAAAAATCTTATCATATGTGTTAATAAACTCAATCAAATTAGATTTGAGTTTTACATCACATCCTTGGAAGGCTTCATATTCAACATTATCTTTGGGTTTAATCATCAACAATACATAATTATCACAAGAAATTACAAGACTCTTCATTTGTGCATCACTCATAAGAGACATTCATTTTCTTAAGACGTTCTATAAAAATATACTCAAATCCATCTTTAAAAAAATGATACTTGTTTTCATGGTGATAAAATATGGCTTTCCTATCATATAAGTATAGAATCCCCAAATAAATACCATAAATGTCAAGGGGAACAACATGACCCTCTACCTCATCAACAAAGTTTGCATTGATAGTGAATTTCAGTTTTCATTTTCTTGTAACTTGCAATTTCCCATTGTCACATAGTCAACCCAATGGATAAGGTTTAGGATGAGGAATGGTTTCCAAATTTAGTTTCTTGAAAATTGAAATCAGGCTGGCTTGGGATCCACTCTCAAAAAAAGTATCTACTTTGTTATGTTTTGAGACAACTCTAATATGGAAAATCATAATTATTTCTTTATCATTTTGAGTTTCCATGAGCTTACAGTCATAGTTAGTATTTTTCCGATTGTTGTTAAAAATTTTTGGGTCTTAACTGTGGATAAAGTTTCCAACAATGGTCTTCATCATGGCCTTCATTTTATTAGTGTTTGCATTTGAGTTTTTCTCCCTTTTTATGGAATGAAGCATTATTTTCAGGGTTCCCTTTGAAATTCCCCTTTCCTTTGTCTGCACACTTGAATGGCTTCTTGCTATGGCTTCTTGCTATTGTCTTGAGGACCATTGTTCCCTCTTTCTTCTACATGATTTTACTGAACACATACTTCATATGGATTTGTAGGCTTAAATATGAGAATTGTGTGTCTAAAATAGCTATGTAATCCTCCTATGAATTTAAGGAGTGTGTCTTGTGAGAATATATATATATATATATATATATATATATATATATATATATATATATATATATATATATATACACACACCCAAGATTAAATATCTTCTTCTAAACTCTTTTGTATAACTTTTAACACTAATCTTTAGCTTGTCTAAAATTTTCCCAATCTATAATTTCCTTTGCATATAAGCTAATGGATAAAATTGCCTTCTTAATGTAGCCACAAAATCATTCCAAGAAGAGATAATTTTACCACTTTTCTTGAGATATTCTTGAGTTTTGGCCTCCCACTAAATGACAGATGCACTTTCCAATCATAGAGAAGCAAGTTAAATTTTTTTCTCATCATCTTTGATACTTTGTATAGTGCAATACACTTTAATCTAAGGAACCCAATTATCCAAGATTTCAGCATTTACAGTTCCATTGTACATAGGAAATCTAAATTTTTTGTCAAGCTTAAACAAAGGAGTTTTAGCATCTCCCTTTCAAGACACTGGAGGAGTATTTGTAGGGTTTGAAGTAGAAGAAAGTGAAGGAGGAGATGGTGGAGGTGTAGGCTTACTCCATTTTCATTCATTCCTTTTTGGTTGATTTGAGCTCTCTCTTTGAAACCTTGTGTTACTTTCTTAAAAAAAAACATTCACCATTTCATAAGTTTCAAAGAAATTACTTTTGAAAGTTCTATCATCCTCATACATTGTCTCATGTCCTTCATGTGTGAAGCTTTAGGTGTTTGTGTCTTGGTTGAACCAATGTGAGGATTTGGTTCTACAAGCACTCATTGTCCTCTTTGCAGATTTAAACTTGTACTCATGAAAAAACAATTTCAAACAAAATCAAACCTTCAAAATAACTAGAGTTGTGATACCAAACTTATTTGTATTTAAAAACTTAAAGGTTTATGGAAAATTTGCAAGAAAAAAGTACATAAATTAATGTTTAAAACTCACTTTGAGGAAAATAAACAAAGACAAACACAAGAAATTGATATTATAAATAAAAAGGTATTCATAAAAGCATTGAGGATACTTTATTATTAAGTTTTGTTAGGTAGTTAAAATAACCCTGCTTTGGTTTCCTTGTAATTTTTAACGTGAAGGTTTATGAAAAAATATTATATACTCCATTATCATAGCAACTGCACTTCTCTTACATCCATGGGTACCTGCTGAAGCTGCATCCCCCTTTTCTTGCATCCATGGGTACCTACTACACCTACAATACCCTAGGTTTCATGAATCTTCTTCCACAACGTTGCTTCTAATCCTCCTCTACAATATTCACTCCCATCCTTAGTTATGAGATTTCTTTAACCAGGTCGTAATTATGATTGAACTTAATCCCCTTTGATGTCAAAATCCTATGTGGATCCCTGTTTTGTTTTCATATTTATTTTGAATCTCTTGGCTTTGCAGGTTTCAGTTACCGTTATTTCTTATAGGATTACAGGTTTGTTGATTTACTGTATGGGGCTTACTGGTTTTTCTTCTTTTTCTACTAAGATTTTTACTTTAGAACAGACTGGACAATAAAATATTTAAGATAATGGTTCTGTAAAACTTTTTAGTTCATGATGAGAGAAAAAAAAACATGAGAGCTATCAATTATTAATTTTTTTCCAATATTCCCCTCTAAATATGAGCTTTCTCAAATAATTTTAAATTTTCCTCAAGCTTATTTGGACATATATACATTTGAATTTTTTTTTTCTAATGAATTTATAGATATGTAAATAAACTATTCTCTAGCAATTTTTGTTGTTGTTTACAAATTCTCTAATAAAATAATACCAAATAATTTATTTTTGGATAATTAAATGGATGAAATGTTTTCACAAAATATTTTTGTGGCTTCCTATTAATGATGCATTAACTCATTCAATATCCTTCAAGTCAAAATAGTTTGACAAGAAGCATTATTTATTGATGAGGTGCCCTTTGTGGAGCACAAATGGTGTTTCTATATAGAGAAATTTTGATTTAATTTGAAGTGAAATACATAATTCCATAATTGATGGTGTCATTCACATATCCTATAATTATCTTACTAGCCTACAAATATTGTTTGTCTTGAAGACTTCATAAATAGAGAAATAAGACTGGCATACTATGACACATTAAACTCCCATCTAACCACTTAAAAAATGGAGGGTCAATACTTAATCTATCTTCTTTTTTTCTCAACTTAAAATTTGTCATTACTAGTGCTTCAAACTTTATATCCATGAAACTAGATTCCCAAACAATATTTCATAATTCCCATTTTCCTCAACCTACAAGCCTTTCCTTCATTATATCTATTCCAAATACACTTCCTCCTCTACATATCCATTTTAAAATGCAATATTTAGCACACCTAGTTTTTGTATTAGAATAGAAAAAACTATCCTCATTGTATCTACTGGTGAAACAAAAGAAGAAAAGTTTAGTTATAATCAAGTCCTATTGGTTTTATGGAACTAAAGCCCCTAAACTTTCCTTATGATTTTTCCAATATCTTCTCTCTTCTTATAACTTAATTGGATACTAATCACACATTTTCATTTTCCTTTAGTCAAATAGGCTTACTCCCATTTTTATTCTTTTCAATAAAATCAATTTAGTAGTCCCTCTATTGAATCAATGTTTCTTATTTTACAACTTCTCAAAATGTCATTCAACTATCAACTTGAGAAAATAAACAAAAGCCTAGAAATTAATTAGTTGTATTAACACTATGCACATCACTTAAGATTTTCATGTTGTGAGGTAGAATGCTTGACAAAATTTGGTATTAATAAGTAGCTCTCCCCATAATCTTGATGGATTCACTCCAAATATTCTAGATGAAGAATTTATTGGAGTTTTTTTATGGGTGTTTTAACCTTGGTGTTGGAAGCAATAGTGAAGATTTTCTTCCCAGTGTAGATGGAGTAGTTTGGGCTACAACTTGTGGTGCTATTTATAGAGTGGAAAGAGCTATTTTTTGAGATGTGATTTATACTAGAAACATTTCATGACATATATTCATTAGGAATAACAACTACAATGTTAAAATTTTGTCTATGTTACCATCTCATGATTAGTTATCCTCAAATTGAACATCAAAATTCATTATGAGTGATAGGATTTAGAAAATTATATGCCTTTGTACCCTCTAATAAGCAACAAATAATTTTTTTTCCTTTACTCTCTATATTCCTACTCAACTCATTTGGACTATATGCATATGCAAATCAATTGAAAACTTTGAAATGATAAACACTATATTTCATATTTGTCTAAGAAATTGAGGTATTTTATTTTCCACACTTTTCATTAGAAAACTACAATTGCTACTTCATTAGCCTAATGTTCATTTAGTTTGAATGGTTTTCTATTATCATTGACCCAATATTCATTTGGTAAATTATTTGATATTAACATGCTTGAAGCCTTATCCATTATCATAAGGTTTTTTTTTTTTTTTTTTTGGCACCCACAACATTTTGGTGTGGAGTATAACTAGCTATAATTTTTTTATAAATACCATGCTTTATATTAAAATTGTTAAATTCATTACAAATTTATTCACTTTTCCTATTTGTTGTTAAAAACTTAAAACAGTAACAAATTTTCTTTTACACAAGAGCTTTAAATTGATGAAATAAAAACTTAAAGCAGTAACAAATTTTCTTTTACACAAGAGCTTTAAATTGATGAAAGATGGTAAATGAATTAGAAATATGTTTGAGATAATAAACCCATGTTGTGAAACCATCAAGCAATGTTAGAAAATATGACAATAAACATATGTTTTGAAATCATCAAAAAATGTTAGAAAATAAATTTGAATGAAAAATTTATAGAAGAGCTCTTGCCTTAATTGTCTTAAGAAAACAATATTCCATGTGCTGTTTTCCCTAACAACTACAATAGTGGGAAACCTTTACTATGTTTTTTTTTGTATGTAATTAATTTATTTCATTAATGTTTAAATTCCAAATTCTAAAATTCCAAATCCATTATTGAGAACTGATTGATTCCTTTCCTTAAACACATCTCCAAATCCTCTATCATTTAATTTATGAACATATTGAGATGTTTTGACTTTCAAGTAAAATACTATTCTCAATAAATACCTTCTATTACTTATCATTTACACTATTGAGATCAACTTGTTTCTCCAAAATTAATCTAAAATCATACACTTATTATTTTCCAATAATAAGAAAATAACAATAAAAATAAAAAGTATGCTTGAAACTCACAACATAATACACAGTTAAAATACAATACCTTTTCCTAACACAGTCACCTTCTTATTGTCCAAAAAATCACTTTAGTTTACACTTACTCATTCAAATTGAAAATAAGCACACATTTTAAGTCACAAGAGTAACTTTAGCTTTTACTCACTCATCCAAATCTAAAATAAGACCACATTTTAACTCATGTGATTACCACATCAAAAATAAAAAAGGATTTATTAAATGGGATTTCTTGCAAAATGTTACATGCAATAAGGGAACAAGCACAAATTGCTTCAGAGATCCTTATACATGCAATTAACACGAGCACAAATTTCTTCAGAGATCCTTGTACATGCACTTAACACGGTACATGCTGGTGTCCTGAAAACAATTTTGACTCTAATTTTTTTTATTGTTTACGTGAGATTGTTTCTTCAAATAATCATTTTGATAATTCCCAAATGATTTACTAATTACGTGGAACATTGAATTTATTATATGTTAGGATATGATTGGTTAAAATTATGAATTTGATCTCTTCCAGTAATATTTGTAGAAATTCTCTTATGAAATTCTCCTTCTAAGATTGAACTTATGCATGTCTCTACTACAGGTCATAAAATCCTGAGCTTAAAATGCATTTTTCAAATAGGTATTTGCCTATTATGTGTGTACTTATGATTTATTATATATTTAAGTCATTAACACTAAATTGAATCAAATATTTTGATTCCTCTAAAATAACAAGAAGGAAAAGTTTTGAATGAAGGCTTCTAAGAATTTTTACAGCAATCTTCCTACTTTCTACAAACTCTCCATGGGATTTAATTTGATTGAAAAAAAAATGTGTTAGAAACTATTCTACATAGTCAATATCTTTCATTGAGAAGTTTTCAAAATAGCTTCTAAGAAATTGCAATTAAAAAGTTCTATTTTTTACCTGAAGTCTCTTGCCTCCACTGCTTGCTTTGTTGTAGCTATTCTTGGGAGTATACTATCTACTCTTGCTTTTTACCTCATGTCCTTTACCTCCATTGATTGCTTGGTTGTAACTAATCTTGCTTAGCTTGTTTATGGATTATTTGTTATGGATAATCCATAATATGCTGCAACTGTGTATGGTTCTCATTATTGTTATAAAGAAAGGTGCAATTATGTATGGTCTAGAAACAAGAGAGGGTCTAGAAACAAGAATTCAGGATCCCAGGATCCCAGTGAGGCAGGCACACTGCTCAGTAACTTACCTAACTTATACAAGCATGGGCGATACAAGCAAGGGAATATTGATGGCCCTTGCAAAGTGCAAAGAGTATCAAAGAGGAAGGAGGGGGATGGTGATGGCCCTTGCAAAGAGAAAAAAATATAAAAGAGGAAGGAGGGAGGACAATAAGAGGCAAACCTAAAAGCTGGGAAAAGATAGAGGAGAGCCCGCCTTTTTCCCATGTGCCTAGGAGGTGCCCTAAACCTCAAGTCAAACACATTAAAGATGCTGTTGAAGTTCAGGAGATTCCAAGTTAGGCCGGGAAGGTAATCACTAAGCCGGACAAGTTCAAGAGATTCCATGTCAGGCCAGGAAGGTAATCAAGCTCTCACTTGCCAAACTGAAGAGGAAGAAGCCGATCTGGATGGAGAACAGATGGTTCCCTACTAGTGCAACAACACAAGAGATTCTTAGTATTCGCAAACCTTTTATTTGTATTGGCTTGTGAAAAATTTGGTATTGGCTTATGAAAAATTTGGTGGCAAAAGGCATCATGCACACCACAGATTTTTATGCAAGTATATCATGCATTACAAGAAATTCAGAAAGATTTCCAGCTTTTATAGTTCCAAGTTCACCAGCAGAATTGAACAACTTTTCCTCAACAATCTGAAATTCCCTAGTCTAGTGCTAAAGACAGAGCCCCGTTGAATACTAGGAAGACTAACTTGTTACTCCTAATGTTATTCTACAGTTATGTCCATGCTTTTTTATGTTTATGTATATTTTAATGAATAACATAGCAGGTTGTAGATTTTTCAAGTTCAACTTTTTTAAAGCATTTAGAATGTTAGGCTTATGGAGCCAAGAATGATAGACTAAAAACATTCATGTTTTGGACGGCATATAATGTCTGTCTATGCCAATAGATTGGGTTTCTGTCAAGATATGTTGAGACTTGGGAAAAGACTATCTATAGTAATGTTGTTTTTTTGAAAAATAAATGAAAATGACAAGTACTACTCAACTCACAAGAAATATGTTCTCACCTTATTAGAGGAATATGTTCTCCAGAAAATATGTTCTGGAATTGAGGAATAATATCAAACCGACTGGCAGGTTCTGTCTTTCCAGTCCTGAGCGGGACTTAATGCTGAAAGGCGATATGTGCAGAGAGTTTTGGTGTCGGGGAAGTAAAGCAACCAAAGCTCCTCCCCACAGAAAACCCGCCTCACTACGTATCCACGCCACCAGCAGTCTTTGTCGTACGCCTCTACCCATAGTTCTGCCGGTAAGGGAACAGTCAACTGCCTTTGACGCGGAACAGGTCGCATTTTATCCGGGTGCACCTCCTTATTATCATTTACAAATGTATCCAAATGTATACGGCAAGGATCGCCGCTCCTGCCAGGAGTTCTGACGGTTCCTTCAAACAAAGCTCCCTCGAATCCATCCTCATCGCTTCTGAACTCGATTCTCATTCCTTCGACCCATTCCATCTCATCGGGTTTCTATTTACCAAACAAGCCAAAACCCTAAATAAGTTCAAATCTATACAATACAACGCGATACATTTTCCATTATTATCCTTTTATCTTATTTAATTTTTATGTGAAAATGATTTTTAAATTATTTTTTATTTTTTTATATTTTAGTGTGAAAATGATTTTTAAATCACATTTTTATTTTCAAATAACAATTTGATGATAATGATGATGGTCGTTAAGATACCAATCTTTGGTCTATTGGAGCTAAAGAAAAGAGTTATTTAATTTGATTTAAGATTTTATTTCTACGCTGAAAAAGCTTGGAGAGAAATTTTTACATCTTAAAATGCTAGGAAGGTGAGTATTGCAACAAAGATTAGGAGGAAGTGATTTTCATCCTGGATGTTCATATTGTCACACAGATGGTGTTTTAGGAACTGTCCAACTACCTGTTTCACTATGGAACTCATGAGAGTTCGTTCTAATCTTGGCTATATTAATTTTTTTCTTTGAGCTAGTTAAAAGATATACATACTTTTGATCTTCTCGGATTGATCATCTCCTTATAATACCTTAATTTTCTTTTACATTTTTTCTTTGAACTTAGAAGTAACAATTTTTTTAATGTTATTGATGTTTTGCAATGCAACATTCTAATCGATCTCCCAATGGTTTAACGAGACCCCGTGTCTTTATACCAACCTCGTTTAAGCCTGAGGTGGTTTTGGCTGGAACCTTGTGTTTCTACAACATAAGCCTAGTCATTTATTAATAATAAAATTTTAAAATAATATATAGCACTTTATGTTTTTACTTTTATATATACAAATAAATTTAAATTTATAAATAATAATAATTAGAGTTGTTTTAGTGTGACTTTTTGGAGTTTTTGAGTGGAAAATTTTGAAGCTAAATCTAGATTTGTGTTATTTAAACTAGTTTTTTTAATATATATATATATATATATATATATATATATATATATATATATATATATATAAACAAATAATTTATTACAATATATATATAAAAAAATAATTTATTACAATAATTCTTTAAAATAATAAAATTAATACACAGTTTAAAAAAATATTTAGCGGTAATAAATGAAGTTTTGCGTTATTATCTTAAATCTTAAAATTTATTATTAATCCATTTATGTGAAAAGAGCATAGAGAAATCAAATCTCATTTCATTTTAAGAGATACATTTGATCCTATGAAAGCTTGGTAGATAGAGAGTTAAGATAAGTTATTAATCTCAAGTTTGTAAGGAACTCCATCTCTCACATCGCGTTGGAGTTTCATGTCAAACCCTGAATCCTCTTGGCGTATCCTCATCGTCGTGCCTCCATTGCAAGCGCTAGCTCTTCAGTGCGAGCCAAGTTGAATGCCAAACGGATGGGGCCTGAAGGGGGAATCGAGCTCCTTGGGGATCGAGGCCCAAGTAGGGGCACCCACGCAAAGACGCGAGGCCTAGGTGCACAATGGAAAGCGTGGATGAAAGGCCACAACTTGCCGAAATAGAATAAGAATCCAAAGGTGGTCATCCCCAATAGCCGCCTCGAACTATCCTGCGAGTTTATGTAGCACCATTGAATCATTTGAAAATTTACGGGTATTTCATCACAAGAAGTTGATATCCTCCGGTGGATCTAGCTAAAATGGAAAACCAAATCTCTCTTTGACCTTCGCCTTAGGGCCAAGGGATTCGTCATAGTAAAATTCAAGGATCTTGAGGACAGGAAACAAAATCTTGACAATGGCCCTTTTTTCATGAACAATGTCGACCTATTCATGATACACTAAGAACCCTACTACAACTGTGACAAGGAATAATTACTTGCTACCCTACTCTAGATTCGTCTCTATTCTCTCTCGGAGGACTTCTTAGAGTTGGATATCGTTGAACTCATAGGAAATTATATATGAAACTTTGTAGAAGTCTCTCTAATCGCGTGGCATAAACGATTCTTGTCATATGCTCACATGTGTGTGTACCTGAGCATCTCTCAGCCCCTCCTAGAATCTGTAGAAATTTAATATCATGATGAGACATGGTCCCTGCTATTGGAATACAAACAAGTGTCATTCAAGTGTCGTTTATGTCACGAATATGATCATTTGTTCTCATACTATCCACAAAAATCCCAGACTACTGCCTCGACTCCTAGCTCGGATGGATTCCATGAGGTTGAGCACCATCGTTCCCCTTTGAACAAAGCTCCTCCACTATGAGGGCTGAAAAATTCTCTGCATGCTACCAACAGTCACCCTGATGAATCCCCGGTCGTGGCCATAGGATTCTCAACCTTGACCTCACAACCTCCACCTCACAACCCTTATAGCAATCGTTTCACCGTCCTTGTGGAAGTGTTTCAGTTGGTAGAGACAGAACATCTAGAAACCCCAGGGACAACCCTTCAAGCCCGCACAAGAATTGAAGTGGAACAAAATATCAAAGTAGCAAAGGGTAAAGAGTTGAGAAAATGGAAGTCCCAGGAAGGCCAATGGAACAGAAAAGAAATTGTCCAAGTCCTAGCTCACGTTCACCAAGTGCTAGAACAAGATGTGAAACTGGAACAACTTCACTCGGATGAGAGAGCCTTGGTAGCTTTTCTCCAGATATTTGTGAAAGACGGCACAATAGACATACCAGATGATCAAGTAGATCAGTTCCATAAAATCTTCAAGAAATGGGGGAAATGCATAGCTACATCAGAACCTCAAAATCAACATGCATTACTACCACGAGATGAATACCACCCCTCATAGCGGTCGAATCTTAGCTCGGGCTCCAGGAAAATGGGTTGAAGACCAATGCAGGAAGTGATACGAGAAACACGGGAAATCGTAGTAAACTACGACAAGAAAACATCCTCACAGAATATTACCAATGATCTCTCCCTCCCCCTTCTCAATGAATTTTATCTCATGGAATATTATAGGCCTCAACTCTAAAGGGAAGTTGAGGTACCTTAGGAAAAAAAATTAGAAAGAGAATCCTCAATAATTTTTCTACAGGAAACAAAGGTGACTAAAGAAAGGCTACAAGAAATTGCGAGCAAGGACTGGCCTTTGATAGAATTTATGGCACTGGATACAAGAGGTAGTGCGGGAGGGCTTGGTATCCTCTAGTACCCTAGATTTATTTCCTTTGGTAAGTGTTTAGCAAGCCCTCCAACTATCTCACGTCAGTTTGGATGTTCAGGATCAACAAAGAAGGTTTCGCTAACTCGAGTCTATGGACCCATGGTGCCCAGACAAAAATCTTATTTCTTACAGTTTTTTAAGAACTTTAAGGATATATTGGAGGAATCAAACTGGACCGTGGCTGAGGTTTCAATATCCTAAAGGAGCTTAGCAAAAAAAAAAGGAGGCCTAAGAAGACTCGATGAGATATGAGTGGCCTTCAAGGAAACCATACAAGAGTTGGGGTGGAAGACCTAGATTTCATAAAAGGTTCTTTGTCTTGGAATAATCAAAGAGGAGGCCCATCCAAAATCACCTCAAAGTTGGATCACTTTCTTCTCTCAGAAATCCTTCCATGCATGGGTTCATATCATTGGTCGATATGAGTGGAGATAGATCTATGCATGGCCCCTAGGAATAGGTTGTTCCACTTTGAATCCTTTTGGTTAGAAATCCTTGATCTCATCTCAAGAATGGAAGATTGGTGGAGGACTTCCAGGGTCAAGGGTCGAATCATGATGGAAGCCTTCCAGCTCAAACTCAAATAACTTAAGGGAATATTAGAGGATTGAAAAAAATATGAGTTTGGTAACATTCATCATGAGAAGCATCACCGTGAGGAGGATATGAGCTCTCTTTAGCAGAAAATTATTCTATATAGGCGCTCTGAGACCCACATGGCTCAGGAGGGGAAGCTCCTTGCAAAGTCAGAGCATAGAAGGAAGCAGGAGGAATATTTATGGAAGCAAAAAGCATGAGTTTAATGGCTCAAGGAAGGTGAGGAAACACGAAATTATTTCATCGAACGTTGGTGCAACACTGCCGCAACAATCACATCTTCTCTCTCAACAACCCTAACAGCTGATAGTTGGTGCAATATTAAGAAATATCAGAGGCCCTAATTCACCACTTTCAATCCCTATTCACAGAGTCAGAAGTGGACAGAAGGGAAGCCACCTGTCAAATCTAGGAACACATTCCATGCTTAATTTTACACGAGCAAAATGAAACCCTCGAGCAAGAATTCTCCTTAGGAGAAGTTCAATACGTGGTTTAGGCTCTCCCTCCCAACAAGGTCCATGATCCTCACATCTTCACCTATGAGGTTTTCAAGGATCGCTGGAAATTTCTCGGAGAGGAGATCCTGGAGCTCGTAGAATACTCCTGAAAATCCCAGTCGATTTGGGGGGGATGAATGCAACATTTCCTTCTCTCATTCCAAAAAAAGGCACTACTTTGGAGTTGAGAATGTTCAGGCCCATAGTTCTATGCAATGTAATTTATAAAATTATCTTGGGTATCCTGGTACCATGGGACAAACCTTTACTCCAAGGTATCATTCATATGGAGAATACTCGCTTTGTGCAAGGTAGGAAAATCATGGATGGTATCTTGGCTGTGCACGATATGGTGCACTACCTTACATCCTCTCGAGTGCCACATGTGATCATAAAACATGATATTTCTAAACCTTATGATAGTGTTAATTGGGATTTTTTGTTGTCAATTTTGGATGCCTTTGGTTTTTCTCCAACTTCTATTGGGTGGATCGAATCCGTGATATCTACTCCATTCTATGCCATCCTTGTGAATGGAGCCTAGTCTCACTCCTTCAGGGGCTCTTGAGGCCTCAGACAGGGTGACCCCATCTCCCCGTTCTTATCCATTATTGTGGGAAAATGTCTTTGTCGGCTTATGAAGGTTGCTTCAAACTATCGGAACCTCTTGGGAATCTGCATCTCACATTCAACCCCTCCAGTAACCCGCGAATAGTTTGTGGATGAAAATATGTTATTTGGGAAGCCATCATTGAAAGAGGTAAAGCAACTTGGACAATTTTTGGATACCTTCTACTTGGCCTTTGGCACCATGATAAACGGTGAGAAGTCAAATGTATTCTTCTTCAACACTCATCCCCAAGTACAAGCTCTCCTTGCCAAAAAACTAACATTTATAATCGTGAAGCATCCAAGAACCTATAATGGAGTCCTTCTGGTGACTAAATCTCCAATGACTTCCATATCGAAGGAAGTTCTCTCTCATATTGGTAATAAAATATCTAGTTGTTCTTTTCAAGCTTTCGACGCAGCTGAAAGATTGGTGTTCTTAAAGGAAGTCCTACAGGCAATCCCACTATACCAACTATTGACTCTAACGACCCCTAGTAGCACTTACAAATAAATAACAACAAATTTCCGTTGCTTTCTATGGCGAGGGACCCAGATTGGTCGTAAATGGGCCCTTGTGACCTTAGAGAAATTATGCAAAACCAAGCTCCATTGAGGTCTTGGGCTCAAATATCCTCAAATATTATCCCTACTCCTGAGTGAAAAGGTGTGGTGGCAATGGATTCAAGGTGGGAAGAATCTATGGAAAAATGTTTGGGTAGCTAAATACTAATGCAGGAGCATCCGAGAAAATTTTCATTAAAATTGGAATTCGAAGCTGTGAAAAGGAAAATGTGCACAATCATTATAAATTGGGGCAAAATTGGTCAAAACAGATTTGAATTGATGGAGCTGATAACGTTAATTAATTGCAAATATTTGCCATGTATGCATAACGAGAGATTTAGGGGTTTGTTTGAGCGACTAAGGAATAAAATTCGTGGATCCCAGATGATCCACGCTCTTGTAAATTCTATAAAAGAGAGTCTATGTTGTGTGATAGAGGTGTGTGTGGAAGAATGCAATGTAATCACGGGAGAATTGTGACTAAGTCTGAAATGCCTCAGACTGTAAGTGAGTTTTTGTATATAATTAAAATACATATTAAGTGGATTTTTGTGTTTTAATATCATTTACTTATAGTTTATATTTATGAGTTAAATGCGTGTTATGAGTTTGTTGATCAATAATCGATCATTGTAAGTATTGATCGTGATCCAAGGGTAATATCAGATTACAGAAAGAGTGGTTGTATTTAGTTTAGAATCTCAATGCATCGGTGGATTGTTATGTGGAATGGTAGCGAATTATGTAGGTCTGAACGAGAAGGCCTGTGATGAGAATCGCATCAAAGTGGAGATCGAAAAGTGTAGTAGAACTGTTCAGGCACGACGTAGAGGAGACGTGGAGGAACAATGAAGATGGTTTTTTGAAAATTGATGAATATTATCACACGACTTTTGGGCTGTTAGCAGTATAGTGTTGAATCAATGCGATACAACCCAAAAATAGACACATGGAGGAACGAAACCACTTATATCGTGTGAATTAAAAATGATAAAGGTCAGGTTAGTTAAATTGCGATAGTTGTTGGATGGATAGGTAAGGAGAGGCTATGTGCGATGACCATTGATTCGAGAGGTTTGTTTCTTCAGTGGTGTTGTGTGAAGGACAGAATTAGATGGGTCAATGAGTTGACCATATTTAATTATTTTTATTAGTGACCCATAATTGAATTAAACCGACATTGGTTGGTCGAGGTTAATGAAAATCATCTGTTTTGTTTGCTTCCGATATATAAGTTGTGGGCCCATAACCCATAGATCCACGCACTTTGAAAATATGCAGTTTTACTACATCAAAGTGGTATCGAAGTAGGGAAAGGATTTCCTGTGAGAAGGAGTTTGCATGCGAAGAAAGAATAGGTAGAGTTCTGTTGAAGATTTGTAAAGCTTGTGGTTTTTATATTTTGGTGAAGGTAGTAGTAGAGGAAGGTGAGAATATTGTAGCAACTTAGAGAAGGAGTGCTCAAATGGTTCCAGTGGAGAGAACCAGAGAGATGCCGAAAGACTAAGCTCAGAAGAAAGAAGCTTGGTGAGGTATCTAGTAGCAGGGAGGACTTGCTATTGCAGAGGTTTTGTTGCAGCTCACAAAGGGAAATTCCACAGAGGATGCGGGTAGAATTTCTCAAGAAGGATGTTACAAGAAGATCACAAAGGGAAATTCCATAGAGGATGTGGGTAGAAGTGCTGACAAGTGTAGAAGACATATGACCAAGAGGTCATGAAATTTTTGTACCTCGGGAGTCTAATGCAGTAGCATCTGAGCAAATTTTCATTAAAATTGGAATCCGAATATGTGAAAAGGAAAAGGTGGATAGTCATTGTAAATTGGGGCAAAATTGGTCAAAATAGATCTAAATTGGTGGAATTGATAAGGTTAATTAATTGCAAATATCTGCCATGTATGCATAATGAGAGATTTAGGGGTTTGTTTGAGCGATTGAGGGAGAAAAATCGTGGATCTTAGATTATTCACGCTCTTGTAAATTCTATAAAAGAGAGTCTGTGTTGTGTGATAGAGGTGTGTGTGGAAGAATACAATGTAGTCACGTGAGATTTGTGACTAAGGCTGAAATGCCTTAGACTCTAAGCGCGTTTTTGTATATAATTAAAATACATATTAAGTTGATTTTTGTGTGTTCAATATCATTTAATTATAGTTTATATTTATGAGTTAAATGTGAGTTATGAGTTTACTGATCAACCATCGATCATTGTAAGGATCGATGGTGATCCAAGGGTAATATCAGATTACAAAAGGAGTGGTTGTATTTAGTTTAGAATCTCAACGCATCAGTGGATTGTTATGTGGAATGGTAGTGGATTATGTAGGTCTAAACGAGAAGGCCTAGCACTGAGAATCGCATCAAAGTGGAGATCGAAAAGTGCAGTAGAACTATTTGGGCACGTCGTAGAGGAGACATGGAGGAACAGTGAAGATGGTTTTTTCAAAACTGTTGAAGATTATTGCACAACTTTTGGGCTGTTAGCGGTAAAGTGTTGAATCAACGCAATCAACACATGGATGAATGAAACCACTTATATCGCATGAATTAAAAATGATAAAGGTCAGGCTAGTTAATTTGCGATAATTGTTGAATGGATAGGTAAGGAGAGGCCGTGTGCGATGACCATTGATTCAAGAGGTTTTTTTATTCAATGGTGCTATGTCAAGGACGAAATTATATGGTTCAATGAGTTGACCATATTTAATTATTCGTATTAGTGACCCATAATTGAATTAAATCGGCATTGGTTGGTCGAGGTTAATGAAAATCCTCCCTTTTGTTTTCTTCTGATATATAAGCTGTGGGCCCATAACCCACAGATCCATGCACTTTGAAAATATGCAGTTTTACTGCATCAAATACGGAGTTGAGGGATGGAAAAATATCCTTCACCAGCACCCTCACCTCGCATTGGCCTCCTTGATTTGTGACAAATACAAGGCTCAAAAAGACTTTATCTGTTAACATGTATTCTTGGAAGTGTGGAATGGAAGCGTAGCTAACTTCTTGACTCGCCATTGGATGAAATTCCTCATACTTGGTCAAAACATGGATTTTTCAAGTCTTCAAGCATTTACTTCACATTTCAAATTAGTCAAGTTGCAAACTTCTCGAGTTACCCTCTTCTAGATTCAAAATGGTGAGAGTGGAAACCTACTGAAAACTGGCCTCCTCACAATCCTCCCCTTAATTAAGAGGCCCTTAATTCGATTCTTCAGCAATGACTGATATTAAATAATGGGGAACCTGATAGATTACGATGGGGGTATGAGAAACAAGTAAGTTTTACTCCCAAATAGCTGTACTCATTGAAATATTTAGCGGGAGACTTAGGGACACACCCTCTCTGGAAAAGGATTTGGTATTCTCACCTATGGCCAAAATTTTCATTGTTCTTATGGCTTATCGAGCATGGTAAGCTTCTCACATGGTAGAAAATCTGGAAGAATGACTTTTATGGCCTGTCTTGGTGTCCTTTATGCCGCATGTAGTTGGAAACGACTGACCACATGCTAAAATTCTACCCAAATACCCTGGAATTCTGGAAATATCACTCTGAGGTATTCAGATCCCTCACATATTTGTAAATAGTCTTCGGGATATTTTTGAAACATTGAGATGGACCCTATTCATAAATCCAATTGTCAACCATGTGTGGTATCTCTCGTAAGGACTTGTCCTATGGAACATCTAGAAAGGCACGAAAAGGGAAGTCTTCCGCTCCAAAGAGTTTTTCCTAGTCAAGGATTGGCATACTTCCCTTTGAAATATTAGGGAAATGTTATCGATATCACCATGGTTGGATGAGAATTGGAAGCAAGAAGGGTGAGATATTTCTATCTTGTTAGCTCTCAGCATCCCTAGGGAGGCCCGTGCAAGCCCCACTTGTTGGCCAAAGCCTCTACGTGTCTCCTCAAAATTATCCACTTTAGGGTTTTTCCAAAATTAAATTTGATGGGGCTTCAAAGGGGAACCTCAGCACAACAGGATGCGAAGGAATCCTTCAGAATGATAGAGGGAAGGCACTGAGATTCTATGTTGCATCATGTGGCCACACCAACAACAACGTGGCTGAGTATATGTCTTGGGAACAAGGCTTGCACGGTACAATAGATATGGGCATCACGAAGCTCAAAGTAACGAGAGACTCCAAAATTTCTATATTCATGATCCAACGTCTCATCAATGGTTATCCTCTGTGAAGGGTCATCAAGATTTGTAATTTGGAGGTGTTAGGGGAGAACATTCTCTCGATACTTTTATCCTTTGATTATGTGATAACTAAGCATGTTTACCATGAAGGGAATAAAGAAGTAGGAAAACTAGCGAAATAGGGCTATGATCTCCAAGGCTAGTATATCATTGAAGACCATCCTCCCTCCATCCAAAACAATTTACTCACAGACCTGCACATAATTGTGGTGGAGAACAATTATTCCCCAACAGGGGTGTGACCTCCGGAACATGTTGAGATGATCTCCCATGTGTGATCACAAGTGGAGCTGTCGTGAGGGATGGACCTCCTGGTCCCTTCACCATTATGTATGCAAAGAGAGTGGTACATCCATAACGTTGATCGTTTGTGTGGGAAATTACTATGCATTGGATTTTTGGGTTAGCATAAAGTTAAGGAGAGGCCTAATGAATGACCCCCACATTCCTCTATGAATTCCAGTATGGTGTTCGGCCTTGTGGTGGCCATCAGGTAGGAAGAGGAAGCAACACAATAAGGCTTTCAGAAGGTGCAGTGTGTGTGTGTATGATTACTGTTAGCACCTATTTTGACCTTAGGTTGAAGGAAAGCAAGCTAAGGTAACCAAAAACCATGCTTAACCTTGTAGCTAGCCCTACAAGGCAGGGAGAGGGCTCTCTTTGTAATTAATCCCAGTCAAGGATGACTGAAAAAAATGATTTTAGGCTAGGTATTGTAGCTCGAAATTTTTTTTCAAGATTTTCTTAGTTTTGTTGGATCAGGCGGAGTTGGGCAGTTCAAGTATGGGGAATTAAATCATAAATACAGGGTATTATATGTGGCAAGGTAGGAAACGATTTTAACAACTTTGGTTTTATGATTGTGAAGTGTTTAAGACTGGTGAGGAGCTAAGGAGGGCATATGAGATGGATCCTTCTAAAACAACAAAAAACATAAAATATTGAATGATTTTCCCAAGGTAGAGCACTGTAAAAAATGGATTCTACCAATCTAGCTTGAAAAAATTCAATAGAAATGAATGGAATGAATAATGGCATACATAACATTTAACAAATGCTTACAAAAGAAAATACTGTGCTAAATTTCCATACCACATGGATCCCATAAAAAATTGCTGCAAGTCTTTATTAATTCCCTACCAAACTGGTTACAAATATGTACAATGAAACTCAGAGCGTCCCAGTGATTATGATATTTTTCCACCCTTACAAATGAATGAAAAATTACATTAAATAGACTAGCCTTAGAGGGCAAAGCCGTAGAAGGAGGAGTTGTTTCACCTACCCCGAAACCAAAACCTGAAGATAGAAAAACAAAACAGTATGCCTCTGAAAGAGAGGAAAAAATATATTTGACCATCTGGAAGAATAATACTATTACATTTACTCCAACAAATGGGAAGAAAAACAAAATCTGGAACTGACCCCCTCATTTATCGTTTGCTGTTGTTTCATGTTTCGATGCCGTAATGATCTTTGTATTCATAATTAGCTCACGACCTTAACAAAATTTATTTTTCCTTTAACTTGAAGAGAAAACCCATTTAAACCAAGAAAATCAAATTTTCCCCATTTAACAGAGAAAAACCCCTTTTTCATTGAAAAGAGCGAAAGGAAAGTGGTGGGACCCATAATCGCAATCGCAATCGAAAAGAGGAGAAGAAAGACTTATGGCGGAGAAAATTGCGATAATGTGATGGAGATGGAGTGATGATGGGATGCGCGATGGAGAATAGGCCGATGGAGAAAAGGCCGATGGATAAGGGAGCGATGGATAAGGGAGTGATGGAATGGAGGATTGTCGAAGAAATTGTTTAAAACAAATAAAAATGAACGTAGCGCTTTTACATGGGGAAAAAGGCTTTTTCTTTGGAAAGGATCGAAAAGGCTTTGGTGGGACTAGGAAATCACAATAAAAAATTAGAAGAGGAGTGGGACTACTGGGCGGAGGAAATCGCGATATGCGATGTGCGATGGAGGAATGGTCGCATCGGGGAAATGGAGCGAGCGGGGTTAGACTGCTGGAGAAATATCGCGATTGCGCGATGCGATGAAAGGCTATCACATCGGCGGAATGGAGATGGCAGGGTTTGGTACTGCAGGAGATGTGATATGCAATATGCTATTTATTGCATCGACGAGGAATGGGAAAATGGGAGCGAAGTGTTGTGGGAATGCAACTATCATGCGATGTGATAGAAGACTTATCACGTCGGCGAAAATGGATGTGTGGAGTTTAGTGATGAAGAATGAGATGTTTGTGATGTGATGGTGCGATGGCATTGCATAAGTGATAAGCCATCACATCGGGGTTTTGTAGGATGCAGAAATTTCAAAAGAAAAAGGGACTTTTACGGTAAAGGCCAAAATTATAAAGCCAGCAGATTAATAGAAAAAGGGGCAAGATTATGCTTTTGGGGCCATTATTCATTTGGGCATATTTTCTAATCCTGAAAGTGGCTTTCGGAGTATGATATACCGTTGGAAAGCTCTTTCCAATCTCCTTTGGATGAAAATACTTAGAACATGATTTACACTAAAGATCATGTGCAGAACACCTTTGAAAACCAGGCAGAGAAAAAGCCTCTTTGACCCTTGGTGACGAGCTACAAAAGACTAACAGTGGCTTTATGGAGATAACAGCTTCTGAAGCTCAACTTATTACATATTGAGACATAAAATTACATAAAAGATGATAATCAAAACAAAGTACTCTATTTACACCTCAAAATATGTTCTGAGATGAAAATTACATTAAGTTGAAAGAACAACTCCTTGACTTTTCCAGATACTGTACTTTGAGTTTATTTGCCATCCTCATGTCCTTACTGATATTTATTGACACTTTCATCATTAATTTGACCATGGTGGAACCCTAAGACCTAATGAGACCAAACCCTATGACCTAATAACATGAACTGTAGAGTGAAAGTGAATCATGACTGAAGACCATAGAGAGGATAATCAACAAGTATTTTCATGAGGGAAAACTAATGAAGTGAACCCAACCATCATTGAATCCATGACCTAATGGAGTGATAAAAATTTTATAGTATGGGACTCCTACTATGAAAATGCAAAAGAGAAGATTTGATCACTGATGGCGGTATGACAAGACTGACACTAACATTGGCTCCAATGGGGATGGTAGCTCCTTGGAGGTGCCAAGAACACTGTGGAACTAGTAGCCTTATCCATTGGGAAATGGAGTCAATAGCTAAAAACCAAACTAAATACTGAAAGAGACTTGACACGATAAACTAACTCAAAAGTGAATCAAGGCTAACTAAAACAAATCTCAAAAAATGAACATTGATGGCAGTACATCACCAAGACTGGAGGGCTTCAAATCCTGATGACCACCACCTGTTTTTTTTTAAACATATGTACAATCAGGTGACATCCAAATGCCAGTGTAGCCAATCAAGAAAATTCCTCCTTGATTGATTCTCCCAATCAGATTCTCTGGACAACAATAAATCTTTACAATTGGGCAGCCAAAGACATAGTTGGCAATGATCTCCTTCATCACTGAATGCTGCAATAATTACCTTCACTACTGACTGCAATAGATTTTCCACTGGATCTTGAAAAACATGAAAATTTACCTCCTGCTGATATAGAGGAAATAAGGTACCCTTTTCTCTTTATTATGATCTCTCTTCATAATGTACCTCAACAAGAGTGTGTTCCTGGTCTTCAAAAAATTCTGAACAAGTAAGTGAGCAAATTTCTTCTTGAAAAAACATTTCAAAGCATGAGACATAGGAAGAAAAATCTGAATGGAAGTTCTCAATGCTCTGGTCCTCTGCAGTTTGAATATATTGTTTTTCACCTTCATATGACATGGCCACCAGATTGTCATGTTTCTTATCACACTTAATAGTCATAAGAGGAAAAATTTCAGATTGTTCTTGAAATACAACACTGTCATTTTTATCCTATACCACAGATTCATCCAAAGAAACTTTTTCACTTATTTGAGAAAATATCTCATATTTTTTTCATAGAGGGAATGAATTACCTCCTCGTGAAGACTTTGTTATGATGGGATGAGAAAATTTAGGTCTATAAATCTGTTTTCTTCATTTGAGGTGACCTGAACAATAGAGAACTCCTTGATGGGATCAGGAAAAACATACTCTTCATCATCACATTTTGAATCTAGATCTGGATTGGACAGCTTGACTTTATCACAATCTGAGATTGGAACCTCATTTTCCAGCATACCACCTTTTGTTGCAATCGGACCTGAAATAAGACCTTGTCTTCCATCATTTTCAACTGTACAAAGATCCTCAGCCTGCTGATTTGATAAGTATCCTCTAATATTTCTCTATGCTATTGAAATGGATTTTCATATAGGGCTTCCATTATCTCATCGTCCATGAATTCATCATCTCCATAAAAATTCTCAATATTTTCAATGAAACTATTAACATGTTTACAACAGTTCTGAACTAATATTAAGGATGGACAAGATTCTTTATATCTCTCAAAGAATATGATATGAAAATCCTTTAAACAATAAATACAAGCAGGTGGCAAACTCTCATACCAAGATCGAGCGTCATTTTCCAGAGTGGCCATGAATAAATTCATCAAGAAATCTTCAGGAAAATAAATCTTTAATCTACGCACATGCATGTGAAATCTCACTAGATGAAGAGCAGCATCATTGCCTTTCACATTGTTGAACATAGGCAAATTCCTTTGCCAATATACCTTAGGCATTTTATTTGGGAAACCTGGAATGTGATCTCGGCTCATGGGAGCATACCTTATTGCAATACGTTCCATCTTGAAAAATCTTAAAGCTACTGATCTTCCTGCAGTGGAGTCACCATGAAGTGTTGATTTTCTAGATCTTTCAGTAAATGGAGTCGCCAAGTGAATGGTTTAACCTTCACATGTATCCAACTATTATTCACCATAAACATTTAGATATGATATTTTGTCATTCTTTTCCAGGGAATATTTTTCTTTTAGTTCTTACTTTTTCTCTTCCCCAGTATGGTCGGCACTATGTTAACACCTAGTTTGAACTCAGGCTAAAGGAAGCCAAGCCAGGGTAACCAAAAACCATGCTTAACCCTATAGCTAGACCTACAAGGTAGGGAGAGGGCTCTCTCCGTAAGGAATCCCAGTCAAAGATTACCGCAAAAAATGATTTTGGGCTAGGTATCGTAGCTCAAAATGTTTTCTATATATTTTCTTGGTTTTGTTGGATTAGATGGAGCTGGGCAGTTTAATTCTAGGGAATTAAATCAGAAATACAGGGTATTTTATGGGGAAAGATAGGCAGAGATTTTAACAATTTTGGTTTTATGATTTTTAAGTGTTTAAGACTGGTGAGGAGTTGAGGAGGGCATATGAGATGGATCCTTCTCAAATAGCAGAAAACATAAAATATTGAATGATTTTCCCAAGGCAGAGCACTGTAAACAATGGATTCTACCTATCTAAATTGAAAAAATTCAATAGAAATGAATGGAATGAATAATGGCATACATAACATTTAACAAATGATTACAAAATAAAATATTGTGCTAAATTTCCATACCACAGGGATCCCATAAAAAATTTCTGCAAGTCTTTATTAATTCCCTGCCAAACTGGTTACAAATATGTACAATGAAACTCAGAGCGTCCCAGTGATTCCGATATTTTTCGACCCTTAAAAATGACTGAAAAATTACATTAAATAGACTAGCCTTAGAGGGAAAATCCGTAGAAGGACGAGTTTATTCACCTACCCCGAAACCAAAACCTGAAGATAGAAAAACCCAACAGTATGCCTCTAAAAGAGAGGAAACAATATATTTGACCATCTGGAAGAATAACCCTGTTACATTTACTCCAACAAATGGGAAGAAAAAAAAAATCTGGAACTGACCCCCTCATTTATCGTTTCCAGTTGTTTCATGTTTCGAAGCCATAATGATATAGGTATTCATAATTAGCTTGAGGCCTTAACAAAATGTCTTTTTCCTTTAACTTGAAGAGAAAACCACTTTAAAACAATAAAATCAAATTTGCCCCATTTAACGGAGAAAAACCCTTTTTTCATTGAAAAGAACGAAAGCAAAGTGGTGGGACTGGGAATCGCAATCACAATTGGAAAGAGTAGCAGAAAGACTTATGGCGGAGGAAATTGCAATAATGTGATGGTGATCGAGTGATGATGGGATGCGCGATGGAGAAAATGCCGATGGAGAAAAGGCCGATGGAGAATAGGCCAATGGAGAAAAGGCCAATCGATAAGGGAGCGATGGAATGGAGGATTGTCAAAGAAATCCTTTAAAAAAATAAAAATAAACGTAGCACTTTTACATGGGGAAAAAGCCTTTTTCTTTGGAGAGGAGAAGAAAGTCTTTGGTGGGACTGGGACATAGAAATCGAAAATCAAAAGAGGAGTGGGACCACTGGGTAGAGGAAATTGCGATATGTGATGTGTGATGGAGGAATGGTTGCATCTGGGAAATGGAGCAAGTGAGGTTAGACTGCTGGAGAAATATCGCGATCAAGCGATGTGATGCAAGGCTATCACATCGACGAAATGGAGATAGCAAGGTTTGGTACTATGAGAGATGCGATGTGCGATATTTGATTGATAGCATCGGCAAAGAACGGGAAAGTGGGAGCAAAGTGCAATGGGAATGCAATAATCGCGTGATGCGATGGAAGACTTATCGTGTCGGCGAAAACGGATGTGCGGAGTTTAGCGCTGAAGAATGAGATGTTTGCATTGCGATGGTGCGATGTCATTGCATCGGTGATAAGCCATCGCATTAGGGTTTTGTAGGATGCAGAAATTTCAAAATAAAAAGGGACTTTGGTGGTAAAGGAAAAAATTATAAAGCCAGCAGAATAATAGAAAAAGGTGCAGGATTATGCTTTTGGGGCCATTATTCATTTGGGCATATTTTCTAATCGTAAAAGTGGTTTTGGGAGTATAATATACCGTTGGAAAGCTCTTTCCGAGCTCCTTTTGATGAAGAAACTTAGAACATGATTTACACTGAAGATCATGTGTAGAGCACCTTTGAAAACTAGGCAGAGAAAAAGCCCCGCTGACCCTTAGTGACAGGCTGCAAAAGACTGAGAGTGGCTTTGTGGAGAGAGCAGCTTCTAAAGCTCAACTTATTACATATGGAGACATAAAATTACATAAAATATGATAATAAAAAAAAAGTACTATATTTACACCTCAAAATATGTTTTAAGATGACAATTACATTAAGTTGAAAGAATAACTCTTTGACTTTTCCAGATATTGTGCTTTGAGTTTATTTGGCATCCTTATGTCCTTGCTGATATTTACTGACACTTTCATCATTAATTTGACCATGGTGGAACCCTAAGACCTAATAAGACCAAACCCTATGACCTAATAACATGAACTGCAGAGTGAAAGTGAATCATGACTAAAGACCATAGAGAGGAGAATCAACAAGTATTTTCATGAGGGAAAACTGATGAAGTGACCCCAGCCATCAGTGAATCCATGAAAAAATGGAGTGATAAAAATTCTATAGTGTGGGACACCTACTATGCAAATGCAAAAGAGCATATTTGATCACTGATGGCAATATGACAAGACTAACACTAACAATTACTATGGGAAATTGATAATGCAGTGTGTTCAATTGCGCCCTGCGGCTGGGTCTCCTTGTTATATTTTGTGTTAGTGAGGAACATGCGTGTAGGAAAACATCCTCATGGTTTTGGGTATATTTGTTTTGTCACACTGGTAAAGGGTCGTGGATCTTGCCACCGAGGAAGCCCAATAGGGGGAGACAAAAATCGAGGTGATCCTTCTATATTAGTGAATTCTGGTGTGACGGGGCTAGGTGGACTAGTTTTTGGCTTCTTTCTGTCAAATTTGGTGGGTGGTCATCGGCATGGGGGAAGTCTCACATAGGAAATAAATACTCTATTATTGTTTTTTTCTTGATAATTTGTTTAGTTTGGATTGTGGATGTGTCTGGTTTATCTTGTGGCAGGTGTGCCTCGCTAGAAGAGGTAAACATTGTGAATTCCTACTATACTTAGTGGTTTTGTTTGGGTCCTGCACCCGTATGGGTTGTTTCCTATTGTGGGGGATCTAGTTTCTGGTCTCTACTCATGGCGGGCTTCCTCTGTGGAAGAATATGAAGCCTCAAGCGTGATGAGGATATACTCCCTCCCTTGTCACCCATGGTTATGCAGGGGTGGTTGATAAGGCTTTGGTCACTGTGGTGTTGTGTCAGCATGGTAAGATAGCATGACAAGCGTGGATGGGAAATGTGGGTGTGCATGGTGTTCGTGGTGGTGGTAAGCATGGGAAAGCAGGGGCAGAGGGTTTCAAGGTCAAAGGAAGAGTCGAAGGGTCAGAGAAGCCCATGGTGGCAAGGGGAAGCACGAGCGAGCTAATCCCAAGGTTCAAGATGGGCAGGGTATCCAAAATTATTTTATGGAGAACTACCATGTCCTCATTACCAATTTGATGGATAGGGTGGATGCAACAGAGAATTTGTGACAAGAGGAGCATACCATGCAGATGGATCCTTTGGAACGAGTGCATTACTCTCAAAGCCAAGTCTGGGGGTCTCGTAGGGCCAAAATCAACTCTAAGAGAAAGTAGAAAATTTGGACACATGAATGGTGCAATACAAAGGGAATTTTTAGTGTGACTTTGGAATTTTCCGCCTTGAAGAAAAACTCTGGACAACCGTTCGCCCATTAGGTTAGATTACTAGTATGCTTTCTTTTTATCATATACATAATATAATTTTTCGACTTTTTAGGTAAGCTCCAAATACCTATCCCTTTATATTGGTTGAGGTTTGACTAGCGTGTACAAATATTTTTGTTATTTTCCCAACAATTTCATCCATGTTTTGTGAAAACAATGCATTTTGTGGGTTGTATAGAAAATGTTATCCAAGTTTTGTGACTACTGAGGATGTATCCACAGTTTCATTTTCCAAATGTGTCTGCAGTTTTTCCTCTTTTATGTTTTGAAATGTTTGGCTCAGTAGAGATGAATTTAATGTTCAAGACACTTGTACTAGTGGCTAATTTGAAAGCTTTAGGTGTTTTATGGATTTGTGAGAATATTGATCTCACATAATTAAGGGCTAAAGATGTTTTTCTATAATGGCTTGGTAAGGAGGAATTTGATTAAAATATGCCCTTGCATATCCTCTTGATTTAAGTTTTCTGAATCTTTCTTGACCTTTATAATTATTATTTTTATTAACCTACTTTGGAGCCTTCAAAAGATATTTTTTAAGGATGTAAGTGAGGAGAAGAGCATGTTAAAATTACAAAAAAAAAAAATAGTGTGTTGTAACAAGACATATCATACTACATCATACAAGGATAGATACAAATTGAAACAAGTTACAAGGGAATCTATATGTATACTTACGTGGAGAAAATTAACTTACATTATAAGGGAAAGAAGAAAATACAGTGAAGGAAATAAATTCACACATCATAGGTCATGATGAGAGAGAAAAAACATGAGAGCTATGAATCATTAATTTTGTTCCAATTTTCCTATGAGATTCTCCAAATACTCCTAAATTTTCCTCAAACTTATTTGGAAATGCATACATTTTCATTTTAATTTTGTAATGGATTTGTAGGTATGTCAACAAACTATTCTCTAGCAATTTTTGTTGTTGTTTACAAGTTCTCTAATAAAATGATACCTAGTATGAATATAGATGATTTTTGGTTAATGAAATGAATGAGATGTTTTCACAAAATATTGTCATGGCTTCCTTTTAATGATGCATTAACTCATTCAATATACTTCACATCAAAATATCTTGACAAGATTCGCTATTTATTTTTGAGGTACCCTTTTTGGAGCATAAATGGTGTTTATATATGGAGAAATTTAGAATTCATTTGAAGTGTAATACATAATTCAATAATTGATGGTGTTTTTGACATATCCCAAAATGATCTTACCAACCTACAAATAGAGCTTGTCTTATAGACTTCATAAATAGATAAATGATACTTGCATAATAGATAATATCACACATCAAACTTCCATCTAACCATTTAAAAAATGTACATTAAACACTTAATCTATCATTTTCTTTTCTAAACTTAAAATTTATCATAACTAGTGCTTGGAATATTATATCCATGCAACTAGATTCCCAAAAAATATTTCCTAATCCCCATTTCCTCAGCCTATACACCTTTACCTCACTATATGAAGTTTCATAGCCTTGTGGCTATTCCAAATACATTTCTTCCTCTACCTATCCATTTAAAAATGCAATGTTTAACACACCTTATTTTTGTATTGGAATGGAAAAAACTATCTTCATTGTATCTAGTGGTGAAAGAAAAGAACATAAGTTTCATTATAATCTAGTCCTATTGGTTTTATGAAACTAAAGGGCCTAAACTTCCCTTTTTCTTCTGCACTTTTATTTTCCCTTTTTGTAACTTAATTTCACACTAATCACATATTTTCCTTTAGTAAAATAGGCTAAGTCCCATTTTTTATTCTTTTCAATCAAATCAATTTGGTAGTATATGGATTGAATCAATGTTTCTTATTTTAAAACTTCTCAAAATGTCATTCAACTATCAACTTGAGAAAATAAAGAAAAGCATAGAAATTCATTAGTTGTATTAGCACTATACACATCACTTAAGCTTCTCATATTGTGAGGTAGCATGCTTGACAAAATTTGGTATTAAGAAGTGGCTCTCCCTATAATCTTGATGGATTCACTCCAAATATTCTAGATGAAGAATTTATTGGAGTTTATTTTTATGGGTATTGTAACCTTGGTGTTGGAAGAAATAGTGAAGATTTTCTTCCTAATGTAGATGGAGTAGTTTGGGCTACAACTTGTGGTGCTATTTAGAGAGTGGAAGCAGCATGTCATATTCATAAGGAATAACAACTAAAATGTCAAATTTTTTTCTATGCTAACAACTGATGATTATTTCTCCCCAAATTGAACATCACAATTGATTATGAGTGATATGATTAAGAAAATTATATGCCTTTGTATCCTCCATTAATGAACAGATAAAATTTTGTACTTTACTCTCTATATTCCTACTCAACTCATTTGGACTATATGAGTATGCAAATCAATTGAATACCTTGAAATGATAAACACTATATGTCATATTGTTCTAAGTACTTGAGGTGGAATACTGAGCTCGAAGGCATTGTTCCCTACAGCCTTGGTGATGGTGTATGGCCCATATCAAAGCAGGAGAAGCTTGCGATGGGGTCCAGTGAGGCAATCCTTCTACAAATGTAGCCACACTTTGTCGCCCACCTGGAATTTGTGCGGCACCCAATGTTGATCATGTCGTTGCTTGTACTTAGCATTGGATCTATCCAATATGTCATGAACCTATTGTCAGATGTGCTGAATGTGCTCGATGAAGTTTTTCGGTTTTTTAGCTTTAGACTGGACATGAGCCAAATCAGCCTAAGTAGCCGCAAATGGCATGGCTATGTCAATGGGACATAGTGGCTAGAATCTAAAGCCCACCTGAAAGAGACTCTCGACAATTGAGCTGTGGAGAGCTTGATTATAATTATGTTGTGCATAGGGGAGGATATCATCCCATGTGTGTGCATGCTTTGAATTGTACATGCATAGAATGTGTACAATCATCCAGTTGGCGACCTCTATCTGGCCATTAGTTTGGGGATGGAAAGTTGTGGACTTTGTGAGCTTGGTGTCCAACATTGACGAGAGGCTGGACCAAAATGTGCTGAGGAACCTGCTATCACGATATAATATGATATACTATGGGATCCCAAAGTGAACCCACACTCATTCAAAGAAGAGTTTAGCAGTGGCTTCTGCTGTGATATTCCTCTTGCAGGTTGCCATAATGGCCATCTTCGAGAATCTATCAACGACCATGAAAACACAGTCGTTTCTATGCTTAGTATAAGGAAGGCCGAATATGTAATCCATAGAGAGGGATTCCAAAGGTCGACTATGGGTAGGTAGCAGAGTATACAGGCCTTGATTCTTCATGGTCAGTTTGGAAATGGTGCAAGCAATGCAAGATTTGATGTACTTCCCAACCTCCTGTCGAAGGTTTGGCCAATAGAAATAATTCTACAGTACTGCCACTATTTTCTCGACCCCGAAATTCCCAGCGACTTGACTGTAGTGTGCTTCCCATATCATATTGGCATGCTCGCTTTAAGGAACACAAAGGTGTCCTAGATGACATAACATTGCATCTTGGAGGTGAAAATTTGGAACTTGCAAACCCCCCAAGGGTGCCTTGTATGTGTGACTTAATTATGGATCGCCCTTGTAGAGAAGAGGCCAATCAGAAGTCTCGTGCCCACAAGAGTTGATAATGTTGGTTAGCGCCATGATCGGTGGTCAGTTGAGGAAGTCTGCAACATTGTTGGTGCTACCCTTCTTGTACTTGATGTTCAAATCAAACTATTGAAAATATGTGGACCACTTTTGATGGTGATCGTTCTGCAACTTCCCTTTTGTCTGCATGAACTGCAGGGGTTGCTGGTCTGTGTGGATGATTGTTTCCTTCCCCAAAATGTAATGTTTCCATTTTCGATGAACCTGCACAATGGAATACATTTCTTTGTCATAATTGGGATACTTGCGAATTGTGTCAGACAATGTCTCAATGTGATATGCCATTGGATGCCCATGTTGAGTAAGAAATGCCCCAATATCATAGTCAGAGGCATATATCTTGATCTCAAATGGTTGTTGCAGGTCTGGTAATGTGAGCACTGGGGAAAAACAGAGGTGATGTTTCAATTTTATGAACACCTTCTGTTGAGGTTCAGACCAAAAGAATTTTTCTTTCGCTCCTCGCTTAGTGACTTGACTCAAGGGCCAAGTGATATGACAGAATCCCAACACGAACATGTGGTAGAAATTAGCAAGACCCAGAAAGGTGTGAAGCTTTGTTAGAGTCGTTGGGGCTGGCCAATCCTGAATGACATGGATCTTGGTTGGATCCATATTTATCCCCCTTTCATCAATAATGTATCCTAGATATTGAACCCAGGTCATGCCAAAAGTGCACTTCTCCAAATTGGCACACAACTTGTGTTGCCACGGTGTTTGCAAGACTTGTCGAATGTGGTTGCAAGAGCATTCGTCAACCTGAAAGGCATGACTAGACATTCGAAAAGGTTGTCCTTGTATTTTAAGGTAGTCTTCCATGCATCAGAGGGTTCGATTGGTATCTGGTGATACCCATACTTCAAGTTGATCTTGCTAAAATATTTTGGCCCTTTGAGTTTGTCCAGAAGGTCATTAATCCATGGGATAGGGTGCCTATTCCCTACAATGATGTTGCTCAGTGCCCGATAGTCAATACAGAGTCTCGAAGTCCAATCCTTCTTCTGTACCAACACGATCGAGCTCCCATAGGGTGATGAAGTTGGTTGGATGTGACCTTTCTGCAACAGCTCTAGAATCTGCCTCTTGATTTCATCGTTCTCCAGAACATAGTGCCGATATATCGGTCCATTGGGTAGTGGCACACCTGGTTCAAATCAATGGGATACTTGACCTCATAGTGTAGCAGCACCCCTGTGGGTGAGGTGAAGATGTCCCCATACTCCTCCACAACCTTGTCCATTTGTTGTTGTCGTGGAGAGGAGCCCTGTCTGGAGGTCTTGGCCACAATATTCTTCTTTCCATGGGGGTAGATCATCAGTAAAACAAATTTCCTAGTTTGGGAAATAAGCTTACTGTATTGTTTTGCAGTAATCAAAGAGATAGCGACAAGTGGTGGTACGTCAGGCATCTTGTACAACTTATTTCCCAAAGTAACAATAACAGCGTGAGGTCAGGACTCATGCACAACTATCTCTTCCACAAGTATGGTTGGCCTAATCATACCTTAGAAATATCAAGAGGAGAAATGTCACATAAAACCTCATTCGTGAAGGGCTTGATGCTGTAGGGAAGGCAACACTACTGGATGACGCGGAGATCCCGTCCTTAATGAAGCCACTCGATGGTGTATGGCTGTGGGTGTGTTGTGGTCAGCAAGCCAAAACGCTTCACAGTGTATGATGAAATGAGGTTCTTTTGGCTCCCATTTTCGACAATGAACTGTAGCGACTTTACCCACATCTGGTAGTGCAAGAGATGCTCCTCCTCCTCTGGATATTCCGGTTCCTCCTTCTGGATCTTTGTAGTGGCAACAGTGGCATTGGGCTCCACATCAATAATCTATTTTTCTTTGTCATTCCCCTTGTTAGGTTCTGATTTAGATTCAGAGCTTGCATCTGATTCATAAGCCCTCATCTTGGTCACTAGTGACTTTTTGGCCCGACACTTAGTTGTGTTTTGAGTGACGGAACTCACACCACTTTCTCATGTCCTTCTTTGGCTTCGTGGTGTTTTTCTTCGCTTGTGGCTTTCGCAGGGTGTCTTGGGATGCCATGCCTTGGATTTTTTCTTTGTTCTATGGTTTGGGGGCACCTTTCCCTTTCTTTTAATTCGTAGATCCAAAGTCTCGCTTCTTCCGTTTGATTTTCTACTCAATCTTGGCAGCATACCAGTATGCGATACCAAGCGAGGAGATGTTGTGGAAATCCATTTCCTCCTTAATTTATTTGTGCAGACAACTACAATACTTTAGCACCAAATGTTTCTTCGAATATTTGATACCCAACTTTGTGCAAAAGGTATGGAACAGATTCATCAACTCATGCACATCTTTATCCCTTTGTTTTCGCAGTGTGGTCCATTGTATGTATTTTTCCTCATAGCTCCCCACGGGATAATATCATTGCTTGATGGCGTCTCAGTAAGAATTCCAAGTGGGTATGGCTGAGAATAGAGAGGGTCATGTCTCATCCTTTTTCTCACAGTAGGTTTCCCACCAGTTGTTGACATGGGGGGTAGCTTTGAGGAATGCAAAAATAATCTTCTCCTTGTTGGAAAAAGTCATGAACCGAGAAATATACTTATGATAGATTCAACGATTTATCTATGGAATCTGCATCTATTTGACCCTCAAATATGCGAATGTCAAAGTTTACTTGTACCTTAAAGGGAGTTGCGCCTCCAGAGTAGCTGTTGGATGCAAATGCGCCACTGGTGGGCAATCGTTGAAGGATCTCGGTAAAGTTATCCATCATCGCATTCCTTTGTTTTTCGAGGGCCTTCTAGAGAAATATTTTGATAGGATCTCCTAATCCCTCATATTTCTTTTCGTCACCCATGGGTGGCCACCGGGGTTTGCGAGGATGATCTTGCAAAGGTTCAACGAAATTGAGCCCTAACTCCTTATACCCCGACCTCATTGGGGACATGAAAAGAAGGATCGAGAAAAAGAAGACCGCTCTTTTCCCACTGATTCGGATTTATGCAGGAATTCAACAGAATACAAATTTAAGCATAAATACGAAGATGGAATGGAAATAAGTCTTTATTTCATTAATATCAAATAATTGAAATTTACTTATAGACATAATGGAAATAAACTAGCTAGGGCATTGGTAGCTTATCTCTCAAAAGAGATGTGGTGGCTACAAGCCTTTGAACTGTGTTAGAATGAGGCTTGAGGGCCTATTTATTATTTAGAGACAAAGGAAAACCCTTAACATCCAAAAATGTAACCCTAGGAGATGAAGCGCCAAAAATATCGGCTCTGTTTGGGTAAATTGGTGTTTCAACTTCCCAGGGACATAACTTTGGCATACGATCTTCGTTTTACATGCACCATACCTCGTTAGAAAGATATATATGAGGATTACAACTTTTGGGGTGAAAACAATCGATCCCTAGATCTGTGTTGCTCAAATTTTTCCCAAAAAATGTCGTTTAGGGCCTCAAAATTGTTTCGGAAGTTTAGGACCCGAAAACTGCTAAAAATAGTAAGTTGTGCCAGAACTGAAAAAACTAACAGAGACAATGGTGGGGCCCCAAGTGGAATAAGCGGGTGGCCACCAATATCCACCTAGATCATTCCTCCCCCCTTAGGAAGGAATTGTCCCCATTGCATTGAATTCCTCCATGAGATGAGGAAACTTCTGCTGAACTTGGTCCCTAGTCAACCACTTGCCTTGGTGCAGGAGTTGCCTAGCTTTGACAACCTGATACAGTTGGCTCTTATGTTGGTGAGTTTTATTTATTTGCATGTCCATGATACAATCTATGGTGGCATGTTCCATGCAATCTGGGTTTAACTCTGTTGGTGTGAGTTGTTTTGCAATGTGAGAGGTGTCCAATAGAGGTGGGAAGTAGGGACGAAGGCAGTCCACATTGAATAATGGCTGTACACCAACGAATGGTGGAATACTGAGCTCGAATGCATTGTTCCCTACAGCCTTGGTGATGCTGTACAACCCATATCAGAGTAGGTGAAGCTTGTGGTGGGGTCCAGTGAGGCGCTCCTTCTACAAATGTAGCCACGCTTTGTCTCCCACCTAAAAGTTTTGTGGCACCCGTTGTTGATCATGTCGTTGCTTGTTATTAACATTAGCTCTCTCAAAATATGTCATGAACCTATTGGAGGATGTGCTAAATGTGCTCTATGAAGCTATTCGCTTTGTCATCTTGAGACTTGACATGAGCCGAATCGACCTGAGTAGCTGCAAATAGCATGGCTACGTCAATGGGACATAGTGGCTGGAATCCAAATCCCACCTGAAAGGGACTACGAATGATTGAGTTGTGAAGAGCCCGGTTATAAATGTGTTGTACATAGGTGAGGCTCTCATCCCATGTGCATGGATGATTTGAATTGTACATGCATAGAATGTGTGTAATCATCGTGTTGATGACCTCTGTCTGGCCATTAGTTTGTGGATGAAAAGTTGTGGACATTGTGTTGCACCCAATGTTGATCATGTCATTTCATGTACTTAGCATTAGATCTATCCAATATTCCATGAACCTATTGGCGGATGTGCTGAATGTGCTTGATGAAGCTGTTCGCTTTTTCGGCTTCAGACTAGACATGAGCCGAATCGGCCAGAGAAGCCGCAAATGGCATGGCTATGTCAATGGGACATAGTGGCTATAATCCAAAGCCCACCTGAAAGAGACTATCGTCAGTTGAGTTGTGGAGAGCCTGGTTATAATTGTGTTGTACATAGGGGAGCATCTCATCCCATGTGCATGCATGGTTTGAATTGTACATGCGTAGAATGTGTACAATGATCCTATTGACGACCTCTGTCTTGCCATTATTTTGGGGATGGAAAGTTGTGGACTTGGTGAGCTTTGTGTCCAGCATTGACCAGAGGCTGGACCAAAATGTGTTGAGGAACCTGCTATCCTGATATGATATGATACACTGTGGGATCCCAAAGTGCACCTACACTCATTTAAAGAAGATTTTTGCAGTGGCTTCTACTGTGATATTCTTCTTATAGTCTGCCATAATGGCCATCTTTGAGAATCTTTTGATGACCACAAAAACATGGTCATTTCCATGCTTAGTAGATGGAAGGCCTGATATGTAATCCATGGAGATGGATTCCAAAGGTCGACTAGGGGTATGTGGCAGAGTATACAGGCCTTGCTTCTTGATGGTCGATTTGGAAATGGTGTAAGAAGTGCAATATTTGATGTACTTCCCGACCTCCTATTGAAGGTTCGTCCAGTCGAAATACTTCTACAGTACTGCCATTGATTTCTTGACCCCGAAATTCCCAGCGACTCGAATTATCATCTTGCAACGCTTTCTTTAAGGAACACAAAGGTTTCCCAGGTGACATAACAATGCATCTTGGAGGTGAAAATTCAGAACTTGCATACCCCCCAAGAGTTCCTTGTATGTGTGGCTCAATTCTAGATCGCTCTCATAGAGAAGCAGCCAATCAGAAGTGTCATGCTCACAAGAGTTGAGAATGGTAGGTAGCGCCACAGTCAGTGGTCGGTTGAGGCAGTCTGCAACATTATTGGTGCTACCCTTCTTGTACTTGATGTTCAAATCAAACTGTTGCAAATATGTGGACCACTTTTGATGGTGATCGTTCTGCAACTTCCCTTGTGTCTGTATGAACTGCAGGGGTCGGTGGTTTGTGTGGATGATTATTTCCTTCCCTAAAATGTAATGCTTCCATTGTCAATAAGCCTACACAAAGGAATACATTTCTTTCTCATAAGTGGGATACTTGCGAAATGTGTCGGACAATGTCTAACAGTGATATGCCACTGGATGCCCCTATTGATTAAGAACTGCCCCAATATCATATTCATAGGCATCTGTCTCAATCTCAAATGGTTGTTGCAAGTGTGGTAATGTGAGCATTGGGGTAGAACAGAGGTGATGTTTTAATTATCCGAACGCCTTTTATTGAGGTTCCCACCAAAAGAATTTTTCTTTCGCTCCTCCCTTGGTGACTTGAATCAAGGGCTAAGTGATATGAGAGATTCCCAACACGAACCTGCGGTAGAAATTAGAAAGACCCAGAAAGCTGCAAAGCTCTGTTAGAGTGGTTGGGGCTAGCCAATCCCGAATGAATTCGATATTGGTTGGATCCATATGCACCCCCCTTTATTCAATAATGTATCCCAGATATTGAGCCTGGGTCATCCCAAAAGTGTGCTTCTCCAAATTGGCACACAATTTGTGTTGTCGCAGTGTTTGGAGGACTTGTCAGATGTGGTGGAGGTGCTCTTCCCAAGTCTAGCTGAAGATCAAAATGTCATCCAAGTACACCACTACAAATGAGTTGGTGAATGTTTGCAAGATGTCGTCCATCAAACTCATGAAGGTTACGGGAGCATTCGTCAACCTAAAATGAATGACCAACCATTTGAAAAGTCCCTTCTTGGCTTTGAAGGCAGTCTTGCTGAAATATTTCACCCCTTTGAGTTGGTCCGAAAGGTCATCAATTCATGGAATCAGGTACCTATTTTGGACATTGATCTTGTTTAGCGCCCGATAGTCAATACAAAGTCTCCAAGTCCCATCCCTCTTTTGTACCAATACGATTGGGCTCCTATAGGGTGATGAAATTGGTCGTATGTGACCTTCTGCACCAGCTCCTGAATCTCCCTCTTGATTTCATCGTTCTCCAAAACAGAGTGCTGATAGATCGTTCCATTGGGTAGAGGCACACCTAGGGTCAAATCAATGCGATGCTTGACCTGACAGTGCAGTGACACCCCTGTGGGTGAGGTGAAGATGTCTCGGTACTCCTCCACAACCTTTTCCATTTGTTGTTGTCATGCAGAGGGGCCCTGTCTGGAGGTCATGGCCATAATATTTTTCTTGCCCTGGGGGAAGATCTTTCGGAAAACAAATTTCCTGGTTTGGGAAATGAGCTTACTGCAATGTTTTGTAGTAACCAAAGAGATAGCAGTAGGTGGTGGTACCTCAATTATCCTGTACAACTTATTTCCCAAAGTAACAATAACATCGTGAGGTCGGGACTCATACACAATATGTCACTTACACAAGTATTGTTGGCCTAATAATACATCAGAAACAACAAGAGGAGCAATGTCACATAATACCTCATCCATGAAGGGCTTGATGTTGTAGGGAAGGCGACATTGTTGGCTGAGGAGAAGATCATGTCCTTAATGAAGCCACCTGATGATGTATGGTTGTGGGTGTGCTATGATTGGCAAGCCGAAGTGCTTCACGACATCTATTGAAATAAGGCTCTTTTGGATCACATTGTCGACAATGAACTGTAGCGGGGAACCCTTTACGCACATCTACGAGTGGAAGAGATGCTCCTCCTTCTCTAGATCTTCTGGTTCCTCCTTCTGGATCTTCATAGTGGCAACAGTGGCATTGGGCTCCACATCAATAACCTGTTTCCCTTTGTCATTCCCCTTGTCAGGTTTTGATTCAGAGTCAAAGCATGCATCTGATTTAATAGCCCTCATCTCAGCCAGCAATGAATGTTTGGCCCAACACTAACTTGTGTTGTGAGTGGAGCTCTTATAGAACTCACACCACTTTCCCGTGTCCTTCTTTGGCTTCGTAGTGTTGTTCTTTGCTTGTGGCTTTGGCAGGGTGTCTTGGAACCCCATGCGGTGGCTTTGTCATTTTTTCTGTGGTTTGGGGGAATCGTTCCCTTGCTTTTGATTCGCAGATCCAAAGTCTCACTTCTTCTATTTGAATTTCTGCTCAATCTTGGCATCATACCGATATATCGTACCAAGCGAGGAGATGTCGAGGAACTCCATTTCCTCCTGGATGTATGTGCGCAGACAACTACAATACTTTAGCACCAAATTTTTCTCCAGATCTTTGATACCCAAATTTGTTTGCAGGTTATGGAACAGATTCATCAGCTCATGCACATCTTGATCCTTTTGTTGCCGTAGCGTGGTCCATTGTATGTACTTGTCCTCATACCTCCCCATGGGATAATATTGTTCCTTGATGGCGCCCTGGAAAGAATTCCAAGTGGGTACAACTAAGACTAGAGAGGGTATTGTCTCATCCTTTTTCTCACAATAGGTTTCCCACTAGTCCTTGACATGGGGGGTAGCTTTGAGGAGTGAAAAAATAATATTCTCTCGGTCAGAAGATTCATGAATCGAGAAATATCCTTATAATAGATTCAACCATTTATCTATGGCCTCTGCATCTATTTGAACCTCAAATATGGGAATGTCAAATTTTACTTGTACCTTAAAGGGAGTTGCGCCTTGAGAGTGGTTGATGGATGAATATGCACCACCAGTGGGCAGTCGTTGAAGGATTTGGGCAAAGTTTTCCATCAAATTCTTGCTTCTTCTGTTTGAATTTATGCTAAATCTTAGCATCATACAGGTATTCCGTACCAAGCGAGGAGATGTTGAGGAACTCCATTTCTTCCTAAATGTATCTGTGCAGATAACTATGATACTTTAGCACCAAATGTTTCTCCAAATCTTTGATACACAACTTAGTGCCGTAGTTTATGGAACAGATTCGTCATCTCATGCAAATCTTGATCCCTTTGTTGCCGCAACATGGTCCATTGTATGTACTTGTCCTCATACCTCCCCATAGGATAATATTGTTCCTTGATGGAATCTCGGAAATAATTCCAAGTGGGTAGGAATAAGAATAGATAGGTTCTTGTCTCATCCTTTTTCTCACAGTAGGTTTCCCACTAGTCCTTGACATGGGGGGTAGCTTTGAGAAGTGAAAAAATAATATTCTCTCTGTCGGAAAAGTCATGAACCGAGAAATATCCTTCTAATAGATTCAACCATTTATCTATGGAATCTGCATCTATTTGAAAATAAAATATGGGAATGTCAAAGTTTACTTGTACCTTAAAGGGATTCGTGCCTCTAGAGTGGCTGTTGGATGCAGATGTGCCACCGGTGGGCAGTCGTTGAAGGATCTTAGCAAATTTATCCATCATCGTGTTCCTTTGTTTTTCGAGGGCCTCCTCAAGCAATATTTTGATAGAATTTCTTTCTCCCTCATCCTTCTTTTCATCCCCCATGGGCTTCCATCAGGGTTTGCGAGGATGATATTGCAAAGGTTCAACCAGATCAAGCCCTAACTCCTTATATCCCAACCTCATTGGAGACATGCAAAGAAGGATCGAGAAAAATAAGACTTCTTTGATACCACTGATCCATATTTATGCAGGAATGAAAAAGAATACACATTTAACCATAAATACAAAGATGCAGTGGAAATAACACTTCATTTCATTAATATGAAAGAACTGAAATTTTCTTACTGTCAAAATGGAAATAAACTAGCTAGGGTGTTGGTAGCTTATCTCTTAGAAGAGATGTGGTGGCTACAGTCCTCTAAATTTTCTTACAATGAGGCTCAAGGGCCTATTTATTATTTAGAAACAATAGAAAAACCTAAACATCCAAAACCCTAACCCTAGGAGATGAGGCGCCAAAACTATGGGCCCCATTTGGGTAAATTGGTGTTTCAACTTCCCGGGGATGTAACTTTGGCATACGATCTATGTTTGACACGCGTCATACCTCATTGGAAAGATATATCCGAGGAATAAAAATTTTGATGTGAGAAACATCAATCCAAGGATCTATGTTGCTCTCAGTTTTCCCCAAAAAAGTCGTTTAGGGCCTTAAAATAGCTCTAAAAGTTAAGGACCCAAAAAACTAGTAAAAATAGTAAGTTGTGCCAGAACTGAAAAATTGAAAGAGACAATGGTGGGACCCGAAGTGGAATAGTCGGGTGGAAACCAATATATACTTGGATCATTCATCCCCCCTTAGGAAGTAGTGTTCCCCATTGCATTGACTTCCTCCATGAGATGAGGAAACTTCTACTGAACTTGGTCCCTAGTGAACCACTTGCCTTGGTGAAGGAATTGGCCAGCTTTGACAACCCGATACAGTTGGATCTTATGTTGGAAAGTGTTCTTGAGTTGCATGTCCATGATACAATATATGGTGGCTTGTTCCATGTAGTCCGGGTTTAACTCTCTTGGTGTGAGATCTTCTGCAATGTGAGAGGTGTCCAATAGAGGTGGGAAGCAGGGACGAAGGAGGTCCCTGTTGAATATTAGGTGTAGACCAAGGAATGGTGGAATACTAAGCTTGAAGGAATTTTTACCTATAGCCTTGGTGATTGTGTACGACCCATATCGGAGCGGGTGAAGCTTGCGGTGGGGTATAGAGAGGTGCTCCTTCGGTAAATGTAGCCACACTTTGTCGCCCACCTAGAAGTTATGTGGCAACCAATGTTGATCATGTCGTTGCTTGTACTTAGCATTGGCTCTATCAAAATGTGTCATGAAACTGTTGGTGGATGTCTTGAATGCGCTCGATCAAGTTGTTTGCTTTGTCAACTTCAGACTAGACATGAGCTAAATCAGCCTGAGTAGCTGCAAATGGCATGGCTACGTCAATGGGACATAGTGGTTTGAATCCAAAGCCCACCTGAAAGGGAATGTGTTCGGTTGAGCTGCGCAGAGCCCGGTTATAACTATGTTGTACATAGGGGAGGTTCTCATCCCATCTGCATGGATGCTTTGAATTGTACATGCGTAGAATGTGTACAATCATCCTGTTGACGACCTCTATCTAGCCAGCAGTTTTGGGATGGAAAGCTGTGGACTTGGTGAGCTTGGTATCCCACATTGACGAGAGGCTAGAAAAAAATTTGTTGAGGAATGCATTGTCCTGATATGATATGATAGACTATGGGATCCCAAAGAACATCCACACTCATTCAAAGAAGAGGTTTGTAGTGGCTTCTGCTGTGATATTCTTCTTGTAGGCTGCCATAATGGCCATCTTCAAGAATATGTCGACGACCATGAAAACACAGTAATTTCCATGCTTAGTAGAAGGAAGGCCCGACATGTAATCCATTGAGATGGCTTCCCAAGGTCGACTAGGGGTAGGTAGCAGAGTATATAGGCCTTGATTCTTGATGGTCGGTTTGGCAATGACGCAAGATGTGCAGGATTTTGTGTACTTCTTGACACCATGTTGAAGGTTCGACCAATAGAAATACTTCTGTAATACTCCCACTATTTTCTCGACCTCGAAATTCCCAGCAACTTGAATGTAGTGCGCTTCCTATATCATCTTGGCATTCTCGCTTGAAAGAACACAAAGGTGTCTCAGGTGACATAACAGTGCATCTTGGAGGTGAAAATTTGAACTTGTGTACCCCCCAAGAGTGCATTTTATGTGTGGCTGAATTTTGGATTGCCCTTATAGAGAAGCGTCCAATCAGAATTCTCATGCCCAGAATAGTTGAGAACAGTATTTAGCGCCACGATCGGTTGTAGGTTGAGGCAGTCGACAACATTATTGGTGCTACCCTTCTTGTACTTGATATTCAAATGAAACTGTTACGAATATGTAGATCACTTCTGATGACGATCGTTTTTCAACTTCCCATCTATCTATATGAACTACAGGGGTCGGTGGTCTGTGTTGATGATTGTTTCCTTCCCCAAAATGTAATGCTTCCATTGTCAACAAGCCTGCACAATGTAATACATTTCTTTTTCATAAGTAGGATATTTACGAATTGTGTCGGATAATGTCTCATTGTGATATGCCACTGGGTGCATCTATTGAGTAATAACTTCCTCAATAGCATAGCCAGAGGCATCTATCTCGATCTCAAATGGTTGTTACAAGTCTGGTAATGTGAACACTGGGGAAAAACACAGGTAATGTTTCAATTCTTCAAATGCCTTCTATTGAGGTTCCGACCAAAATAATTTTGCTTTTTCTCCTCCCTTGGTGACTTGACTCAAGGGCCAAGTAATATGAGAGAATCCCAACATGAACCTATGGTAGAAATTAGCAAGACCCCAGAAGTTGCAAAGCTCTGTTATAGTGGTTGGGGCTAGCCAATCCCGAATGACTTAGATCTTGATTGGATCCACATGGACCCCCCTTCCATTAATAATGTATCCCCGATTTTGAACCTGGGTCATGCAAAAAGTGCATTTCTCTAAATTGGCACACAACTTGTGTTTCCGCAGTGTTTGGAGGACTTCTCGGATGTGGTGGAGGTGCTCTTACCATGTCTGGCTGAAGATCAAAATATCATCCAAGTACACCACTACAAATGAGTTGGTGAATGGCTGCAAGATGTCGTCCATCAAACTCATGAAGGTTGTGGGAGCATTCGTCAACTCGAAAAGCATGACCAGCCATTCGAAAAGGCCCTCCTTGGCTTTGAAGGTAGTCTTCCACACATTGAAGGGTTAGATTGGTACCTGTTGATACATAGAATTCAAGTTGATCTTGCTGAAATATTTCTCCCCTTTGAGTTGGTCCATAAGGTCATAAATTCATGGGATCGAGTACCTATTCTAGACAGTGATCTTGTTTAGCGCCCGATAGTCAATACAAAGTCTCTAAGTCCCATCCTTCTTTTGTACCAACACGAATCAGCTCCCATAGGGTGATGAACTTGGATGGATGTGAACTTTCTGCAACAACTCCTAAATCTGCCTCTTGATTTCATCGTTCTCTAGAACAGAGCATCGATAGATTAGTCCATTGGGTATCAGCGGACCTAGGGTCAAATCAATGGGATGCTTGAATTGACAGCGCAGTGACACCCCTGTGGGTATGGTGAAGATGTCCCATACTGTTGGGTGTGGAGCCTAATTATCTTGTTTATTTTGTATCACAGCGTTGGACCCATGTACCTTAATGGTGTGGAAACACCACCTGTAATTAAACGCTACCTAGGGGGTCCAAGGGGGGAGGAAAAAATAAATCCTTGGTATGAGAATAACTAGAGACATGAAAAATCGCAAATTAACACTGTCTTGGAATGAGTACATACAAAAGGTGTTGAAAATATTTAATATGCAGAATGCAAAACCAGTTAGTACACCTTTTACTGGCCATTTCAAACTTAGTAAGGAGATGTGCCCAAAGACCTAAGAAGAAATGGATTATATGTCTAAATTTCCATATGCATCAGCTGTTAGAAGCTTAATGTATGTAATGGTCTGCACAAGGCATGATATTGCACATGCAGTGGGAGTTGTAAGAAGGTACATGAATAATCCAGGAAAATAACATTGGATGGCAGTGAAATGGATTCTCAGATATTTGAGAGGTACCACAAATCAAGCATTATGCTTTGGTGGTTCAAACATTGCTCTATAGGGATATGTTGATGCAGATATGGAAGGTGACAGAGATAATAGAAGGAGTACTACAGGATATGTATTTACTATAGGTGGAACAACTATCAGTTGGGTTTCAAAAATCCAAAGTGTTGTTGCACTTTCAACAACATAAGCAGAGTATGTTGTTGCCATAAAGGCTAGTAAAGAAATGATTTGGTTACAAAGGTTTATGGATGAATTGGGTAATAAGCATGATATGGGCATGTTACACAGTGATAGCCAAAGTTCCATTCATCTTGCAAATAACTCATCATTTCATTCTAGGACTAAACACATACAGATCAAGTACCATTTCATACAGTTAGTATTAGAAGATCGACAGTTGAAGCTGGAAAAGATACACACTAGCCAGAATCCTGCAGATATGCTAACAAAAGTTCTAACCAGGGGGGAACTCCGAATATGCTCAATTTCAATTTTTATTCAATAATGAAAATGAATATGAGAAAAAACCAGGTCCAAAGTGTAGTGATTTTCCAGCAAATGAAGTAGCAATGGAGTTGCTACAATGAGTCTCCAAGTGGGAGATTTTTGGGTGTGGAGCCTGATTATCTTGTTTATTTTGTATCATGACGTTGGACCCCTGTACCTTAATGGAGCGGCAACATTGCTCATAATTAAACACTACCTGGGTGGTCCAGGGGGCGCGGCTACGACTTTATGGAGCCCCCCCTTGGTGGGGGGTTTTGGGGGCAACACCCCCGAAGCTAAAAATAGATGTAAAATTGCCTTGTAAAAGTATAGTAATCTCTAGTCAATCTGGGCCTTTCATTAGGTGGATGATATTATGGTATAATTTATTTTTAGTTTAGGGTTTTTTTCCCTAGAAGGAAGCCCCTCGATTTGCATGAGGGTATTGTATTGCGGCTGTGTATTGTATGTGTATTCTTGTAATGTCCCAAATGGGGAAATGTAGGCACAGTAGGGAATATATTGAGATAATCCTCTATGGGATCACAGTAGTGTGAAAAAAAAACCAGCAAATTCTAAACCAGAGATAGACTAGTAGGGAATTTATTGGTTCTATCACCTCTAAGGAGATGATGAAAACTAGAGGCTTTCTGGCTTGTTCTAGACTCTGTCTATAGAAGACTGATGAAACACAAAAAGGGTGGGATTAACACACTCCTATTGGATTTTAATTCAATTTAGAACCTTACATCTACTTATCTAAAGAATGGGTCCAAAGAGAAGAAAAAACCAAACAAGAGAGAAGTGGGAAATTCCACTACTAGGAAAAACTACAAGAGGCTCAGGGAAAACGTTGTATAAGGAAAATGGTGCAAGAATAATGCTGCTCATGGCTGGGTACCTTTATTATAGGCTGTGTGGGACCTCCATGCATAGTTTCAGTAAAAATAAATGGGTTTAAGGGCCTTAAATAGATCTCTCACGAAGCTGACCAGTTAAAAATTAGTTAAAGAGAAGAGCTGATGGAATGAAGAAGAACCCACTTCAGAATTGTGTAGTTTCAGCAGACAGTCACTGGAAAAAAGACATAAGAAATATATAATAGTATAGAAGTATAAAATCAGACTTTGAATGAGTTCCTTAAGAAGTACAGTAGATTGCATGAGGAAATAAGCAAGAAATCTTCAGAAATAGGAGCTGTAATGTATGTAGAAAGTGCATATCTGAAAAGACAATGTCCCTCTAAGTGTGCTTAATTAGTATAACATTAGATTACATATATATAGAAGAAACATGGCTGAAACATCGGATCCATATCATATCTGGAAACTACTCAGCCTTCTAATTAAGATCCCCTTAAGGGTTTTACAAAATAATTCACTAGAAAGTGTAGATCTAACTTTTTATACACAGAATTGCAGAAAGCTTCAGTAATTTATAAAGATGAATTCATTAATGATATACATTAGATATAAACATAGGATATCAGCAAGATACTTCATTAATATTCAAGGTGAGAAGCAAGCCTTAATCACCAGGAACAAGTACAATAGCAGATCTAGACAATAGTGGAGAAATACATGATAAATAACACAGTAGAAAAGAATATTGCGCAGTAGCTAGGGCTGAATATTACAATAGGTAGAATATACAGATATCAAATGAAAATATAATAGATATCCTCTTCCGGGTGGTCACAAGACACCCTCCCTGAGAGAAATCCCTCAAAACTACTAGATCCTTGCAGATCTAGAATTTCCACTACTACACTTGCTGCAGCTGCAAAACGCTCACTGAGCGAGTGCTATCAATACAAGAATAGCTTGGCCTCCAACCTGATAGTGGTTCAATATAGCTCAATTCCCTCCAAGAGCTACTCAAATAAGGATAGAGGATTCCTAAGCAGGAGATCCTCTCTTTCTCTTGCTAAACAGTAAAGAGAAATGGAGTTGCCTTAGCAAGCTCTCAAAATGAAATATGATCAACAACCTCCTCATGAGCCTTCATCCTCCTTTTATAAAATTGGAGTCTCTTGACAAACCCTAAACCACTTTCATCCTTTGGTCCTTTTCACATTTGGAAACCCCTTCTAGAACTGCGCAGTCCATCAAGGAGGTTCAATGAACCTAGATAGCGTTGTTGACTTGGTCAAACAGGATCTCCTTTGGTGGTCTTGGCCTTTTCACACTTGCAATATTTTACTATGATGGCCTAAATATTTCTCCTTACACATAGGCACTGATTTATTCTTGATTTGCAAGAGGATTAGACATCCTCCTTTACAATTTATTCATTAATTATGAAATAAAAAATGAATAAGGAAAAATTAATGTTCCAAATTAGCTGAAGCTAATTTTGGGACATTACAATCTCCCCCTCCCAAATGTTGCTTGTCCTCAAGAAACTGCAAGGGTGCTGCAAAACTCCTCCTTCTTTCCTTGTGGCCTTCTCAGCATATAGTCTCCTCCATTGCTATGAAATTTCTGCAATATCTTTGTCCTCCCAATGGCCCTTCGTAAAGATGCAAGTTTGCCCCTGATGAATAAAATCAAAGGCTCTCATCATGAAGAAATGGAAGGTTGTTGTGGAAACCTTCTTGCTGATCCATGGCCTCCTCAAGAAAGAAGTGATGTCTATCATGGGGTTCTCATGATCCATGAAAGACTCCCATCCCCATGCTACCATCAAAATGAAGTGGATTACCTCCCATCTTGGCAATCCATAGAAAATCTCCTCCCCACTACATGTGAGAGGCATGTTACCATCCAAAATATGGCTCACTTTACAAATAGATAAGTGCTTAATCATAGTGGCCATACAAAATCCCATGCTCCCATGGAAGCATGTAATGCAATAAGAATGGGGAACTCCTTCCCCCAAGGGCACATTCAACAAGTGTGCCTTTCTTCCAACTGTGCCCCCAACAAAGATAAGGACATCTTCAGCTTGTGGGATCATGATTAGAAGTATGCTAGCTGCCATGTGTGATAGATAAGAAGGAATATGTTCCCTCATGTGCAGCCAGCGCAGTTTTATCCTCAACTGCCATTGAAAAAGATATGAAAAGTGCCTCCCCCAACACTTGTTTGCTGCCTCATGTCCTTGGAACGCTTGGAGAATGTATACCATGGTTGGTGTAAAAGAATCACACCATGAGGAATGTAATAGCTCTCCAAGGTTCTCCAAGGAATGGCCTTTATAAACATAGTTCATGGCCTTAGATAGCCCATGAAAACCATCATACTTAATGCCCCATCTTGGCACCATGCCCTGCAAATGAGTGTCAGAAAAATATAAGCATATAGTAGATGAAAAATAATGCTCAAGAGGATGAGTCTCTCTATATACTTGTTTTACATCAATAGGGTAGCTCATGGATGAGTTCCCCCTCACACTCAAAGGATAAGGAGGTGTGAATGGTGGCTCCTCCCAAGAGTTATGTTCCTCCTCCTCAACCAAGTAGTCCATGCACTTCTTCATATGAGAGTACACATCTTCTTTGTAGCCTTCCCATATGAATCCACCCAAGAGAGTATGATATGCTTTGACAAAACTAGTGGTTTGGAAATTAAGATTTCATAGATGGCATCAAATAGTTCCTTCTTGAGTTTGGAGTTACCAACCAAAAGAATAAGAATGTAGAAATAGATAACTCCATCTACCACCTTGAACCTTTCATCCTTTACTTCCCCTTCAAGAACCCCCCATGTGAAAAGGTCCTTGGAGTATTCCATCTTGAGTTGGGAATCCCAACAAGGATCCAAGCTCTCCAAGAATGACAGTGCTGTAGAAATGTGAAATGCAGCCCTTGTCTTCTCATGGCTCCCATCTTTGACATCCTTGATATCAATATCACATGTTGGACCATCATACTCTTTCTTTTGCTACCCCATTTGTACCTATTCTTGCCCAAGACAAGATTGGAGCATATGGAAATCAACTTCCCCTTGGAAGGTCCTTGTCTTCCAAAACCTCCTCCTTTTGGCCCATGTGTACAAGAGGGTTAAGATCCCATTGCCATCATCAGAAATATTCCTTGTGAATGAAGAGATCACGGGCTGCCCCAAAGACATGGAGTTTCCATGTGTCCTCATGCTCATGCCATCATAGATCTCTGATTTCTCCTTCCTCAACACATATATTTGAATGGGAGTTTGCAATGTCCATTTCAGGAAACTACTCATCTCTCTCCTGAATGCTTGAGAGATTCTCTGCGCTGTGCTAGCTTCTCCCAAGGCTCCTTCCTTGGCCAAGTATGCATATGTAGCCCATACATGAAGGAACACTATAGATTGCCTCTTATCAAGAGGTGCTCCTAGTGGAGGATCCCCTTGCAATGAAGTGTCAAGGCATAGAGTAGAATGTCGATGTAGGCAGATAGATTTGTTCCTACCTTCAATGCATAAGTCCTCTTTCCTTCTTTGTGCTTCCAAGCTGTGAAGTAGTGAAGGGTTCATGCTCTCCACCTTGTGATGCTCTTCCTTCTCTTCTTCCTCCCCTATCTCCAAGACCTCATCATTAATAAATGATGGTACATACTCCTCATGTATGAGATCCTATGGGACTCTTTTCAGGGGTGCAAGAGTTTTTCTTCTTGGAGCAAGTGCTCCAACCTCTTCCTCATGAAGGGATTGAGGTGCCCTAGAGGTGACTGCATTCTCATCTTCCTCTTCCTTCTCCTCCTCTTCAATAACTGAAATTGTTCCATCATCAATGAGAGAAAATAGATCTGGATCAACCCTTGTAGGAGAAACCTTCATGCTTTCCTCTTGAGATGAGGACTCTTCACTAAATGGAGATCTTGCCCTTAGCAATGCATCAATCAAGCTCACACCTTCTTTCTCCCCCTTCATGAAGGAATCACTGGCAAAATGCTGAAGCTATGATGATATGGCTGAGTGCTCATATCCATAGGATGAGGATTCAGATTGTTCCTCATGCACAGATCTTGTAGATCTAATTGGAAAATATTCTTTTTGAAATTCCTTGGGAGCTTCACTGTTGCTTCCCTTTTCTTCTTACACATCCTCCTTGGGGAGGTTCTTCTTAGATCTAAACATAGATGAGAGTAATCTCATCCTCTCCATGTTTCCCTTCCTCTTGATTCCACTGATAGCTTGATCTCATAGGCAGAGCCAGAGATCATGCTCTGATACCACTGTACTGTCCCAAATGGGGAAATGTAGGCACAGTAGGGAATATCTTGAGATATTCCTCTATGGGATCATAGTAGTGTGGAAAAAACACCAGCAAATTCTAAACCAGATATAGACTAGTAGGGAATTTACTGGTTATATCACCTCTAAGGAGAGGATGAAAACTAGAGGCTTCTTGGCCCGTTCTAGACTCTGTCTATAGAATACTGATGAAACACAAAAAGGGTGGGATTAAAACAATAATATTGAATTTTTCTGCACTTCAGAACCTTAGATCTATAGATCTAAAGAATGGGTCCAAAGAGAAGCAAAAACCAAACAAGAGAGAAGCGGGAAATTCCACTACTAGGAAAAACTACAAGAGGCTCAGGGAAAACGTTGTATAAGGAAAATGGTGCAAGAATAATGCTACTCAGGGCTGGGTTACCTTATTATAGGCTGTGTGGGACCTCCATTCAGATTTTCATCAAAAATAAATAGGTTAAAGGGCCTTAAAAAGATCTCCCACGACGCTGACTAGTTAAAAATTAGCTAAAGAGAAGAGCTGATGGAATGAAGAAGACCCCACTTCAAAATTGCGCAGTTTCAGCAGAGAGTCACTAGAGAAAAGCCATAAGACATATATAATAGTATAGTAGTAGAAAATAAAACTTTGAATGAGTTACTTAAGAAGTACAGTAGATTTCATGAGGAAATAAGAAAGAAATCGTCAGAAATAGGAGCTGCAATGCATGTAGAAAGTGCATATCTGCATAGACAACGTCCCTCTAAGTGTGCTTCAGAAGTATAATATTAGATTAAAGATCTAAAGTAGAAACATGGCTGAAACATCAGATCCATATCAGATATGGAAACTACTCAGCCTTCTAATCAAGATCCCCTTAAGGGTTTTACAAAATAATGCACTAGAAAGTGTAGATCTAACTTTTTATACATAGAATTACAGAAAGCTTCAGTAATTTCTAAAGATGAATTTATTCATGATATAAATTGGATATGAACATAGGATATCATAAAGCTACTTCATTAATCTTCAAGGTGAGAGGCAAGCCTCAATCACCAGGAACAAGTACAACAACAGATCTAGACAATAGTGAAGCAATACATGAGAAATAATGAAGTAGACAAGAAGACTACGCAGAAGCTAGGGCTTAATATTAAAATAGGTAGAATATACAGATCTTAAATGAAAAGATAACATAGATCCTCTTCTGGGTGGTCACAAGACACCCTCCTTGAGAGAAATCCCTCAAAACTACTAGATCCTTGCAGATCTAGAATTTCCACTACTACACTTGTCGCAGCTGCAAAACCCTCACTGAGCCAGCACTGTCAATACGAGCATAGCTTGGCCTCCAACCTGATAGTGGTTCAATATAGCTCACTTCCCTCCAAGAGCTACTCAAATAAGGATAGAGGATTCCTAAGCAGGAGATCCTCTCTTTCTCTTGCTATACAACAAAGAGAAATGGAGTTGCCTTAGCAAGCTCTCTAAATGAAATATGATCAACAACCTCCTCATGAGTCTTCATCCTCCTTTTATAACATTGGAGTCTCTTGAAAAACCTTAAACCACTTTCATCCTTTGGTTCTTTTCACATTTGGAAATCCCTTCTAGAACTGCGCAGTCCATCAAGGAGGTTCAATGAACCTAGACAGCAATGTTGACTTGGTCAAACAGGATCTCCTTTGGTGGTCTTGGCCTTTTCACACCAGCAAGATTTTATTATGATGGCCTAAATATGTCTCCTTTCACATAGGCATTGATTTATTCTTGATTTTCAAGAGGATTAGACATCCTCCCTTACAATTTATTCATTAATGAGGAAATACAAAATGAATAAGGCAAAATTAATGCTCCAAATTAGTTGAAGCTATTTTTGGGACATTACAATTCTTCGAGAGAAAAACAGATAGGGAGACTATGAGAGAGAACAGAGGATATTACAACAGATCTGCTCTAGGTTGTGTCTCTTCATTTTGTTGGATAATAGAAAGGAAGGACTGGCTATTCAGGGTGGACGGAGCCCAAACTGGGTGAACCACGTATATCTGTCTCTCTTTGGTTTTATGTGTTTTTTGTGCTTGTGTTTTTCACATATTTTGTGTGTTTCATTTCTTTGTAATATATAATTTTCCAACACGTACTCCTACACAAACTTGTCCATTTGTTGTTGTTGTGAAAAGTAGCCCTGTCTCAAGGTCATTGCCACAATATTCTTATTTCCCTCGGGGTGGATCATCCAGAAAACACATTTCCTGGTTTGGGAAATGAGCTTACTGCATTTTTTTGCAGTAACCAAAGAGATAGCGGAAAGTGGTGGTACCTCAGGTATCCTGTACATTTATTTCCAAAATTAACGATAACAGCGCGAGGCCGAGAATCATAAACAACATCTTACTTATACAAGTATGGTTGGCCTAATAATACATCAAAAACATCAAGAGGAGAAATTTCACATAATATCTCATCTGTGAAGGGGTTAATTTTGTAGGGAAGGTGACACTGTTGGCTGACGCGAAGATCTCATCCTTGATGAAGCCACCCGATGGTGTATGGTTGTGGGTGTGTTATGGTCGGAAAGCCCAACCGATTCATGGTGTCTGTATAAATGAGATTCTTTTGGCTCCCATTATCGACAATGAACTATAGTTGGGAACCATTTACCCACATGTGGGAGTGGAAGAGATGCTCCTCCTCCTCTGGATCTTCCGGTTCCTCCTTATGGATCTTCATAGTGGAAATAGTGGCGTTGGGCTCCACATCAATAATATGTTTCCCTTTGTCATTCCCCTTGTTATTTTTTGATTCATAGTTGGAGCATGCATCTAACACAGAATCCCTCATCTCGACTACCAGTGATTGTTTGGCCCGACACTCACCTGCGTTGTGAGTGGAGCTCTTATCGAACTCACAAAAATTTCTCGTGTCCTCCTTTGTCTTCATGGTGTTGTTCTTTGCTTGTGGATTTGGCAGCGTGTCTTGGGATACCATGCCTTGTCTTTGTCCTTTGTTCTATAGTTTGGGGGCACCTTTCCCTTGCTTTTGATTCAAAGATCCAAAGTCTCACTTCTTCTATTTGAATTTCTGCTCAATTTTGGCAGCATACCGATATGTCGTATCAAGCGAGGAACTCCATTTCCTCATGAATGTATCTGTGTAGAAAACTACGATACTTTAGCGCTAAATGTTTCTCCATATTTTTGATACCCAACTTTGTGCACAAGGTATGGAACCGATTGGTCAACTCATGCACATCTTGATCCCTTTGTTGCTACAGTGTGGTCCATTGTATGTACTTGTCCTCATAGCTCCCCATCAGATAATATGAATCTTTGATGGCGTCTCGAAAAGAGTTGCAAGTGGGTATGGCTGAGAATAGAGAGGATCATGTATCGTCCTTTTTCTCACAGTAGGTTTCCCGCGAGTCTGTTGGAACAGGGTCTCCTACAAGCTGCGAAATTGGTCCATTTTGAATATTTTTTATTAGATTTAGTCTAGCGCAGGGGTTTTGGGGTGGGTAAAAGGGTAAACCAAGGGTCCGAAAACCATGGTTTGCGGATCATAGGAAAGTCTAGGCTAGATTATTATAAATAGAGGAGCATTTCGTATTATAAGGGACAAGAATGATGAGCTATTGATACGATTTGTGGTTTAAGTTATCTGTTTGGGTTTGGGGAATGCACTTTTGCTGGCTATGTGCGCAGAGATCCAAGTCCAGTTGTGTGCAAACCCTACTGCTATGTGCGCAGGTTGGGAAGGGAATTGTAAGGAGGAATTGTTGAATGAATGAATAAGTAATACTGATAGAGAACTGAATCTGTGAGTACTCTTGTGTGAATTTTCGGTAGTTGTTGCATTGTGCATTTTCTATCTTTGAGCTGCGAAGATCTGTGTAAGTGTTTTTCTAGATCTGGATCTATTCTATTCTTCTTATGTAATGCTGTGTTACTATCATAAAAGCATATAATTATAGATCTAGCGCACGTGGATGCGAACAGAGACCCAATTAACCCTGCGCGGGACAAGGTAATCTGGGAATTACAGGACTTAGCACAAATCTGCTTGCCTTACCCATCCTTTCTTAGGGTGTAGAAACCTGGTTCCAACACCCACCTATACTACTTCGGGTGAGACTTTGAGCTACGCAAGCAGGTCACTGCCGAAAGGGCCAGTAGTATAGGGGTTTGTTGGCAAACCTTGCACACTGAACCTAAGTCAGGACCCCTCGAGCCAAAAAATGGTTCCGTTGTCGGGACCGGAAGAAGTCTGAGAAAGGGATCAGGTAATGACAAGAGAATACTGCAAGCCTAAGAGAAAGGAAATCAAAGACTTGTTCAAAAGGAAGATCTAGGAATTCACAGTAAAAGAAAATCGCAGTGAGAAGCTAACAGCAGAAAGGTGGAAAAATAGGTACATTCTTACAGAGAGCTACGAAATATTCTTTGTGACATTTGCGATCGAGCACGAGGAGTGGCTGGCCATACTTGTAGAATTCCAGAAGCGCTAGAAGGACGAACAAGTCACTCAGTGGACCCCAGAGCTAATCCAGCAGCTGGAAAAGATTGATAATACTGTCACACGCACGGTAGATCACTGGGTGGCAAGTGTGTTAGGAGGATTTGTGACAGAATTTTCCATTGATCAGTTTGTCTCATACTCTGAAGCTGAACGAAAATTCTTTAAACGGTTCCAGGGAAAATTTATGAGGACATTACGTTGCTAATTAAGATATTACTGTGTGAAAAGAACATTCTGTGTAGTCATACTAATTGAATGAACTCGGATCTAGATGGGAGCACAACATGCAATGGTAAATACTATCAGACCAACCTTTATGGAGGGAGATCCGCTTATAATTTGTTGCAAGAACTAGTTGCGTAAGATCCCCCAACTACACTACCACCTAGGCCGCACAAAGGTAAGAATTCACCCATACCACCACCCCCGCTAAACAGCGATATGGCTGAGCACCTGAAACTGCCTACCTTCAAGGGGGTAGGGGATGAGGACATGGACCGGTTTTGGTTTGTTGCAGACTCTGTCTGGACAGCGCAGAATTTGGCGAGTGATACGGTAAAGAGAGCGCAGCTGTCTTTGGCATTCGAGCACAGGGCCATGGACTGGTATATGCGATACATTGCCCAGAATGGGAGCGCATCCATTCAAGATATCAAAGATGCTCTGAAGCAATAGTTCCTAAAGCCAAAATATTATTCCCAGCTGGTAGCGGAAATAAAGGACTTCAAACAAGGTGCGTCTAAGTCAGTATGGGAGGCTGATAAGCAATTGGAGAAGGAAATAAGGGAAGGAGGATTCGAGTATGATGATAGAAAACATACGGAATGGTTCATTGTTATGTTGTTACCTCACCTGTGCATGCCAATGAGTCATCAGACCTTTGAGGCATAGGAGAAAGCTGTGGAAGTCGCTATGAAACTAGAAGCTGCACCCTGAGAGGATACGTTGGTAGGGGTACAACAAATCTAGGAACAGCTTGGGGCTATGCATATGGAAATACAGAACCTGTGAAAGGAGTGAGGAAAGGATGGCTACGCAGATCTGTGGTGCATACGATGTCGGGTGTCTGGCTATACGAAGGATCAATACCCTCTACTAATGGATTACATGCAAGTGGGACGACATAGTCTGGTATGCCCAGGAGCAAGTAGGGAACCCATCCTATCACAACCAGGTTCAAGCGAACCTGCACTGTGGCGTGACGACTATCGGGTAGTAGGACTGCATGATACGAACCATTTCCCTCAGTTAGGTGCGATGTCCCAGAACTAAAGCAACAATGGTGTAGATTATGCTGGTTGGTGGGACACGATGAGTAGAACTGTCGTACTTATGACTTGATGATAGATCGTGGGAACTTGTATAGGCTGCAATCAGACCCTACATCGCCGAGAATTTCTGTGCACTTCGGGGCATCACCAGCTAGAGGCATAGGAGGTTGGGGAGGAAGCATAGGACGAGGATGTGGGCAGCTAATCTGTTATAACTGTGGGGAAATAGGACACTTCACTAGAGAATGTCCAAATCCCACTAGGCCATCATGCAATTATTGTAGGCAGCTAGACCATGTGGTGGAGGATTGCCCAATTTTAATAGCCAAGATGCAGGAAAAACAACCCACCCCTACGCAGAACGTGCAAAGAGTTAAAACCAAGCTAAGGAATGTGGATCCAAGTGTAAAATTCATGACACGCAGTGGGATGGTCACCCAGGGAGCAAAGGAGGAGCTTGCCTCTTAGGAAGTAGTGAATTTCAAATAACAAGAACCACTTGCACCCCCCGCGAAGTTGTCGACGCACCTCCAGATAGAGGAAGGGGTTGAGCCCTTTCTAAAGGCATGTTTGAAGCTGCTACGAAACCCGCAGGCTGTAGGGAACCTCCAAGCACTACTAAATACCTATGCAGCTCGACCCAATTTGATTCCTGGGACCAAGGATGTACAAAAACTATACATCTATAAGAAACGCACTAGAAAAGAAATGCAGTTGACTGCGCAGATTGGTGACTACGAGATGGATCAAGTTATCTTAGATCTTGGATCGGATGCGAATGTATTACCAAAGCAGACATGGAAACACATGGGAGAGCCTAAATTAGAATGGTCCACCATCCATCTATGAATGGAAAGTCAACAAAAAATCATTCCTCTCAGTAGGCTACCAAAAGTCATGGTTGATATTGCAGGGGTAAGTGTCCTAGTTGACTTTGAAGTAATAGAAATTGTGGAAGATGTGGATCCCTACCCTGCACTCCTAGGATTGGACTGGGATATAGACATGGGGGTGTCATCAATCTCAAAAAGAGTAGCATGATGTTTGAAAACAATGGTACGCGCATAATAGTGCCACTAGATCCAGCCGAAGGCGTGTGGTATACAGAGCCAGCCTACGAGGAGGGGGAACTAGATCAAATTTACAAATTGACTGTGCAGGACAAATATTGAGTTAACCCCACAGCCGAAGGAGTACTCTCCTGGGAAAAGGACAGTGAATGTTTTTCCGACTTTGATGAGGAGCTAGAAAACTAGCAAGGTCAGTTGCACGAGGTTTCGACGCTATGATGTCTTCGGACCACTAGGAATTTTCATCGCATCTCTATCAAGGAAAGAAAGCTTCCCTGCCATGATGATGCAGGTGATATTAAGAATATTATTGAACCCAAAATTCCCAAGGGATGCAGGCCAGGGACACTACCACTAACCCTGCAAGGAGCACCTGCGTAAGGGCTGGTATTCCTCACTTAGGAGAAGTGTTGGATTAGGATGATCCTGTGCTTGGGGATCCCAGCTGCCAGATGGGCCCCAAGGTCAGTAGACCTATGCAGATACTTGCTGACATACAAAACTCAAGGGTGCGATAGAACCCTACCCAAATAGGCTCGCCTCGTTACCGATGACCTAGGTGTGCGTTCGATTATGGAGCTGCCTGAACCCATGTGCAATTGGGCGAATTTGCGAACACTTCAAGTAAAAGATGGCATGAGGACACTGGACGCAGCCCTACCGTACCGGGACGTCCCTACCAAGGGCGAAGCACATTTCTCGAGAAGATTGGTGGCCAAGTTGTTGAACTAGTACCTGAACCACGATACGAAACACCTGGCGTCAACCTTAATTCGGGGTACGCGAATAGAATGCAGGTGTCACTAAGGTCTGAAAATCCAAGGGAGAATCCCCAGGTACGAATAATGACCATCAGCTCATCCCATGTTGATAAGAAAGGGACCTTACAGTTAAGAAAATTGGGCGGCAGACCATCAATGCAACCATTTATGGTAAGTTTGATCCAAATGATCGAGGGTAAGTTTCACGTAAGGGTTACTCCACCATTAAATAGCGTAGGACAGTGTGCAGTTGGCAGGATCACTTCACAATAGGCTACTTATTGTCTCCACACCATGCCCCTGTTATCTGCCTACTGGCTTTCTCAGATCATTGACATTCTCTGGGATGCTTGTCCTCTTGTGGCCATGGCGGACCATAACCCGCCGAATGCTTCAGTCCCTGGCTGCTCAACACCCGCAAACATCATCTTGAGAGGGTCGGGGAATGCCGAGTGTGATTAAATGATTGGGCGTTGGCCTCGTGTAGAAATAATTTCCTACGAACGCATAGAGAGGCACCATCGTTGTGCAATAGGAATAACTGACCTTTGCACCCTGGGGATGACTGCGGGACCTAGCCGGATGACCTAGGATGGTATAGAAGAGGAGGGTACGTTACTACCGTGGTCCCCCGCCCGCAGTCTCATAATCAGGTCATGACTGGTTTTGCACCAAGAAGGAATGCTGAGAATAGGGATATGCTGCGACTTGTCTGCAACTCTAGAGTATCGACCAGCAAAAGCCATGTTTGTTCACTCCCTCGCACTACCCTTGTTAACAATCATGATCCAACCGCCGTGGACATCCAAATAGATTTGGCGCAGCTATCTCGTGATGCATTACAAGGACTATACACCATAGTGTTGCAAGAGGTTCACCACCATGACCAAACTGCACGAAAACAATGTGAAATACCTTCGGAAGTTCGGGCATAGCGGATCGCATTGGTCACTGAAGCAACAAAGGTTATTTAGGAGAAGCTTACGCGAGGTATGCAATTGGTTGACGCAGCTACGCAGCTCTGGACAATGGTCAGGTACCATCCTATGCTTTAGCATATAAAGGATGACTTACGGTAGGCAGAAGCTGCTCTCAATCAACTCAGAGCTCCCTTGCCTGCCAGCAGTTCTGCATAGCGTCTCGTCACCTTGGACATGATTGCGAATCTTCACCGCACCAAGTAGGTTTTCAGGAAACAGTTGAAACGATGGTGCGACACTGCCCTCTAGATCTCCCAGGATGCTCAGACTGCCATTGTGTGCCTCCACTAGATGTTGGAATAGGTTATTGCGGCTCAAGACGGTCCTACCTCCTTGACGCTTGTCAACATTACACAATCGAATTGTTGCCTAGAGTCAGGAAGTACTCCCTCTGCTCTTCCACGCTCTTGATACCTTACGTGCGCAAATAGAGCCTGCACCACCACAATGACTCGGGACGAGTCACATGATTGTGTTGGGGGACTATTGGAACAGGGTCTCCTACAAGTTGTGAAACTGGTCCATTTTGAATATTTTTTATTATATTTAGTCTAGCGCAGGGGCATTGGGGTGGGTCAAAGCCCTCAACGCATTGTAATGGGTAAAAGGGTAAACCAGGGGTCTGAAAACCACGGTTTGTGGGCCATAGGAAACTCTAGGCTATATTATTATAAATAGAGGAGAATTTTGTATTGTAAGGGACAAGAATGATGAGCTATTTATATGATTTATCTGTTTGGGTTTGGGGAATGGACTCCTGCAGGTTGTGTGCACGGAGATCTAAGTCCAGCTGTGTGCGGACCCTACTGCTGTGTGTGTAGGTTGGGAAGGGAATTGTAAGGAGGAATTGATGAATGAATGAATAAGAAATATTGATAGAGAACTGAATCTATGAGTACTCTTGTGCGAATTGTTGGTAATTGCTGCATTGTGCATTTTTTGTCTTTGAGCTGTGAAGATATGTGTAAGTGTGTTTCTGGATCTAGATCTATTCTATTCTATTTATGTAATGCTCTGTTACTGTCATAAAAGCATATAATTATAGATCTAGCACACGTGGATGCGAACAGAAACCTAATTAACCCTGTGCAGAAGAAGGCAATCTAGGAATTACAGGACCTAGCGTAGCTGCGCTTGCTTTACCCATCCTTTCTCAAGGTGTGGAAACCTAGTTCGAGCACCCACCCATAATACTTTGGGTGAGAATTTGACCTGCGCAAGCAGGTCACTGCCGAAAGTGCCAGTAGTATAGGGGTTTGTTGGCAAACCTTGCACATCGAACTTGGGTCAGGACCCCTCGAGCCAACAGAGTCCTTGACATGGGGGGTAGCTTTGAGGAGTGAAAAAATAATTTCTCCTGAGTCGGAAATTTCATGAATCTAGAAATATCCTTCTAATAGATTCAATCATTTATCTATGGCATCTACATATATTTGACCCTCAAATATGGTAATGTCAAAGTTTACTTGTAAGCGCCTCAAGAGTGGCTGCTAGATGCAGATGCGTCGTCAGCGGGCAGTAATTGAAGTATCTTGACAAAGTTATCCATCATCGCATTCCTTTGTTTTTCGAGGCCCTCATTGAGCAATATTTTGATAGGATCTCCTACTCCCTATTCCTCCCTCGTGGGCATCCGTCCCGGTTTCTCCACAATTTATCGAAAGTCATACTCATTATTTTCCAGGTAAATTGGTCCCATGAGTAACTTCAATTTTCACTCACTCATCCAAATTGAAAATAAGCTCACATTTTAAGTCACTAGAGTAACTTTAGTTTGTACTCACTCATCCAAATTGAAAATTAGCCCACATTTTAAGTCATGCTATTACCACATCAAGAAAAAAAAATTGACTCTATTTTTTTTTGTATTGTTTCAATCATATTGTTGCTTCAAACAGTCATTTTGATAATGCCAAAATATTTTACTAATGACATGGAACATCTCATTTATCAAATATGTGAGGATATCAGTGATTAAAATTATGATTTTGATCTCTTCCAACCAATATTTGTATAAATTCTGTGATGAAACTATCCTTCTATGATTGAACTTATGAATGTCTCTACCACAAGTCATAAAATCATGAGATAAAAACGCATTTTCCAAATAGGTATCTGGCTTATTATGTGTGTACTCATAATTTATTACAAATATATTTAAGTCATTAACACTAGATTGACTCAAATATTTTGATTCCCCTAAAATAATAGCAAGGAAAAAATTTGAATGAAGGCTTCTAAGAAATTTTTAAATAACCTTCCTACTTTCTACAAAGTTTCCATGGCCTTTAATTTCATTGAAAAAAAAATATTATTAGAAACTATTCTACATAATCAAGCTCTTTCAGTGAGAAGTTTTCAAAATAGCTTGTAAGAAATTGCAATTTTAAAGTTTTAGTTTTTACTTTGCTGCAACTACTCTGGGGAGTATACTATCATGCATTTCTTTGAAGAATATTTCTTGCTATGCTCATTCAAAATGTTCTCAACTTGTGGGAAATCCAGGCGTCTAACTTTGGATAGGGGTGTGGGTCATAATCAGGGTAGCCATATGGTAAGCATGTTTATGGATGATTTGTTATGGCTTACTCTCAATATGTTAGGCAAACATGGAAGCTGGTGCTGGGAAAAGGGAGAGGAGATTTGTTCTCCAAGTGCCTAAGAGGTGCCCTAAACCTCAATCCAAACACATTAATGATGCACCTCAAGTTCAAGAGATTTTGTAATCACTAAGTGGGACAAAGCTCTCACTAGCCAAACTGAAGAGGACGAAGATGGAGAAATTATAGTTTTCCAGACAGAGTGCAAACCAACCATAGTTTTCAGGCACATACTGTATTATAGGAAATTCAAAGATATTTGCAGCTCTTGTGGTTCCAAGTTCAATATAACAATCTGAAATGCATGGGTCTAGTGCTAAAGACCTAGCCCCCATTGAATACACTAAGGACTAACTTGCTACTACTCATGTCAGTCTATTGTTATGTTCATGTTTTTTCATGTTTATGTATATTTTAATGAATAGCATAGTAGGTTGTAGTCTTTTCAACTCAAAATTTTATAAGGATTTAGACATTTGGGCTTATAGATTTGAGAATGGTAGATTAAAGAGATTCAAATTTTGGATGGTAAGTAATATCATTAGATGGCCAACACACTTGGTTTAGCTGAGGGCAAGTTGAGGCTTGGAAAGAGAATATCTATTATAATCTGCCCTTTTTTGAAAAATGAAAACTATAAGTATTACTCAACTTACAAAAAAAAGACCATTGTATGATGATGCATTTAGAGGTTTTTGTGACTATTTTTTTATAATTTCCTGTACATCTGGTTAGCTAAACATGGCTTTCATGGTCAAAGACTAGTTTACATAATTCAATTCATGTCCCTCAATAAAAGAGTCTATAAACTTGAAAGAAAAGTACTTTAAGAAGAAGTCATTGTTCCATAAAAGAATCTATAAACCTGAAAGAAGTCAACGTGTCATTAAAGAGTCTATAAATCAGCTTGTCATTTTGTGCATGTGTGGCTGATATATTTTCTGCATTTTCAGCAGTGTGAAATTTTCAGAATTTGTGTTTTCAGAAAATATTTATTATTTCCAGCTTGTTCAATGAATGGTTATGGGAATGAGCATTTAACTACATGGGATTAATAAGGAGAAATTGAAAACACGGGTTGGGCTAAAATTTCTACACCAAGTTTAGCAGCTAAATTGAACAACTTCTCCTCAACAATATGAAATGCCCTAGTCTAGTGCTAAAGACTGAACCCCATTGATTACTAGGAGGAGTAAGTTTCTACTAGTCATGTTAATGTGCTGTTATGTTCATGTTTTTTTATGTTTATGTATATTTTAATGAATAACATAGTAGGTTGTAGCGTTTTCAAAGTCAAACTTTTCTAAGGATTTAGACAATTGGGCTTATAGAGTTAAGAATGATAGACTAAAGACATTCCCTTTTGAATGGTATATAATACCTTTGGATGGGCTTATAGAGTTAAGAATGATAGACTAAATATATTGAGCTTTTGAATGGTATATAGTAGCTTTATATGGCCAAGGGACTAGGTTTGTGTGAGGGCATGTTGAGGCTTGGGAAGAGAATATCTATTTTAATATGTCTTTTTTGAAAAATGAATGAAAATGGTAAGTACTACTCAACTTACTTTAGATGTTTCCTCTGACAATTTTTTATAATTTCTTATACATCTTGTGATCTAAACATGGTTTTCTTGTTGAGACTAGTTTACATAATTCAATTCATGCCCCTAAATAAAAGAGTCTATAAAAGTGCAAGAACAGTACGATAGGAAAAAGCCATTATTCCATTGAGTTGAAAAAGGAGTACTCTAAGAAGAAGCCACAGATGAAGATGTAGTATTGACACTGAAGAAAATAGAAAATATATTCTCATATCAAATGAGAGGGATTTAATACCTAAGAAAAAAAAAGAACAAAACTGAATTTGTTACGGAGATCTAGTATTGAAACTGAAGAAAATAGAAAATATATTCTCATACCAAATGAGGGATTCTCTACATGCATATAATAGAGAAAAAAAAGAACAAAACCGAATTTGTTTAGGCAGATCTAGCTACCACACATATGGAACCAGTTTTAACAGAAATAAATACATCTATCAATTTATCAAATGACCGATACTAATACAATCTATCAATTTAATAAACCGGACCAAATATTTAATTATAAAATAAAGATGTCAAAGATGTATTGAGCGGAGCGATGATACTAAAAGTCTAATGACAAAGCCTCGAAAATTACAGGTGATCCGACCGGATCACTTCTCTTCCAAAGCTACGATATGTTTTTTCCCAGAGATACCAATTTATGGCTGGGAACATTATGAATTCTGCACATTTTTATTTACCTAATACATAATACTTAATCGCTGGTTCGAAAATAATCATATCAGTTCAACCTAAAATATTTTGCAAACAAAACAAAAAACAAATCAAGGACCTCAGATCAAACCGACTGCCAGATTCCGTCTTTCCAGTCCTGCGCGGGACGTAGCGCTGAAAGGCGATATGCGCAGAGACTTTTGGTGTCGGGGAAGTAGACCAACCAAAGCTCCTCCCCACAGGAAACCCTCCTGACAACGAATCCACGCCACCAGCAGTCTTTGTCGTACGCCTCTACCCATAGTTCTGCCGGTAAGGGAGCAGTCAAGTGCCTTTGAGGCGGAACAGGTCGCATTTTATCCGGGTGCACCTCCTCTACCAGTGGTTCGCCATTATCATTTCCAAATTTATCCAACTGTATACGGCAAGGATCACCGCGCCTGCCAGCAGTTCTGACGGTTCCTTCCAACCAAGCTCCCTCGAATCCATTCTCATCGCTTCTGAACTCGATTCTCATTCCTTCGGCCCATTCCATCTTATCGGCTTTTGATTTACCAAACAAGCAGAAACCCTAAATAACTTCAAATCTCTTCAAACCACCAGCAACTCTAAATAGCTTCTAATCTCTACAACGCCCACACTGTTTTCCAATATATAGGATACATTTTCCATTTTTACCCCTTTTTATCTTATTTAATTTTTATGTGAAATTTTTTTATATACAATTAACTTTTAAAATAATAAATAATACTAATTTTCAAATAACAATTTATTATTAATAAAATTTTAAAATAATATATAGCAATCTTGTATGTTTTTAATTTTTTTTATGTACAAATAAAAGTTATATTTATAAATAATAATAATTTTAAAATAAAATAATGATAAATAATAAAAAAATTTTGCACTTTCAACGTCCCGCTACTACTATAACCTCTCACTAATATAAATAATAATAATTTTAAAAATAAAAATAATGATAAATAATAAAAAAATTATGCAACTTTCAACGCCTCCGCTACTACTATAACCTCTCACTAACCGCCTTGCAAGAGATGTACCCAGATCTTTTAAAATAATAAATAATACTAATTTTCAAATAACAATTAATTATTAATAAAATTTTAAAATAATATATAGCACTATTGATCTTTTATGTTTTAAATTTTTTTTATGTACAAATAAAGTTATAACACCCCCGGCTACTACTATAACCTCTTACTAACAAACTCCAACCTCGCAAGAGATGTACTCCGAACTCGTGACATGCTCAGGAACCTTAGCTTGCAAGAGCTGAGCCCTGTACTCGAGACTTGAACTCGTGACCTGCTTAACAGCTCGAATGCCTTAACAATAACTCAACTGACCACTAGACCATGCCTCTGCAAACATAAATAATAATAATTTTAAAATAACAATATATTATTAATATCTTTAAAATAATTTATAATAATTTTTTTTTTATGTTTTTATTTTTAATACAAATAGTATATGCTAAACGTTTCCTCCAAAACAATGGATTGCAAAACCAACCATTCCTATTAAAATCCTCTTATTCAAATAGTGAAATTATATATATATATATATATATATATAATTTTGATATTTAAATAGCTTACTTTTCATAAATATGAACAAATAATTTATTACAATAATTTTTTAAAATAATGAAATTAGTTTAAAAAAATATTTGAGTGTAATAAATGAAGTTTTGAGTTATTATCTTAAATTTTATTATTAATTTATTTATGTTAAAAGAGCATAGAGAAATCAAGTCTCATTTCATTTTAAATGATACATTTGATCCGATGAAGGCTTGGTATATAGAGAGTTAAGATAATTGTAATTGTAATTGTAAATAAGTTTTTAATGTGAAGTCTCTAAGGAACTTTGTATGTCACATCGCGCTGGGGTTTCGTGTCAATCTCTTGAATTCTTGTGATGTATCCTCATCGCCGTGACTCCAATTCACGTGTTTCGCCTTAAGTATGTGCCAAGTTGGGTGCCCCACAGATGGGGCCTCTGGGGAGGGGATCAAGAAACTCCTTGAAATTGATCCTTACGGTAACTACGAGGTGGGCATCTACTCCATCACCCTAAGATCAGAGTAGGAGTGCCCACGCAAAGACACCAATCCTAGTTGCACAATGGAAAGCATGGATGAAAGGCCACTACTTGCCGAAAGCAAATAAGAATCCAAAGGTGGTAATCCCCAATAGCTGCCTCGAACAATCCTACTAGTTTATGTAGAACCATTCAATCATATGCAAGTTTATGGGTATTTGGCCATAGGAAGTTGATATCCTTGAGTGGATCGAGCTAAAATGGAAACTCGAAGCTCTCATTAACCTCTACCTTAGAGCCAAGGGATTCCTCACAGTAAAATTCGAGGATCTTGAGGAGAGGAAGCAAATTCTATACAATGGGCCTTATTTCATGAACCATGCCGACCTATTCATGATACACTTAGAACCCTATTACAACCCTCACAAGGAACAATTCCTTGCAGCCCTGATATAGGTTAGTCTCTATTCTCTCCTGGACAACTTCTCGGAGGTGGATATCGTTGAACTGATAGGAAATTCTATAGGAAATTTTGTAGAAGTCTCTCTAATCATGTGGCATAAAATATTCTCGCCAGATGCTTGCATGTGTGTGTACATGAACATCTCTCATCCCCTCCCAAAATCTGTAGAAATTTAATATCAAGATGAGACATAGTCCCTACTATTAGAATACGAACATTTGTCATTCAAGTGTCGTTTATGTCACAAATATGGTCATTTGTTCTCGGAATGTCCGCAACAAGCTGAGACTGCTGCCCCGATTCCTAGCCATGATGGATTCCAAGAGGTCAAGCGTCTTCATCCCCCTTTGAAAAAAGCTCCCCGACTGTTAGGGCCGAAAAATCTCGTGCATGCTACCACCAGTCACCGTGTTGAATCCCCGTCATGGCCATAGGGTGCTCAACCTTGACCTCAAAGCCCCCACCTCTCAACCCTTATAGAAATAGTTTCGCCATCCTTATGGAAGTGTTTTATCTCGTAGAGACAGAACATCTAGAAACCCCAGGGACAACTTCACTCGAATGAGAAAAGGGAAGTCCTAGGAAGCCTAATCGAATAGCAATGAAATCCTCTAAGTCCTAGCTCGGGATCACCAAGGACTAGAACAAGATGTGAAATTGGAACAACTTCACTCGCATGAGAAAGTCTTGGTAGCTTTTCTCTGGATCTCGGCGAAAGACGACACAACAGACATACCTCACGATCAACTAGATCAGTTCCATAAAATCTTCAAAGAATGGGAGAAATTTATATCTATGGCAGAACCTCAAAATCAACACACATTACTATCACGAGATGAAGACCACCCCTCACAGCAACTGGATCTGAGCTTGGGCTCTGGGAAAAGGGATGAAAGACCAACGTAGGAAGTGATAAGAGAAACATGGAAAATCTTAGTAAACTGAGGGAAAGCAAACATCCTGACATGATATTACCAATGATCTCTCCCACCCCCTTCTCAATGAAGTTGATCTCATGGAATATTAGAGGCCTCAAATCCAAAGGGAACTTGAGGTACCTTAGGAAAAAAATTCAAAAAATTATCCTCATATAATTTTTCTACAAGAAACAAAGGTGACTAAGGAAAGACTATAAGAAATTTCCGACAAGAGCTGGCCTTTGATATAATTTATGGCACTGGATGCAAGAGGTAGTGTATCCTCTAGTACCTCAAATTTATTTCCTTTGGTAAATGGGTACCAAGCCCTCACACTCTCTTACGCTAGTTTGAATGTTTAGGATCAATGGAGAAGGTTTCGCTGACTAGGGTCTATGGACCCATGGTGCCCGACCAAAAATCTTATTTCTTACCATTTTTTAGGAACCTTAAGGATATAATGGAGGAACCAAACTAGATCGTGTGTGGGGATTTCAATCTCCTAAAAGAGCTTAGAAAAAAAACGGAGGCATAAGAAGACTCAATCAGATATTAGTGGCCTTCAAGGAAACCATCCAAGAGCTCGGGTCAGAAGACCTAGAGTTCATAAACGGTTCTTTCACTTGGAATAACCAAAGAGGTGGCCCATCCCAAATCACCTTAAATTTGGATCACTTTCTTCTCTCAAAGAATATTATACTTTCGGGATTTGTTTTTCCATGCCAAAATCCTTCCATGCATGGGTTCGGATCACTCATCGATTTTCCTGCAGATAGATCTATGCATGGCCACTCAAAATAAGTCATTCTGATTTGAATCCTTTTGGTTAGAAAACCATGATCTCGTCCCCAAAATGGAATATTTTTTAAAAATTCTAGGGTGAAGGTTCGAAACATGATGGAAACCTTCCAGCTCAAACTCAAATAACTTAAGAGAAGAGTAAAGTATTGGAAAAAATATGAGTTTCGTAACATTTATCACAAGAAGTGTCGCCTTGAGGAGGAAATGAGCTCTCTTCAGCATAAAATTATTCTAGATGGGTGCTTTGGGGCCCACATAGGTCTTGAGGGGAAGCCCCTCGTGGAGTTAGAGAAGAGAAGGAACGAGGAGGAAATTTTATGGAAGCAAAAATCATGATCTTAATGGCTTAAGGAAGGTGAGAGAAACATGAAATTCTTTAATCAAATGTTGGTGCAACACTACCACCACAGTCGCATATTCTCTCTCAATAACCTTGATAGCCACCGGTTGGTGCAACATGAGGAGATCTCAGAGGCCTTGATTCACCACTTTCAATTACTACTCATGGAGTCAGAAGTGGATAGAAGGGAAGCCACCTCTCAAATCCAGCAGCACATTCCAGGCTTAACTTCAGAAGAGAAAACTGAAACCCTCGTGCGAGACGTTTCCCTAGGAGAATTTAAAGAGGTGGTTCACGCTCTCCCTCCCAACAAGGCTCCCGGTCCTAATGTTTTCACCTCCAAGTTTTTCAAGGCTGGATGGAAATTTATCAAAGAGGAGGTCCTGGAGCTTGTAGAATACTCTTGATGATCCCAATGGCTTTGGGGAGGGTTGAATGCAACATTCCTTGCGCTCGTTCCAAAAAAATCCGCCACTTTCGAGCTGAGAGGGTTCATACCCATAACTCTATGCAATGGAATTTATAAAATCATGTTGGGTATCTTGATACGATTGCTCAAACCTCTACTGCAAGGTATCATATGCCCGGAGCAGACTTATTTTGTGGAAGGCAGGTAGATCAGGGATGGTATCTTGGCTGCATATGATATGGTGCACTCCCTCACATCCTCCCGAGTGTGAGGTATGATCATCAAACTATATATTTCTAAAGCTTATGACACTGTGAATTGGGATTTTTTTATGTCAATTTTGGATGCCTTTGGTTTTTCACAAACTTGGATTGGGTGGATAAACTCCATGATATCTACTATGTTCTAGACCATCGTTGTGAATGAAGCCCCATATTTCCCCTTCAGGGGTTCTTGAGAACTCACACATGTTTACCCCATCTCCCCCTTCTTATTCATTATGTGGCCAAAGGGCTGCATCGACTTACCAAGGCTGCTTCAATTTTTCGGGACCTCTTGGGCATCCGCATCTCACATTAAACCCCTCTAGTAACCCACCAACAGTTTGTGGATGACAATATGTTATTTGGGAGGCCATCATTGAAAGAGCCTAAGAAGTTTGAATTTTTTTTGGATATCTTATATTTGGCCTATCGCACCTTGATAAATGGCAAGATGTCGTACATATTCTTCTTCAACACTCATCCTCAAGTAAAATCTCACTTTGCAAAAATGCTGAGATTTAGAATGGTGAAGCTAAAAAGCACCTATCTTATATTTTTTGTGGTGCCTAAATTGTAGGTTTTAACCCTGAAAAGAAATTATCTACACATGAATCTTATAACAGAAAATAACCAATAGCGAGAGCATAAAACATAAAATAGATAAACACAGAGATTTTCCCCTGGATCCCAAATCGGGATGACCGGCTTGATATTTCATTATATTCCTTTTAGTGTTACAACACATGTATATACATGCCGAAGCATACATAAACCCCAATCCATTAACCCTAGATTAGAACATAACTGTAGTTCTCTTTACTGGATCTACAAAAAATACCAGGGGCCGAAAACCATCATACCCAAAAACGATGTGCAAAACCATGCACAAAACCATGGGCACGGACCGCCCACCGGAAATTAAGGATCAAAAAATTTTCACTGGGGTGCTGCCCCGGACACTGATAGGGGGGGCTACTACTCCCCTGTGACCCCACTGTTATGCCCAGCGCAAAGGGGGGTCTATCGCCCCCCCTCTTACCCCCCTGTGCGTGATTAGTCATGGAAAGAATATAACACATACCCAACATAAATCTCTAATTGCCTCCATCTCGAAGGTAGTTCTCTCCTTTATTGACATAAAAATGTCTAGCTAGGACTTTCAAGCTTTGAACGTAGATGGAAGATTCACATTGTCAAAGGGAGTCCTACACGTGATCCCACTATACCAAATATTGAATCTCATGGGCAATATTATAAATAAATGAAAACTATGTTCCACCGCTTTCTATGGTCATGGACCAAGATTGTCCATAAATGGCCCCTCGTGGCCTAGGAGAAATTATGCAAACCCAAGCTCCAAGGGGGACTGGGGCTCAAAGATATTGAAGTATTATACCTGATCCTGAGTGCAAAGGTGTGATGGTGGTGGATTCAAGGTGGTCAGGATCTATGGAAAAGATATGGTTCGCTAAATACAAAGTCGAGGGATGGAAAAATCCCCTTCATCATCATGCTCAGCTCCCACTAGCCTCATCAATTTGGGACAAGGCTAAGGCTGAACAAAAATTTATCTGAAAACATGGATTCTTAGAAGTGTGGAATGGAAGCACAGCTAACTTCTGGATTCACCATTGGATTAAATTCCCGAGAGTTGGTCAAAACCTGAATTTTACAGGTCTTCAAGCATTTACCTCACATATAAGAGCTGCCAAGGTATAAGACTTCTCGAGTGACCCTCTTCTGGATTCAAAATAGTGAGAGTGGAAACATACTGAAAATTGGCCTCCTCACAATCCTCCCCTTAATTCAGAGGCCCTTCATTTGATTCTTCGCCAACGACAGATCTGAAATAATGGGGAACTTGATAGATTATGATGGGGGTACGAGCAACAAGTAAGGTTTACTCTCAAAGAGGCGTACCTGTTGAAATCTTTAGCGGGATACATAGAGCCAGAACCTCTCTAGAAAAGGATTTTCTATTCTCGTCTATGGCCAAAAGTTTCATTCTTCTTATGTCTTATCAGGCATGGTAAGATTCTCACGTGGCACAAAATCTGCAGGAAGGGCTTTTCTAGCCTTTCATGTTGTCCTTTATGCTGCATGTAGTTGGAAACGACCAACCACCTACTCAACTTCTCCCAAAATACCCTCGAAGTATGGAAATATTACTATGAGGTCTTCGGACTCTCCGATAGATCTGTAAATATTCTTTGGGACTTTTTTGAAACATGGAGATGGACCATATTTAGAAATCTAATCATCAACCGTGCATTGTGTTTGTCATGAGGATTTGTCCAATAGAACATCTGGAAAGGCAGGAAAAGGGTAGCTTTCTACTCCGAATATTTTTTCTGAGTCAAGGCTTGACATACCCTTGAAATATTGAGGAAACGATATTGATCTCTCCATGGTTGGATGAGGACTGGAAGGAGGAAGGGAGGGAGCTTGCTATCTTGTTAGCTCTTGGCATCATGAGAAAGGCCCATGCAGACCCCACTTGTTGGTCGACACCTCTTCTTGTCTCCTTAGAAGCATCCACTGCAGGGTTTTTCCAAACTTAAATTTGATTGGGGCTTCAAAGGGGAACCTAGGCAGAACACGATGTGGAGGGATCCTTCGAAATGATGGAGGGAAGGCACTATGATTCTATGTTGCATCCTGTGGCCACACCACCAACAACGTGGCTGAGTATATGGCTTTGGAATGAGGCTTTCATGCTACAATAGATATGGGCTTCACGAAACTCCCAAATTTCAATATCCATGCTCCAATGTCTCATCAATGGTTCTCCCCTGTGAAGGGTCATCAAGAGTTGGTGCTTGGAGCTATTATGGGAGCACATTCTCTCTAGAATTTCCTCCTTTGTTTATGTGATAACTGAGCATGTTGACCAAAAATGGAATAAATAAGAAGACAAACTTGTCAACTCGGGTTATGAGCTCAAGGGCGAGGAAATAACTAAAGTTTGGCCTCCTTCCACTGAAAGAAATTTTCTCGCGGACCTGCACAAAATTGTGGCGGAGGATAATTCTTCCCCAATAAGGGTACGACCTTGACTACATGTTGAGATGAGCTCCCTTGTGTGCTCACAATTGGAGATGTCATGAGGGATCGACCTCCCAATCCCTTCACCATTATGCATGCAAGGGGATTGGTACATCCATAAGGTTAATCATTCTTGTGGGAAATTACAATGCATTGGATTTTGGGGTAGCGGAAAGCTAAGGAGAGGCCGAATGAATGACCCTCGCATTCGTCTCCACATTCTAGTATGGTGTTAGGCCTTGTGGTGGTCGCCAGGTAGGAAGAGGAAGCATCACAGGAAGTATTTCACACGGTGCAATGTGTGTTTTCTTACCATGGGAAATTTCTGGTTCAATGCGTTTAGTTGGCCCCCGCGGGTGGTTATCCTTGTTATTTTTTGTGTTAGTGAGGACTGGGTGTGGAGGGAAATATCCTCATGGTTTTTGGTATACATTTTTTGTCATGCTTGTAAATGGTGGTCAATCTTGCAGCCTAGGAAATGCCATATGGGGAGGTAGAAATTGAAGTGCTTCTTCTATATTATTGACTTCTCTTGCCACAGGGCTAGGTGGATTAGTTTTTGGTTTCTTTCTGTCGAATTTGGTGGGTGCTTGTCGACCTAGGGAAGTCTTGTGTAGGAAACAAATACTCTATTCTTATTTGGTGCTCCATCATTTGTGTTGGTTTGGAGGGTGGAGGGGTCTGTTTTATCTGGTGGTGGGGGTCCCACGCTAGAAGGGGGAAGAGCCATTTTGAATTCCTGCTATAGTGTGTGGTGAAGTTTGGGTCTTGCACCCGCAGGGGTTGCTTTCTATGGTTGGGGGTCTCTTTTCCAGTCTTTACTCGTGGCGAGCTTCCTCTGTGGAAGAATATGAGGCCTTAGGTGCAACAGGGACATACTCCCTCCCCTGTCACCCATGATTCTGCATGGGTGGTGGATAAGGCTTTGGTCACAGTGGCGCCCCGTCGGGGTTGTAAGACAACATGATGAGCAAGGATGGGCAATGTGGGTGTTTGTGGTGGTCGTGGTGGTGGAAAACATGGGGAAAGAAGGGATGGAGGGTTGCAGCCTAAAAGGAAGAGTAGAAAGAGTGCAAAAGCCCATGGTGGCAAGGGGATGCGCGAGCCAGCTAATCTTGAGGTTCAGGATGGGCAAGGTATCAAACATTGTTTTATGGAGAACTATTGTGCCCTCATTACTGGTTTGATGGATAGGGTGGATGTCACAAAGCATGTTCAGTGTGAGGAGCATGCAACACATATGGCTTCTTTGAAATGAATGCATTACTCTCAGACTCAAGTCCGGGAAAAACTAGTTGTGGTCTGGGAGGGCTAAAAACAACTGAAGAGAAAGTAGAAAAGTTGGATACATGGATGGTGCACTACAAAGAGGATTTTTAGTTTGACTTCTACTTTCCATCACATTCAAGAACAACCATGGACAACCATGCATCCATCATGTTAGATTACTAGTATGATTTCTCATGTTTTTTATGTTTTAGTTGTATTTTAGTTCCTTTGCGCCAACCTTTTATGGACGAAGTCCTTAGATACTCTTAGTCAACAAACCCGGTCGGGGTAAGACCACCTATTTTGGGAATGCCTCTATGTACTCCTTTACCTAAATGAATAGAGTATTGAGCTACAAAAGAAAAATTCATTAATCTGAAGTTATTTTATTTTAGTTTTAATTTTATGTAATTTGAGCCAATAAAAATGTCATATTCATAAATATAATTATCATTTATTATTTTTACTAATATTTTTTTACTTTATTTCTATATATTTGACTAAGTCAAAATGTTAAAAACTACATTACATTCCAACTAGGCTCAATCTTAAGATAAAATTTCACCCCAAAATTATATTAGTGTACTCAAACTCAAATATAGTATGTTTATATAGTTGGAAAAAAATATAATTAATTATACTCTTGGAAAGAGAGGTTTACAGAACATCTCAACCACTTTCAACAAACTCAAAACAGATATGTTAATCCAAGCAATAATAGTAACACTATTAATTTGGACTAGGTCATGATCATTCAAAATTATCGAAAACTATCCATTTGATTATTTGAAATCATATATAAAATCTTTCGGTCATAATCACATGAAATCATTTAGAACTTTAAACTTTATTTATTTAAATAAAATATTAATAACTATATTTTAAGTATTTTTATGAAAACCTATAAAATAGAAATAATTTTATTTAATTATAAACTAGGGTAATCATGTAAATTAAATGGTTCTTATATTTAGATAGAAATCAATTTATTTAACCTACTTATTCTACAGGTCAATATAGGGGTGATTTCTAGGTGTAATATAAGAAAGTTTGTCAAAATTTTCACATGGACACTACATATTTTTCCATATTTTAAATTTATATTAATATCTTCAGTTTGTAAGAGATCGAATAGCAATGAAATCCTTCAAGTCCTAGCTCAGGATCACCAAGCACTAGAACAAGATGTGAAACGGGAACAACTTCACTTGAATGAGAAAATCTTGGTAGCTTTTCTCCGGAGCTCGGTGAAGGACCGCACAACAGACATACCACACAATTAACTATATCAGTTCCATAAAATCTTCATAGAATGGGAGAAATGTATATCTATGGAATAACCTAAAAATCAACACACATTACTATCATGGGATGAAGACCACCCCTCACAACAGTAGGATCTCAGCTCGAGCTCCGGGAAAAGGGATGAATGACCAACACGGGAAGTGATAAGAGAAACATGGGAAATCCTAGTAAACTGAGGGCAAGAAAACATCCTGACATAATATTACCAATGATCTCTACCTCCCCCTTCTCAATGAATTTGATCTCATGGAATATTAGAGGCCTCAAATCCAAAGGGAAGTTGAGGTACGTTAGGAAAAAAATTCAAAAAAGAATCCTCATATAATTGTTCTACCAGAAACAAAAGTGACTAAAGAAAGACTACAAGAAATTTCCAACAAGAGCTGACCTTTGATATATCTTATGGCACTGGATACAAGAGGTAGTGTATCCTCTAGGACCTCAAATTTATTTCCTTTGGTAGGTGGGTAGCAAGCCCTCACACTCTCTTACGTCAGTTTGAATCCTTAGGATCAATGGAGAAGGTTTCGCTAACTAGGGTCTATGGACCCATGGTGCTTGACCAAAAATCTTATTTCTTATGGTTTTTTAGGAAACTTAAGGATATAATGGAGGAACCAAACTAGATCATGGCTGGGGATTTCAATCTCCTAAAAGAGCTTAGCAAAAAAAGGGAGGCATAAGAAGACTCAATCAGATATCAGTGGCCTTCAAGGAAACCATCCAAGAGCTCAGGTTAAGAGAACTAGAGTTCATAAATGGTTCTTTCACTTGGAATAACTGAAGAGGTGGCCCATCCCAAATCACCTTAAATTTGGATGGATTTCTTCTCTCAAAGAATATTATACTTTCAGGATTTGTTTTCCCACGCCATAATCCTTCCATGCATGGGTTCGGATCACTCACCGATATTCCTACAGATAGATCTGTGCATGGCCACTCAAAATAAGTCATTCCACTTTGAATCCTTTTGGTTAGAAAACCATGATCTCGTCCCCAAAATGGAATATTTTTGGAGGAATTCTACGGTGAAGGTTTGAAACATGATGGAAACGTTCCAGCTCAAACTCAAATAACTTAAGAGAAGAGTAAAATATTGGAAAAAATACGAGTTTCATAGAATTTATCGTGAGAAGTGTCGCCTTGAGGAGAAAATGAGCTCTCTTTAGCATAAAATTATTCTAGATGAGTGCTTTGAGGCCCACATAGATCCTGAGGGGAAGCCCCTCATGGAGTTAGAGCAGAGAAGGAAGGAGGAGGAAATTTTATGGAAGCAAAAGTCATGATCTTAATTGCTTAAGGAAGGTGAGAGAAGCACGAAATTCTTTCATCGAATGTTGGTGCAACACTGCCACAACAGTTGCATATTCTCTCTCAACAACCTTGATAGCCACCGGTTGGTGCAACATGAGGAGTTCTGAGAGGCCTTGTTTCACCACTTTCAATTCCTACTCATGGAGTAAGAAGTGGAAAGAAGGGAAGCCACCTCTCAAATCTAGTAGCACATTCGATGCTTAACTTTAGATGAGCAAACTAAAGCCCTCGTGCGAGAAGTCTCCCTAGGAGAAGTTAAAGAGGTGGTTTACGCTCTCCCTCCCAACAAGGCTCCCGGTCCTAACATCTTCACCTCCAAGTTTTTCAAGGCTGGATGGAAATTTATCAAAGAGGAGATCCTGGAGCTTGTAGAATACTCTTGACGATCCCAATGGCTTTGGGGATGGTTGAATGCAACATTCCTTGTACTCGTTCCAAAAAAATCTACCACTTTCGAGCCGAGAGGGTTCATACCCATAACTATATGCAATGGAATTTATAAAATCATGTTGGGTATCCTGGTACGATGGCTCAAACCTCTACTCCATGGTATCATTTGCTCGGAGCAGACTTAGTTTATGGAAGGCAGGAAGATCATGGATGGTATCTTGGCCGCATATGATATGGTTCACTCCCTCACATCCTCCCGAGTGTGAGGTACGATCATCAAACTATATATTTCTAAAGCTTATGACACTGTGAATTGGGATTTTTTTATGTCAATTTTGGATGCTTTAGTTTTTCTCAAGCTTGGATCGGGTGGATCAACTCCATGATATCTACTATGTTCTAGACCATCCTTTTGAATGAGCGTCGTCTCGCCCCTTCAATTGTTCTCGAGAACTCACACACATTGACCCCATCTCTCCCATCTTATTCATGATGTGGCCAAAGGGTTGCATCGAATTACCAAGGCTGCTTCAATCTATCGGGACCTCTTGGGCATCTGCATCTCACAATCAACCCCTCCAGTAACTCACCAACTATTTGTGGATGACAATATGTTATTTGGGAAGCCATCATTGAAAGAGGCTAAGAAGTTTGGAAATTTTTTGGATATCTTCTATTTGGCCTATTGCACCTTGATAAATGGCAAGATGTCGTACATATTCTTCTTCAACACTCATCCTCAAGTACAATCTCACCTTTCCAACATGCTGAGATTTAAAATGGTGAAGCTTCCAAGCACCTATCTTATAGTTTTTGTGGTGGCTAAATCTCTAATTTCCTCCATCTCGAAGGAAGTTATCTCTCTTATTAATAGGAAAATGTCTAGGTGGGACTTTCAAGCTTTGAATGCAGCTGGAAGATTGGCATTGTCAAAGGGAGTCCTACATGTGATCCAACTATACCAACTATCGAATCTCGTGGCCAATATTAGCACTTATAAAGAAATTAAAACAATGTTCCACTGCTTTCTATGGTCATGGACCAAGATTGTCCATAAATGGCCCCTTGTGGCCTAGGAGAAATTATGCAAACCCAAGCTCCAAGGAGGATTGGGGCTCAAAGATATTGAAATATTATCTGTGATCCTGAGTGAAAAGGTGTGATGGCGGTGGATTCAAGGTGGTTAGGATCTATGGAAAAATATATGGCTTGCTAAATACAGAGTCGAGGCATGGAAAAATCCCCTTCACCGTCACGCTCACCTCCCAACAGCCTCCTCAATTTTGGGACAAGGCCAAGGCTGAAAAAGACTTTATCTGGCAACATGGATTCTCGGAAGTGTGGAATGGAAGCGCAACTAACTTCTCGATTCACCTCTGGATGAAATTCTCGAGACTTGGTCAAAACCTGGAGTTTGTAGGTCTTCAAGCATTTACCTCACATATAGGAGCAACCAAGGTACAAGAGTTCTCGAGTGACCCTTTTCTGGATTGAAAATGGCGAGAGTGGAAAACTACTGAAAATTGGCCTCCTCACAATCCTCCCCTTAATTCAGAGGCCCTTCATCTGATTCTTCGCCAACGACCGATCTTAAATAATGGGGAACCTGATAGATTATGATGGGGGTATGAGAAACAAGGAAGGCTTACTCTCAGAGAGGCGTACCTGTTGAAATATTTAGCGAGATACATAGAGCCAGAACCTCTCTGGAAAAGGATTTTCTATTCTCGTCTATGGCCAAAAGTTTCATTTTTCTTATGGCTTATCAAGCATGGTAAGCTTCTCACGTGGCACAAAATCTGTAGGAAGGGATTTTCTAGCCTTTCATGTTGTCCTTCATGCCGCATGTAGTTGGAAACGACCGACCACCTAGTCAACTTCTCCCAAAATACCCTCAAAGTATGGAAATATTACTCTGAGGTCTTTGGACTCTCCGATATATCTATAAATAGTCTCCGAGACTTTTTTGGAACATGGAGATGGACTATATTTAGAAATCCAATCATCAACCATGCATTTTATTTTTCATGAGGATTTGTCCTATGGAACATTTGGAAAGGCAGGAAAAGGGCAGCTTTCCATTCCGAAGATTTTTTTTCAGTCAAGGCTTGGCATACTTCCCTTTGGAATATTAAGGAAACGGTAATGATCTCGCCATGGTTGGATGAGAACTGGAACGAGGAAGGGAGGGAGCTTGCTATCTTGTTAGCTCTTGGCATCATGAGGGAGGCCCATGCAGGCCCCACTCATCGACCGAAACCTCTTCCTATCTCCTCAAAAGCATACACTAGAGGTTTTTTCCAAACTTAACTTTGATGGGGGCTTCAAAGGGGAACCCAGGTACAACACGATGTGGAGGGATCCTTCGAAATGATAGAGGGAAGCCACTGTGATTCTATGTTGCATCATGTGGCCACACCACCAACAACGTGGCTGAGTATACGGATTTGGAACGAGGCTTGCAGGCTACAATAGATATGGGCATCACGAAGCTCCAAGTAAATGGAGAATCCCAAATTTCAATATCCATGCTCCAATGTCTCATCAATGGCTCTCCCCTATGAAGTGTCATTAAGAGTTGGCATTTGGAGCTATTATGGGAGCACATTCTCTCTAGACTTTCCTCCTTTGTTTATGTGATAATTGATCATGTTGAACATAAAGGGAATAAATAAGCAGACAAACTAGTCAACTCGGGATATGAGCTCAAGGGTGAGAAAATAACTTAAGTTTGGTCTCCTTCTACCCAAAGAAATTTTCTCGCAGACCTGCACAAAATTGTGGTGGAGGATAATTCTTCCCCAATAAGGGTGTAACCTCAACAACATGTGGAGACGAGCTCCCACGTGCCCTCACAATTGGAGATTTCATGAGGGATGGGCCTCCCAGACCCTTCACCATTATGCATGCAAAGGGACCGATACATTCATAACGTTAATCGTTCTTGTGGGAAATTACAATGCATTGGATTTTTGGGGTAGCGGAAAGCTAAGGAGAGGCCGAATGAATGACCCTCGCATTCGTTTCTGCATTCTAGTATGGTGTTAGGCCTTGTGGTGGTCACCAGGTAGGAAGAGGAAGTGTCGCAGGAAGTATTTCACATGGTGCGGTGTGTGTTTTCTTACCATGGGAAATTTCTAGTTCAGTGTGTTCGGTTGGCCCCTGTGGGTGGTTATCCTTGTTATTTTTTGTGTTAGTGAGGACCGGGTGCGGAGGGAAATATCCTCATGGTTTTTGGTATACATTTTTTGTCATGCTTGTAAATGGTGGTCAATCTTGTGGCCTAGGAAATCCCGTAGGGGGAGGTGAAAATTGAGGTGCTCCTTCTATATTACTGACTTCTCATGCCATGGGGCTAGGTGGATCAGTTTTTGGTTTCTTTCTGTTTAATTCGGTGGGTGGTCTTCGACCTAGGGAATTCTTGCGTAGGAAACAACTACTCTATTCTTGTTTGGTGCTCCATCATTTGTGTTGGTTTGGAGGGTGGAGGGGTCTGGTTTATCTGGTGGTGGGGGTCCCTTGCTGGAAGAGGGAAGAGCCATTGTGAATTCCTGCAATAGTGTGTGGTGAATTTTGGGTCTTGCACCTGTAGGGGTTGCTTTCTGTGGTGGGGGCTCTCTTTTCCAGTCTCTACTCGTGGCGGGCTTCCTCTGTGGAAGAATATGAGGCCTTAGGTGCAACAGGGATATAATTCCTCCCCTTTCACCCATGATACTCCATGGGTGGTGGATAAGTCTTTGGTCATGGTGGCGCCCCGTCAGGGTTGTAAGACAACATGATGGGCATGGATGGGCAATGTGGGTGTGCATGGTGGTCGTGGTAGTGGCAAACATGGGGAAAGAAGGGCCTGAGGTTTGTAGCCTAAAAGGAAGAGTCGAAAGAGTGAAAAATCCCATGGTGCCAAGGGGATGCGCGAGCGAGCTATTCCCGAGATTCAAGATGGGCAGGGTATCCAACATTGTTTTATGGAGAACTATTGTGCCCTCATTACTAGTTTGATGGATAGGGTGGATGTCATAGAGCATGTCTGGTGCGAGGAGCATGCAACACATATGGCTTCTTTAGAATGAGTGCATTACTCTGAGACTCAAGTCCGGGAAATACTAGTTGTGGTCTCAGAGGGCTAAAAACAACTGAAGAGAAAGTAGAAAAGTTGGATACATGGATGGCACACTACAAAGGGCATGTTCAGTTTGACTTCTTCTTTCCATCACATTCAGGAACAACCATGGACAACCCTACATCCATCATGTTAGATGACTATTGTGTTTTCTCGTGTTTTTTATGTTTTAGTTCTGTTTTAGTTCCTTTTCCCCAACCTTTTATGGACGAAGTCCTTAGATACTCTTAGTCAACAAACCCGGCCGGAGTGAGACCACCTGTTTTGGGAATGCCTCTATGTACACCTTTTCCTAAATGAATAGAATATTGACCTACAAAAAAAAGGTCATTAATCTAAATTTATTTTATTTTAGTTTTAATTTTATGTAATTTGAGCCAATAAAAATGTCGTATTCATAAATATAATTATCATTTATTATTTTTATTAATATTTTTTTCCTTTATTTTTATATATTTGACTAAGTCAAAATGTTAAAAACTACATTACATTCCAACTAGGCTCAATCTTAAGATAAACTTTCACCCCAAAATTATATTAGTGTACTCAAACTCAAATATAGTAAGTTTATATAGTTGGAAAAATATATAATTAATTATACTCTTAGAAAGAGAGGTTTACGGAACATCTCAACCACTTTCAACATACTCAAAATAAATGTTAATCCAAGCAATAATAGTAACACTATTAATTTGGACTAGGTCATGATTATTCAAAATTATTGAAAACCATTAATTTCATTATTTGAAATCATATATAAAATCTTTCGATCATAATCGCATGAAATCATTTAGAACTTTAAACTTTATTTATTTTAATAAAATATTAATAACTATATTATAAGTATAAAATAGAAATAATTTTATTTAATTATAAATTAGGGTAATCATGTAAATTAAATGGTTCTTATATTTACATAGAAATCAATTTATTTAGCCTAGGGGTGATTTCTAGGTGTAATATAAGAAAGTTTGTCAACATTTTCACATAGACGCTACATATTTTTCCATATTTTAAATTTATATTAATATCTTTAGTTTGTAAGAGGTGAAGGATTTATACATGTGACCTAAATTAAATGATAATAAAATTTTAAAAGTAATATAAATCCCACCATGGGGATATGTAATAATAAAATTTTAAAAGTAATATAGATCCCACCATGGGGAGATGTAGTAGAATGTAAAAAACATAGAAATGATAAAAATAATAAAATTTATTTTGTTATCTTTTAATTTTGTTTTTATTAATCAAGTTATCAAAAATAATTAGATAAATGAAAAACTTGATGATGATGATGATGATGTTAATATTCACTTAAATCAAACTTTGTTCTATTGGACCTAAACTAACTAATTATTTATTTTCTTTTAAAATTGTACTTCTATGCTCAAGGAGCTTGGAGAGAAGCCTCTAGAGCTCACTATAATTTTGACAAGTTAAAAGGCTAGGAAGGTCGGTATTGCAACAAATATTATGAAAGTGACATCTAATGTGCGTGTACTGAGAGTGAAGTGATTTTCATCCTCAATGTTCATATTATCACAGAGATGGCATATCCTTTCCACCCATGGTGTTTTAGGAACTACCCAACTACTCGTTTCACTATGGGCCTCATCTAATGTATGTGTACTTAAGACACTCTAAGGGGAAGTGATTTTCATCCTCAATGTTCATATTCTCACAAAGATGATATATCCTCTCCACCCATGGTGTTTTAGGAATCACCCAACTACATGTTTCACTATGAGCTATGGAGCTTATGAGAGTTTGTTATATATTAATTTTTTTCTTTGAGCTACTTAAAAAAAGAGATACTTTTGGTATTCTAGAGTAAGGTTTATCACCTCCTTATAATATATTAATTTTCTTTATCAAAACACATTTTTCTTTAAACTTAAAAGTAACAATATTTTTAATCTTATTAATATTTTCCAATGCAACATTTTCTTATCTTTATACAAACTATAAGATGGTTTTGGCTAAAATTATATATATATATATAGGAAAGATTGTCTTTATAATAAAAAGTTTTGGGATATACTATTTGTATAAAAAAATAAAAACATAAAAGAATGCATTTTCTATAAATTATTTAAAATAATATTAATAATAAATTATTATTTTTTATTATTATTATTTTAAAAATTTATTAATAATTAATTGTTATTTTAAAAATATTATTATTTATAAATTTGAACAAAAATTATATAAAAAATTAAAACATAAAAGGGCCCTTTTAATGCTAGTATATATTATTTTAAAAAATTATTAATAATAAATTTGAAAGTTATTTGTATATAAAAATAAAAAACATAAAAGAGTTCATTTAAAAATCATTTGCACATAAAAATGAAACAACGTAAACGAAAAATGGAAAAAGTATCATATTTATTGTAGAGTGTGGGCATTGGAAAGATTTGAAGTTATTTAGCGTTGTTGGTCGTTTGAAGATTTAGGGTTTCGGCTTGTTTGGTACAGAAAAGGCGGAGAAGATGGAATGGCTTGAAGGAATGAGAATCGAGTTCCGAAGCGACGATAAGGGGTTCGAGGGAGCTTGGTTGGAAGGAACGGTCCGAACTCCTGGCAGGCGCGGCGATCCTTGTCGTATACAATTGGATAAATTTGTAACTGATAATGGCGAACGGAGGTGCGCCCTGATAAAATGCGACCTGTTCCGCCTCAAAGACAGTTGACTGTTCCCTTACCGGAAATATTCGTAGAGGCGTACGAAAAAGACTGCTGGTGGCGTGGATTCGTTGTCAGGAAGGTTTCCTGTGGGGTTGCTGTACTTCCCCGACACCAAATCTCTCTGCGCATATCGCCTTTCAGACGGAATCCGGCAGTCGGTTTGATCTGATTCCTCAATTTGAGGTCCTTGATTTGTTTTTTGTTTTGTTTGCAAAAGATTTTAGGTTGAAATGTTATGATTATGTTCAAACCGCCCATTGGTATTCGATAAATAAAAAATTGCAGAATTCTTAATGTTCCCAGCCCATGAAATTAGGTATCCCTGGGAACGAACATATCGTAGCTTTGGAAGAGAAGTGGTCGGGTCGGATCACCTCTACCTCCGTTCAACTTAATTTTAGAGGGTTTGTCATTATACTTTTAGCTATAAAGTATCATGTCTGTGCTCAATACAACTTTGAGCTCTTTATTTTATAATTAAATATTTGGTCCCTTTAATAATTATATAGCTTGATAAATCGATAGATTGTATTAGTATGGGTCATTTGATAAATTGATAGATGTATGTCCATATGTTTTAGTTAGATATGTTTAAAGAAATTCTATTTTGTTTTTTTTACTCGATTATATTTATGTATTAAATCTTTCATTTGGTATGAGAGAGGTTTTCTATTTTCTTAGGATTTAATATTGGATCTCTGTCCCTTCTCCTTATAGAGAGCTTATTTTTATAGTATTACTCTTTCATCTGTATGGACCAATGGCTTATTTTTATAGTTCTCTTCTTTCAATTTATTCAAGGGGATGAATTATGCATACTAGTCTTTGACCATGAAAATCTTGTTTAGATCACAAGATGTACGAGAAATGATAAGAAATAGTCACAAGAAACCCCTAAATCCGTCATCATACAATGCTCTCTCAGAAGTTAAGAACATTTTGAATGAGCATAGAAAGAAGGGTTCTTCAGGAAATGCATGATAGTATACTCCTAAGATTAGTTGCAGAAAAGAATGCACTGGAGGTATGGGACACCAAGTAAAAACTGAAACTTTAAAATTGCAATTTCTTAGAAGAGGTTTTCAAAACTTGTCAATGAAAGATCTTGATTATGTAGAATATCTTTTAACACATTTTGTTGGCTTTTTCAATCAAATTAAATCCCATGGAGAGTTTGTATAAAGTAGGAAGGTTATTGAAAAAGTTCTTAGAAGCCTTTATTCACATTTTTTCCTTGTTGTGACTTTAGAGGAAGAAAAATATTTGAGTCAATCTAGTGGTAATAACTTACATGTCTCTCTAATAAATCTTGAGTATAGGCATAATATGTATCATAATAGGTGAGATACCTATTGGGAAAATGGATTTTCATCTGAGGATTTTATGACCTATTGTGGAAAAATGCATAAGTTCAATTGCATAAGGAGAGTTTCATAAGCTAATTGTTAATTTTGGGTAACTAGGTCAGAAGTCCATGTTGTACTATCGAGATGATGATTCCAATATTTTTATTGGATTCATCTTTTAGAGAGGTAAAAGATTGATCTAAAGATCATTTTGATTGTTCTGAATTTATTTCACTTAGGTGCAAGGTAGGCAAGAATTGTAATGTAGGGTTGGATACCCAAACAAATGTGTCTCACACCCTCACAAATGGATATAAATTTGACAGACTTAGAGGTCATTTCATCATACACTCGTCATGCACTTCTCTCTTGTGTTGGTTCTATCACCTTTTGGAGGATTTTCTTCTTACATGACAGCTAGGATTTCTGTACAGATCTGTCTAGGGTTTCAACTGAGGTCTCACAAAGCTTGGTCCTTTTTGACCTAAAACCTTCACCAAACTTCATATTTCTGAAGCTCACTCGCACATAAACCAAGGCTAGATGTTGACCTTTGACTTGTTTCTTTGAATTTTTGTTATTTTTGTTTGTGTTGACTGCATTAATTTTTCAACTTTGACTTTCATTCACTTTGGGTTGAATTTTGTGGAGCTGTCTTGAGGGTTGTGACACTTCTAGTTGGTTGACAATGAGGAGACTTTGCGAGTTGAAGTATCCTCTTGACCATTGTAACTTAGCACAATGCATATATTTTGCTGATCAAGTTAAGTGTATTTTTTGGCTTGTCTTCTATCAATATATTGGTATTTTTTATCAGCATTTTACTTTCATTTTTATGTGATTTCTATTTGGTATCGAGTTTGAAGTACATTTTCATCAAGCATAGAACATCTTCACAAACTTACATGGAATTAGAACTAAGGTGAAGGCAAAGCCCAAGTTTGTGTTAAGAGTAATCACCGAAGAAGTAGCATTTGCCAAGGACCCATGGGTACCTCAAATTATAATGGCTTCAAAGCTGATGACAAGTTGACTGGCAATTCTGACTATCATGCATGGAATATGTCTTTGGACATGGTCTTGGAAGATCAAGATGTCATGGACTATGTGCATGGAATAATTCAAGACCCTCCATGATCTACACGTGCTACTACAAAATCAAAGTATAGAAAAGGGGAAATCAAACCTAACTTGATTATGCAGGATTCCATCCACAAAATTTTGGTTGCTTACATCTGTAAGCTCGGCATATCTAAGGAGATTTATGATAAGTTGGTAAATATGTTTAGGGCTAGCAATGAAAACCAAGTTATTTTCTTTAAGAACCAATTGAAGAATCTCAAGAAAGGCAAGGATGAATCCCTTCAATCCTACTTTCTTAAGTTGACCGAAATGAGGAATAACCTTATCACCATTGGGGAAACAATACCTGATCGAGAAATGGTTCTGATTGCCACTGGCATGTATTCATTACTACCATTCTCAATAACAATGTGATTCCTGATTGTGATGAAGTATTTTGGATATGCACTCAAGAAGAGACAATAATGAGGGAATATAAAAATGAAGGTAATGATGCCTTCACCGCTCCTGCTAAGAAGAAGAACAATGGTGGTCTGAGGAACCATGGAAGAGCAAGGGCCAAAGGAAATAAAGGAAGATTTTACACATGTAAAAAGTTTTGCCACTATGCTAGAGAATGTTGTAATAGAAGGGATTCTCCTGGGGATGATGACAACAACAACAACAGGGGAAATGGAAATCAAATTAAAAACAGGTTCAAAGGAAAGAGGAAGCCTCCCTTTGGTCAAAATGGAAATGGGAAACCTTTCAAAAGGTCAAGAAATTCTAGGTATGAAGAATCCAATGTTTTTTACAATAAAAGAAATGAATTCATTCTTGTATCTCCCCTCTCTGCTGCATCTCCACCCGACACCTTGGATGTCTAGTTAATTGATGAGGGTGCTTCAAGACACCTCACTCATTTTAAAGAAGCCCTCTCTGATTTGATTAAGAAGGATACTAATCTTCAAATTATCCTTGGAGATAATGCCACATATCCCATGAAAGGGATAGGGAATATGACCCTCCATATATCTCAAGGTCAAGTCCTTCGTTTGCAAGATGTATTGGAGGTACCTTATTTGAAGAATAACCTTGTGTCTATTTCAACCATGGAAGACAAAGGTTTCAAGGTGGCATTCATCGATGGAAAGATACACATCTCGAAGAAGAATTTCAAGGAAGATCTCACCTTTGGCTTTAGATTTGATACACTCTACCAGGTTGGAGGAAGTCCATTGGGGGTTATGACGTGATACAATTCATCAAACTGAATTATGGCACCATAGGTTTGGACACCTTCATTATAAAGCCATTCCTGAAGCAAGGAAGGTGGTGACAAGGATACCCAATTTCAAAAATGATTATGAAGGTGTATGTGAGGTTTGTGCCGAAGGAAAGCATAAAAGGGGACCTTTCCCCTCAAGTGTCACAAATACATCTAATGTCTTGCAATTGATACATTTTGATCTATCTGGTATAATTCCCGTGACATCCTTGGGAGGATGTTTTTATTACATGATGTTTATTTATGAGTTCTCTCGCAAGACATGGATATATTTCTTGAAGAAGAAGGACGAAGCATTCATGTGGTTTCGTACCTTCAAGGCCTTGGTGCAAAATAAAACAGGAAATAAGATCAAGATTTTGAGGACCGATAATGGCACCAAATATGAGTCAAATGAGTTCAATGAATTTTGTAAAGAAGTTGGCATTAAGAGGAAGACCACAATAGTGTATACTCTTGAGTAAAATGGTGTTGCTGAAAGGAAGAATATGACCATTGTGGAAGTTGCCTGTGCCATGCTATGTGACCAAGTTCTTTTGAAGTTTCTATGGGGAGAAGTTGCGAACAATGCTAGGTCATAAAAAATCAATGCCCGCATTCCTCTTTGGACTCCAAAAATCCTGAAGAAGTCTTCTCTGGTAAGAAACCTGATTTTTCTCATTTTAGAGTTTTTGGTTATCCCGTTTACTTTCATGTGCCAAAATAGAAGAGAAGCAAGCTGGATTTTTCTTGAAAGAAGGGGATGTTTGTGGGCTATAATGAAACTTCAAAGGCATATAGAATCTATGTGCGTGGTCAAAGAGAAGTGGAAATATACCATGATTTCACCTTTGATGAAGATGCTTCACTCAAGAAAGTGATAAATCTTTCGAGCTGAGAGGAAAACCATGATGTAAGATGAGGGAAGAAGGAAGAGCCGAAGGATGAGATTGTTGAAATTTGGTACCGGAGGACAGGTGGTTCCCTAAGGCTTTGATCTTTGGCCTAGGGAAAAGTGTCCAAAAGAATTTAATTTTTCTCCTAAAGTAACTTTATAATTTTTTATAAAGTTAAATCTAATTTAAAGTGACTTTAAGTGATAAAGTTACTAAAGTGACTTTATAAAGTTATAAAGTCAAATCTAATTTTTAAAGTGACTTTAAGTGATAAAGTTACTAAAGTTAAAGTGACTTTAAATAAAAGTCAATATAAAATTAGAAAGGAAAAAGTGACTTTAGAAATAAAATGACTAAGTGGGTCTTTATTAAAGTGGGGTGAATTAAAAAAATGAGAAAGTGAGATTTAAATGAGCATTTAATCTCGACCCTAGATCTCAATCTATCTCGACCATTGGATTTAGGGATTCCCCAAAAAGTCACTTAGGGTTAGGTTAAAGGAGGAAAAGGAGGGAAAAGGTCATTCATTCTTTCATGAGCAAGATTGAGAGAAGGAGGAGCAGGGAGATCAAGGAGTGATTTATGGGCAGTAGAGGAGAGCAGACAAAGGCGACACAGCACAAGTCCAGTACGGCAAGTGAGCACACTTCCGCAAACGGTGCAAGACTCCATACAGGCGACGGAGTTCATTGGCACATTATCGAGATGCAAGAGTCCGTACGGCAAGTTAGCACGGATTTTCGAGCAAGGCGAGCTTTGGCACGTTTTTCGAGGGAGGCACAAACAACGAGGGAGCTGCATTTCTCAAGGCATGATTTTTCTGGCGCGAAAATCGAGAAATCGGAAATTTCTGTGTCTGCATCACGAAATTGACGAAAATCGTACGATGCATTTATGATCATCTTTCGGCATGCCTTTCGAGGCAGTCCAAGTACAGCATCATTTAATGCTGAAATTTGGGCACAAAAAATTGAGGAGGCCGTACAACATTTATTGATGTCGTTTGCTGTTTGGCACGTTTTTCGAGGTGGAGATGTGGCACGAAAAGTCGAGATAAGTGTAAATAGTTTTGTCTTGCTGTAATTTTTGCTCTATATTTCTGCTCCTTTGTAAAAAGCATTTTTCGGAAATAAGAAGGGAAGCTTCTGATTTGGTTTTCCCCAAGAGTTGTAGGGGGTTTTTCCCGGGGTCACCTTGACCAAAAATCAGTCTGAGTTATAGATGTGTTGAATGACTGTTTTGTATGTCTTGCTATTTTATTTCTGCATTTTACAACATTACGTAAAATATTTCGAATTTGTGTTTTCAGCAAAATGTATTTTTCCGATTTGTTGAAATGTATGGATATGGGAAAGGGCATTTAGCTATTTTGGAGAAACAAGGTGAAAAGCTGAAAACTGGGGTGGGAAAAACAAGAATTTTCTACATGGTATCGGAGCTTGAGTGTTGAAAGTGCAATTTGGGACGGCGAGGAGAGAAAATTACGGCTTGTCGATTTTTCACTCGAAAATTCCGGCAAGCTGATTTTTTCACAAACATAGATTTTTACCTTTACTATAGCGAGTGTTATTTTTTCGGTTTTAGGACAGCGGGATGTCTTTGGGATCGAGGGTGGAGGATAGGTTGGATGGGCATACCAACTACAATCGTTTGGAAGGAGAGAATGCAGAGTATCTTTGAGGAGGCGGAAGTGCGGGACATTATGGTGCATACCACGCAGAACCACTGTAAATGTGCCCTGCGATGCTACTCGGTTGGAAGCATATAATAAAAAGAACAACAAGGGTAAGAGAGCTGATTCTAGATGGAATCAAAGACCATTGCATTCCTCATGTGAGAGGAAAGAGAAATGCTCATGAGATGTGGGCGGCATTGATCCAATCTCTGCAGTACCAATGAGAAGCGGAAAGATGGTCTGAAGGAGAAGCTGAAAGAACATTAAGATGGGCAAAGAGTGATAGTGCATTTGGATATCTCACTAAAGATTACTAATGTGAGAGATGAGTTGGCAGCGATTGGAGAGGCCATTCCACCCAGCTGAGTTGGTGCGGATTGCGGTGAATGGCCTCCTCGGTTCATGGATGAACTTTGTTGATGGGGTTTGTGCACGTGCAGACCCTTCCCACATGGGAGAGGTTTTGGGATGATTGCATTCGGACAGCGATCGGGGAAAGGTCGGCTTGGGGCAGCCAAGCCGGTTGAGCGAGATGAGGATGTAGCACTGTTCGGCGGGAGGCAAGAAAGGGTAGGGAAAGAAAGTAGGCTTCCACGAGCAAATGGTGGGGGCAAAGGCAAAGGTAAAGGTAAACGGGGTAACTCACGGAAGGACTATTCCAAAGGTGAAGTGTTGGAATTGTCGGAAGATGGGACACTATGTGGTTGTGTGTCTGAAGAAGAAGAAGAGGAAGAACCGAGACATGGAAGCTTCGGCAGAAGGTTGAGGACTTTGCGGATCGCTTTTGGCCAGGGAGTTTGGGTTCATTGCGTGTGAGTCCTCTAGTGCGGGAGTCATCGCCACACGAGGTTCGGAGGGAGCATGCATTTCCCTCGATTAGCGGAGCATCTTCGGGTATACGGTATGTGGACGAGTGGGGCTTCACGTCACATGACAGAGTCCGTGAGTACTTCTCGGAGCTTTCGGAGAGTGGTAGTGATGTAGAGGTAGTACTCGGTGATGGCAGAGTTGTTAGAGCGGTTGGTGTGGGGAACAACGACATTTCGGAGAGTCCAAACCTCCCTTGAAGGTGTCGAGATGTTCTTTATGTGCGAGGGATGAGGAAGAACCTCATATCTATCTCGGCTTTGGAGGACAGAGGATATGAGATACTGTTCGAGGGGGAGGACAGTGTTGATGTATCCCCGAGGGGCACTCCGGTGATTCGGCTAGAGTGATGGAGTGTACGCCATGCAAAGGTGTACAAGTTTGCATTCCAGTCCCCTTTTGGCATTGAGTGAGTAGATGCGAGCAGAGCGAGCTAGCGGATTCTGAGTTGTGTGAGATTTGGCACCGCGAGGATGGGGCATATGCATCATGGAGCCTTGAGGACCTTGCGGGAGATCACTACGGGTGTGCCGGATTTCGATGCGATCACTTTGATACTTGCGAGAGGATGTGCGATGGGCAAGTTTGCCAAATCCCCTTATCCCGGCGGTGACAGCGGACGACTGGGATACTTGATTTGATTCATTCGATGTGAGCGGTCAGGATGTCTCATGTTTCCTTGAGTGGATATGAGTACTATGTGTTTATTCATTGATGATCACTCCGGGAGGACACGGATTTATATCTTGAAGACCAAGAGTGAGGTCTTCGAGCGGCTTTTAGAGTTTCAGAGCTCTTGTGGAGACACGGAGCACGAGTCGGAAGATCAAGTCCCACGAGGTCGGACAATGGTGGAGAGTACACCCTTGGAGAGTTTGTTGACTATTGTGTGGAGGGTAGGCATTAGGGAGGGAGCTCATCGTTCCTTACAACCCTCCCGGCAGAACGGGGTTGCGGAGACGAAGAACGGATCCATCGGAGGGGCTGCCAAAGCCATGTTACATGATCGGGGGGTTGCCATTGTTTTTTGTGGGCGAGGGCTCGCAACACAGCTGTTTACTTTGCGGAACGGAGTACGCATCGTGCCTTGGGGCACATGACTTCGGAGGAGGCTTTTTGCAGGAAGAAGCCTGATATGGGTCATCTTCGTATCTTTGGGTGCATGACATACTCCTACATACCCAAGGAGAAGAGGACCAAACTAGAGCCCACCGCAGAGAAGGGTATCTTTGTGGGCTACGGTGAGAGCCCTCAAAGGCCTTTCGGATTTACATTCTTGCACGAGGGGGAAAGTTGTTGTCGAGCGGGATGTGAAGTTCGAGGAGGACGGGGGCCTTTAGGAGGTCACGGGAGTTGGAAAGTATCTGGATCAGCCGGACCCTCGGCAGCAGTTGAGTCGGTCGCGGGGATCCGGTGGGCGAGGGATCGGGGAGGATCCCGGAGGTACATCTATGAGCGATGTCGGAGTCGAGTCGGTGAGCGGTGGCTCGCGAGTCGGAGGGGGTGGTGCTCTAGGGCAGCACGCGGAAGCGATCACAGAAAGCGGTTCACTCGGAGTCCCGCGATGGACGGTTCACACGGTACCTCGGCTTCTACGGGTCCGAGTGTGGGGCGAGGGAGGACGACGAGACGGACAATCGGGGAGTTCGAGGCTCTTGATGATGATGAGGAGGAGGAGTTTTCATTCTCAGGGTCGGGAGAAGTGCACTCGGGGAAGAGGAAGCCCAAGTGGCTTGGGGACACCTTGAGAGATGCCACATCGTTCTTGAGCCTAAGAGGCCGGTCGAGAGAGCGGACCACCCGAGAGGTTTTGTAGCTATATGGCAATGGCTACCGACATCCTTGACTGCGAGCCTTCTAGCTATGAGGAGACGGCTAGCCGACGGGTACGGGAGAGTGGCCATGCGGGGAGGGTATTCTTCTATCATGAAGAATGATGTTTGGGAGGTGGTCTTGCGGAGCCTAGAGGGAAAATCCGTGGTTACTTCCGGATGGCTTTACAAGGTAAAGCATGCGCAGATGGCGGCATTGAGAAATTCAAAGCGAGGTTTGTGGCTAGAGGGTTCTCCCGGAGTAGAGGAAGTTGATTATGAGGAGACCTTTCGCTCCCCGTGGCTCGATATACTTCGATCGGCTCCATTATATCGATAGCGAGCGAGGGATGGGTTGGAAGATCCACCGGATGGATGTGAAGATCGCATTTCTCAATGGCTTCATACGGGGAGGAGGTGTACATTGAGCGACCACATGGCTTTGAGGTGCATGGGAAGGAGTCCCATGTGTGCAGGCGAAGAAGGCCCCTTTATGGCTGAAGCAAGCTCCCGCGAGCTTGGTACTCCGGGGATAGATACTTACTTTGCGGAGAAGATGGGTTTCACAAAGAGTGAGGCGGATCCGAACCTTTACTATATTGTGATAGGTGAGGAGCATCTCATTCTCGTGCTGTGCATGTGGATGACTTGGTCATTACAAGTGCGAGAGAGACTCATGAACTAACGCGAGAGATCTTGCGGCGGAGTTTGAGATGAAGGACATCGGCTTGATGCATTACTTTTTTGGGTTTGGAGGTGTGGCGGGGAGGAGGGGCATTTCTTCTGGGACGGGGGAAGTATATTGTGGACATCCTTGGCGGATTCCACATGGAGGATTGTAGACCCATGTCGACACCGATGATCACCAAGCTGGAAGAAGCTTCATGCTTCGGATTTTCGAGTTGGTGGATCCCACATTGTACGAGACAAATTGATTGGATCCTTGATGTATTTGGTCAACACTAGACCAGATATTTGTTTTGCGGTCAACACGATGAGTCGAGTTTATGTGTGAGCCTAGGGAAGGTTCCTTCGGGTAGACTCGCAAAAACACATTTTGTGATACTTGCGGGGGACGGTGGATTATGGTTTGGACTACAGGGGCGGGGGGATGGAGTGAGATTGGCGGAGTTACAGCGATTACGATTGGGCGGGGTTGTGCTTCGATAGGAAGAGCACTTCGGTCTTGTTTTGGGTTGGGTTCGACGGTTGTGTCATGGTTCGGCCGAAAACGACGGTCGGTAGCATTGAGTTCGGCGGAAGCGAGTATATAGCAGACTAATATAGCTAGTTGTGAGGCCATACGGCTTCGCAAGATGTTGTTTGGCTTATTTGGTCAGCCGTTGAGACCTTCGATGATTTGCTGCGGTAATCGAGTTGCATTAAACTCACGGAGAATCCAGTATGTTCATGACGAGTCAAAGCATATCGGGATCAAATATCACTTCATCGAAGACTATGTTCGGAAGGAGGCAGTGAAGCTTGAGTATATTCCCAGCGATGAGCGAGGTTGCAGATATTCTTACCAAAGCCTTACCACGGGGCAAGCATGTCTACTTTCGGAGACAAGATGGGTGTGGTGAGGAACACCTTCCTCGGTAAGAGGGAGTGTTGAAATTTGGTACCGGAGGACGGTGGTTCCCTAAGGCTTTGATCTTTGGCCTAGGGAAAAGTGTCCAAAAGAATTTAATTTTTCTCCTAAAGTAACTTTATAATTTTTTATAAAGTTAAATCTAATTAAAAGTGACTTAAGTGATGAAAAGTTACTAAAGTGACTTTATAAAGTTATAAAGTCAAATCTAATTTTAAAGTGACTTTAAGTGATAAAGTTACTAAAGTTAAAGTGACTTTAAATAAAGTCAATATAAAATTAGAAATGGAAAAAGTGACTTTAGAAATAAAAGACTAAGTGGGTCTTTATTAAAGTGGGGTGAATTAAAAAAATGAAAAGTGAGATTTAAATGAGCATTTAATCTCAGACCCTAGATCTCAATCTATCTCGACCATTGGATTTAGGGATTCCTCAAAAGTCACTTAGGGTTAGGTTAAAGGAGGAAAAGGAGGAAAAGGTCATTCATTCTTTCATGAGCATTGAGAGAGGAGGAGAGGGAGCTGAAGAGTGATTTCTCGAGTAGAGGGAGAGCGACAAAGACGGCCAGAGCAAGTCCGTCTGACAAGAGAGCACACTTCCCGAAAGGTCGAAAGAATCCATACGGCGATTTCATTGGCACATTATCCAAGGCGGGAAAGTCGTATGACATTTGCATGGTTTTCGAAAAGGCGAAATATCGTTTTCGAGAGGTGGAACGACGACGAAGGACACGATTTTCAAGGCGGATTTTTCCGGGCACGAAAATCGAGAAAGACGTCTTCGTCCCATACGTACGGAATCCGTCGGTCCGTACGGAATCCGTACGGTCTGTACGGTCATTTCCGGCACGCTTTCGAGGCGACTAAGACGGCATTTAATGCTGTAGTTTCTCTGAAAAATTTTCTCGTTTGCTGTTTGGCACGTTTTTACGAGGTGGAGGGTGGCACGAAAGTCAAGATAAGTGATTTTTTTGTGTTTGGTCTGTAATTTTCGTGTACTTGCTCCTTTGGTAAAAGCATTTTTTCGAAATAAAGAGAAGCTTCAGATCGGTTTTCCCCACAAGAGTTGTAGGGGGTTTTTCCGAGGTCACCTTGACCAAAAAATTTAAGAGTTATGATGTGTTGAATGATGATATTTGTTTATTCTCCTTGTTATTTTTATTTCTCGCATTTACAAAGCGTTACGAAAAAATTTCCGGAATTTGTGTTTTCAGCAAATTTATTTTTCCAGTTTATTAAATGTATGGATATGGGAAAGGGCATTTAATTATTTTGGAGTAATAAGGTGAAAACTGAAAACCGGGGTGGGAAATAGAATTTTCTACAGAGATGATGCCCGATGTTGAAGGACCGATGGAACTTATTGATACACCTCCTTCAATGAAGAGAATACCCTCATGGCTCCAATATACTCTTGAAGATGTCGAGAGACATATGGCCCTAAGGGGGACATTCTGTGAAAGAAAGAAGCCAAAGATATACTAAGGGTATCTAGCAGTAATGAGTACAATCATATAATTTGAGCCTGGATCATTTGAAGAAGTTGTAAAGCTTCAAGTCTAGAAGGATGCTATGCACAAAGAGTACGATTCCATTATGAAGAATGATGTCTGGGATGTGGTCCAGAGACCAGAGGACAAAGCTGTTGTCACCTCGAAATGGCTCCTTAAGATCAAGCATGGATCTGATGGTAGTGCTGAAAAGTACAAGGCAAGATTCATTGCCTGAGGCTTCTTTCAAAAAGAAGGCATAGACTACGATGATATATTTCCACCTGTGGCCTTCTATACCACCATCTGATCCATCATTGCCCTTTTTTCCACCCAAGGATGGAGTCTCCATCAGATGGATGTGAAGACCTATTTTTTGCATGGTTCGATAAAGGAAGAGTTGTATGTGGAGTAACCTCTGGGGCTCGAAGTCTGGGATAGAAACTCTCATGTATGCAGGTTGAATAAATCCCTCTATGGGTTGAAGCAAGCCCCCAAGGTTTGGTACGAGAGGATAGATAACTACTCGATGAAGCTGGGATTCACTCAAAGTAATACTAATAGAAACCTAACTTTAAGGTTGATTAAGAAGAGCCTCTCATTCTGGTTCTCTATGTGGACGATATCTTCCTGTTAGGTGCTGACCCTCTCATTCATCAGTGTAAGAGGGAGCTCACTTCTAAGTTTGAGATGAAATACTTAGGATTGATGCATTACTTCCTAGGCTTGGAGGTCTCACAGAGACCTAACGATATTTTCCTCTCTCAAGGACAATACATTGTGAAGCTGCTAGAGAGATTTGGTATGGTGGACTATAAGTGTGTGTTGACATCGATGGAGCTCAACTTCAAGAATTGGTGTGGAAATGTTGTCATTCCCTCATTGGGAAATCCTACCAAGTATCATTAACTTGTAGGTGCATTGATGTTCTTATTTAACTCCCGTTTGGGCATATGTTTTGAAGTGAACACTTTGAGTCAACACCTGGTTGATCCTCATCACATTCACTTGGTTGGTGCCAAGAATCTCTTGAGATATCTTCAGGGAATGATAAAACATGCGCTGAGATACACTTCCAGGAGTTTGAGACTCCATGGATATACTGATGTCGATTTGGCTGGAAGTGTGGTAGATCGTAAGAGCATATCTCAATGTTCTTCACACTTGGGTCTACTTCGATATCTTAGATGGGCAGGAAGCAGAATTAGATGGCTTTGAGCACTGTTGAGGCCGAATACATTACAGAATGTATGGCCTATTGTGAAGCTATTTGGTTACGAAATCTCTTCAGTGAGTTGTTCAGGCATGTGCTAGATACCAACGTTATACTTTTTCATAACCAGAGTGGGATTTGTTTGTCACAGAATCCCGTGTTGCAGGATCAATCCAAGCATATTGATATCAGGTACCATTTTATTCAGGATATGGTACAGTGAGGCGTCGTAAGGCTCGATCATATAGGAACTAATGAGAATGTCATGGATATTCTCACAAATTCCTTAGGGAAGGTCATGTTCCTAACCTTTCGTTAGAATCTTGGAATCATGGAACAACCCTATTCTGAGGATCATGTTGGACGATGATCTATAGGAGCTCTAGGGGGCTTTGTAATAACTTCTTGGAGCTATAAGCAACCACAAGGCTAGGCTTGTTGAACCTTATTAGTGTGCTTCTACCCCATTCTGATGATATTGAGTTAGTTCACCTCTCTTTGATCTGTGCCCCATATGCATCCTACCCATGGAGTCCCAAACTCATGGGAAGTACCTCTCATCTTGGCCAATGAGGTGGGAAATGTGGATAGAGATCGATAGCAAAACCGATGGATCCATTGCAGATTTCCATACTCTCTATGTCTAGGATGACATGTGTCCAACCACTTGATCTCGGGATCAAGTCTAGTGAGGTTTTGGAACTCCAACTCGACTTTGGGTTAGTTAAACTAACTTCTGTTAGTATGAGACTCCTTTGAGTCCTATAGAGGTTTCGACACCTCCGAGCTCACTTCGAGTCAGCCCAGGGAGTTATATCTTTACGACTCACCATTTGAAGTAAAGAAGCCAGAAAAGCAATTTATGGCAGGGAGGACGCATGATGTTTGGATGGCACGGTGGATGGAGTTCTCCTAGTTGAGAGGAAAATGTCAATTTTGGGCAACTAGATCCAAAATCCATGTTGTACCGTCTCGAGATGATGATGGCAATATTTTTTGCTGGATTCCACTTTTGGATAGGTGCAAGATTTGACATAAAGATCATCCCGATAGGGATAGAGCAGAACATTTATTTTTGAATTTATTCCACTTTTGTGCAAGGTTGTCCAAAATTGTAATGTAGGCTTGGAGCCCCAAATGGATGTGTCACACACCCTCGCGAAACGGATATAAATTGGATAGACTTGGAGGTGATTTCATCATCCACTCATCACACACTTCTCTCTTGTGTCCGATTGGTTCGATCATCTTTTGGAGGCTTTTCTTCTCATACATGTGGAACAACAATTAGGGATATGTACGGATATCGTCTAGGGTTTCAATGCACGTTTGACCAACATTGAATTTGGTCAACTCTTGGTCCTTTTGACCTCAAACCTTCACCAAAATTCTAATTTTTGAAGGCCTCATTCATTGGCACATAAATCAAGGCTAGATGTTGACCTTTGACCTCGTTGTGTTGAGTTTTTGCCATCTGCTATTTTGTGTTGACTGCATTGGCCGAACAACGTTGAATTTCATTGACTTTGGGTTGACTTTTGTGGAGTTGTCTTGAGGGTTGTCCGAAACTTCGGAGTTGGCTGACCATGAGGAGACTTTTTCTGATTGAAGCATTCCGTTGACCGTCGTAATGCACCGACAACACATATATTTTGTTGATCAAGTTAAGTGTATCTATTTGGCTTGTCTTTCCGTTGATCTATTAGTATTTTCTATCAGAATTTTCACTTTCATGTTTATATGATTTCTATTTTGTATTGGGTTTGAAGTAAATTTGTATCAAGCATAGAACATGATTCAAAAATTTACAATAATTCCTACTACTATTGCTCGAAGAGTTCAAACTCGTCATTTTAACCACTCGTATCTTCACATATTTTATAAATCCAATGTTCCCATGTCATTACTAAAACATTTAGTCATTATGAAAATAACTATTTGAAGGAACAATATAATGTTTGGGGATAATGTTTATGTAATGTTCCCAAATTTTAGCCTCAAGCTAAATGGAACATTATAGTTAACAATGCCTCTAGCCGCTGAATAAATGGGTAGGGAAGGCCCATAAGTCTCCTAAGAAGGAATAAAAAACACTTCAAGTGTGAAAGGAGACCCTCTTCATGCCTCAATAAAACACCTCCATGTGTGAACAGAGCTAATATCATGTTGATACGGTCTACTTTGACCAAGTCAACAACGCAGATGTGGAGGAGTAGGGATCAAGGAAGGAATAACACGAGCTTTTGGAGGGAGATGAATCTCTTGCTAGAAATGACCTAATTGGGTGGGGGCCAAAGGGCAAGAAAACTCAGCATTATATTTAAGGAAGAGGATGGCAACCATTTGTTTCGTTATGCTTTAGACTAATATTTTGTTCTCACTTAGACTTTTGCTTCCTCTTGTTGTTTAGCGATGGTTGTCTGTGTTGTTTAGCAACGGGTGTTCCCGAGACTGGAATCTCACCTCTTTTTCCTTGAGGAGCCTCTTGGAAGAGTTTTTGCATGCATTTCCACATCAGGGTTTTCAGTGCCAAGCTTTAGCTTACTTCATCATCACGGTTCTCGCAGGTTATTGTGTTGTGTTGTAGGGTGCAACAAAGTGAGGGGATTGAATCCCACTTTCTCGAGCTAGTTTCTCATTAGAGGGAGGTTTACTTACCATCTGGGAGAGATGTTTGGAGAGATATTGAGATCATTTCAGATCTGTGGCATCAGGCCACACATTTCCCAACATTCCCAGTCGTTGTTTCAGCTAGGGAATGTGTTATTTTTTGGAGGTAGCTTCAAAGGGATGATCTAGTGGCTTATTTGCGTGTTTCTTTGTGATTGAGAGGTTCATCCTTTCATGGGTGGGTAATGCCTTTGATGGGATCTTCATCGTATCCGATATCTTTTCAGCCTTATACACTCTTATTCTTCGCGTGTTGCAGTGATGATTTAGTAATTTTCTCAAGGTCACATTTCGTATTTCAGAGTGTATGACAAGAAACGCTTTTCCGGGTTTTCTTGTAATTGTAATAAGGAGAATAGATCTCAGATTTTGAGCATGTTTGTCTAATATACGAGCAGATATATTTGTCCTCCTAATTTATGAGTTGAAAACCCACATAAGACTACACAGATCTCTCTTCAGTATTATTTTTGAGTAGCGATGTTTTGGGGGTTTTAGTGTTTTTTCAGCTTACACTACGTGTGGGAGTTCTATTTACCTCACCTAGTTTCTTTTGCTTTCGATCTCCTCTTGGATTTAGATTATAGATGGATATATATAATGGATCCAATTGATGGTTTACATTTTGATGGCATATATTTCTAGAAATGCGCTTTTTAGTGCATGTATTGATTGAGCATACCCATTTTTTCAATATTATAAGATATTCCCAATACTGCTTATTTTCCCTATTTTTGGGATATTACAAAGTGGTATCATAGCTTCAATCTTGGCTCAGCCCTATGGATTTCAGATAATTATAATATAAGGATAAGGAGAGATGGATAGAAAAGAGAAGGCTCCATTATGTGGAGGAAGAAAGGAAGATAAGCTTACAAAGCTTCTTCAAGATCTATATAGAGCTTTGAAGAAGATCTCGAAGAAAATAAGAATGGAGATGGAATCTCCAAAGGATTTTGGATCTAGAGCTAGATGTAGATTTTCACATGGTAAGTGTGAGCATGTAGCTACATACCATGATGCACGAGCGTAGTCAAGTACCTAGATCTATCATGAGATGGATGAAGGGAGGGAAAATTCCTAAGAGGAAACTCTTAGTGATTTGTTGCAGGAGTATGAATCTCAAACCGAGAGGTTTAAAGATCATCTCACCTTTTTAGAGTTTTACAAGATCAAGGTGAAGAGAATCAAGCAACGATGATATAGATAGATATCTTCTATCTACTTTTGATGGTTCACCTAGATGTTCAGCCAGAGCTTGGGTGGAAAAAGCTAGACACCTTTTTGCAAAGACCACCAAATTTCTAAAGATGAAGCCATCAAGATTGCAGAGTGCTGCATTTTGAAGGTAAGGCCTATGCATGGTGGATATTTGAATATTTTTCCTTCAAAAAATGCAAATACTTCTTCTTATGCAAGGTTTACTAAATAATTGGTGGAAATATTTGATGGGAAACTCTCTAAAACACATGTAGTGGAGCAAAACAAGCATAAACAATCAGATACCTTGCATGTGATGGAGATAACTATAAAATCCATTCCACTTAAGAAAACCATGGAGGAGGCTCGATATCTTGCGTCATACCTTGCTAGAGGCGAAACCTTTATCTCATATTCTTGAGCAAGAGAGTATGGAGATCCCTTCTTCAAAAGTGGATCCAATCGCTGTGGGAGGTTTCCCACTCATGTTGAAGAGGTGGAGGGCAACAACACTGTCACATATAGTACCTCATGCAGGAGGAAGGAGGGGCACTTGCTCCAACAAGAGGGATTCCTCCGTCATTGCAATAAATTCCCCGAGATCTCATATGTGGAGATCAAAGCACAACTTATGATCAAGCATGTGACCTTGTTGACAGATGATGAAACCACGCGTATGGAAGGAGGAGATAGGGAGGATGACCAACCTCATTTGATGAGGATCACACACACCTATCCATTTCGAAGGTTGATGCATAGAAGATGGATACCTGGGATTGCGCAGAGGAGAGTAGGGAAAAGTCTTTCCATCCATATATTCAGTCCACTCTCGACACTCGATGTCTCATTACATGGAGGCATTCCACCCGAGAGGCCACCGGATACGTAATTGATGAGAGACACCTTGTCATTGGGTTCACCACTCTCATATTCTAGAGGGGTGAATACTTTGGAGGATGAATTTGGCATGGGGGGGGTGTCAAAGGAGTAGACAATAGTATGAGGAGATCTTTACATTCCAAATCACCAATGTTGTCTCTTAGGAGGATTGATCCATATTGGAGGTCTCAACTTTTGGTAGAGTACTCCAAGGATCTTGGTGCTTGTAAGATTCTTGATGACCCGAATGGAGATGATAGATATATGGTGGATGATGCGGTCATCTATTCTGATGGCATATTCTTCTTGACTAGAGCTTCTAGTCTCAAGGAGAAGTTGCTCCTTGTAGCACATGTGGACTTCCTTTCCATGCATTTAGATGCATATATTTCTTTGGCAAAGGAGTTCATTTGGGAGGGAATCCAACATGATATATTTCAACATATGGAGAGATGCATAGCCCGATGATGATAGAGAGGATTTCATAGCCACTTCCCTACTCATTGAGAGTGAGAGGGAATTTTCAGCTGAGCCATATCAGCTCAAGGACCGAAGTACATGGTAGAGAAGGTATACATTTGCATTATGATTTGCCTTTATTTACTTTATATGAGCAGCATGTGGTATTAAGGGGGGATCATCCCTTCTTATAATTTGTATTATGATGTACTTGAGGTTAATTGCAGCATTGGGATAGGCAATCTTATTGGTGGTTTGTGGGGGAAGCCACATGATTCTTGGTGTGCACCATTGACACCACATTGTACTTTCATGTCTCTACCTTATATAATGATTGTGGCGTAAAACAAGTGGGCCGGGGAGAGCACTTGTTATTACTTGTTTTGATGCGAGCAAGGGATGCACTACGTTGGTTCCATGTATGGAACTATGATCCACTTTCCAGTTTGTCATGTGACAACTTGTTTTCATTGGTTTTTTGCTTCCATGTATTTCTAATGTTTCTATGTTCATGGGGAGATTTGTTTGGAGAGTGGGATATGAGATAGAGATTCCCATTGGGAGTATGATTCTCCCTAATATTCATGTTGTATGTTTCAGGATGAGAAATGGGCAAACCATGATTGCCGGCTCACATCTCTTTTCTTCATTTGGAGTGAGCCATTTGAAGAACTTGAGTGCTTGGATGAGGCACTTCATGGCTGAATTGTTTGATGGGGTATCTTGGGCCATTCTTGGAGGCCATGCTATTTCAGCCCAAGGACATAAAAAATCCCATACTTATCATAAATGGAGAGAGAAACAAATGGGAAGGGGAAAACTAATCTCTCCATGCATCCCCCATTACATTGCACAAACCGGGGGTTGATGATTGCTTTGATGAGGTACCTAGAAGGGCTCATTTCATTTGGATGATAGCATGGGTGATGGAATCGCTCATCGTGAATGAGATTCCCATGTTGGTCATCACTCCTACCTTGAGGAGGCCAATGGACAACAAGAAGGTTTCCACTCACACCTTCCACCTTTTTTATGATGTGAACCATTTGGTTTTGCATGCTTGGGAGGAAACATTGGAGGGAAGATTTATTGCAGCATTATTTGGAGCAAGTGGGTGGGGGACTATTGATGAGGAGGATAGAAGAGGAGGAGGGGAGAAATTTTTCTCTCCCTATATAATTTCTTGAGGAAAAGCAACTTTTTTTGGAGGGGAGGACCGTAATGTTCCCGCATTTTAGCCTCAAGCTAAATGGAACATTATAGTTAACAATGTCTTTATTTGGTGAATAAATGGGTAGGAAGGCCCATAAGTCTCCTAAGAAGGAATAAAAAAACTTCAAGTGTGAAAGGAGACCCTCTTTACAGCTCTTTAATAAAATACCTCCATGTGTGAACAGGGCTAATATCATGTTCATACAGCCTACTTTGACCAAGTCAATAACATAGATGTGGAGGAGTAGGGATCAAGGAAGGAATAACGCAGCTTTTTGGAGGGAAATGAATATCTTGCTAGAAATGACCTACTTTGGGTGGGGCCAAGGGCAAGAAAACTCACATTCTATTTAAGGAAGAGGATGGCAAGCCATGGTTCCTTATTCTTTAGATTATTATTTTGGTCTGCTTAGACTTTTTCTTCCTCTTGTTTTTTTAGCAGTGGTTGTTGTGTTGTTTAGCACTATGTGTTCCCCGAGCGGAATCCCACCTCTTCCCTTGAGGAGCCCCTTTGGAAGTGCTTTTTGCATGAATTCCCACATTAGGTTTTCGTACCAAGCTTCAACTTACTTCATCAAAGCACAGCTTTTGTGTAGGTTATTGTGCCATGTTGTAGGGTGCACAAAGGAGGGGATTGGAATCCCACTTTCTCGAGCTAGTTTCTCATTGGAGGGAGGTTTCCTTCCCTTGGGAGATCTGTTTGGAAAGATATTGAGCTCATTTCAAATCTATGGCATCAGAGCCACACATTTCCCAAAAATTCCCAGTGTTGTTTCAGTCTAGGGAATGCATTATTTTTGGAGGCAACTTCAGTGGATGATCTTGTGGCTTCTTTGCATCGTTTCCTTGTGATTGAGAGGTTCATCCTTTCATGGGAGGAAGGCTTTGAGGGATATACATCATATCTCGATATCTTTCAGCCTTCTACACTCTTATTCTTTAGTGTTGTAGTGATGATTCAGTAATTTTCTAAATATCACATTTGTATTCAAAGTGTATGAGAAGAAACCCTTTCCAGAGTTTTCTTGTAATTGTAATAAGGAGACTAGATTTCATTTTTTAGCATGATTTTGTAATATATGAGCAGATCTATTTTTCGTCCTAATTCTGTGAGTTGAAAACCCTCATAAGATCGTGCGTCTCCTTTGCGTATTATTTCGAGTAGTAGTGTTTTGCGGGTTTTAGTGTTTTTCACCTACACTAAGTGTGGGAGGTATATTTACCTCACCTAGTTTCTTTTGCTTTATGATATCCTCTTTGGATTTAGATGCTAGATGGATATATATAATGGATCCAAGTGATGGCTTACATTTTGATGGCATATATTTCTAGAAATACATTTTTTAGTGCATGCATTGTTGAGCAGTCCATTTTTGCAATATTATAAGATATTCCCAATACTGCTTATTTTCCCTATTTTGGGATATTACAGGTTAATCTTGTCATGTAATTTCTCACAAATTATTTAGAATATTTTGTGTTCTCTTGTGGATATGTTATAATAATTAGGGAAGCAGATAAAATTAGGTTTCACAATATTGGTACTGTTAGTAGATATGTTTAAGATGGTATTAGTAATAATTTTATTGCATAAAAATGTACTCATTTGGTTATAATGTCATAATTATCTTGGTTTATTCAATGGATTAAAGAACGGGGGTAATTTTGAGATGATTTAAATTGTTTTAAGTTAAATTTTTATTCTTGGAATTTAGCAAAAGTTAATCAGGTCTAATTCTAACAATATGCTCCTTCCAGAATCTCAGAATTATTCATATTATTGGTGCATTAAGATGCTAAATTTTTTTATTAGAAAAAAATTGTGGGAGATTTTTGAATCTGGTCCATTAAGATGCTAACATTTTTTATTGGAAAAAATTTGTGGGAGCGAGGTGATTGGAATGCTCAGCCAATAAAAGAACGATAAATGAAGCAATGAAGAAGAATGCTCAAGATTATTTCTTTTTACATTTAGATAGCTCTTGATAAGATATTACTTCCAAGAATATCATGAGAAACAATGACCAATGATGCCTAGAGGACTTTATAATAATATTACTAAGGTAGTGGTCAAGTTAAGGGGGTCAATCTTCAGACATTGAAGCGAGAGTTCTAGAATTTGGATGCAAGAAGGTGAAAGTATAAGTAACTATTGTATGACTGTCAAATTTGTGGTGAATAAAATTGCTACACTTGGGGAAAGCGTAGTAATGAAGTTTTAATAAAAAGGGAATTGACATATTTAAAACATATATGGAATCATATTTCCATAATCAAATTAGAAAGCAAGGATTTGACAAAACTACATTTTGATCAATTCATTGGATCCCTCATGAAGAAATATTGAAGGACTCTTTTGGATGTGTAAGTGTTGATGAGAAAAATTGTATTGCTAACAACAAGGGGGTCTCCTCGGTGAAAGGTCCCAATTAGACTTCACACTGTTTGAGATAGGAGCCCCATCTGGTATGTGGGTCTCGCTGTTGTCATAAGTGTTTCCACTCTTGGTTGTTGAAGGAGAAGATGATGAAGGACAGGCAAAGGCGAAATGACCAATTAGTAAAGCAAAAACAGCGCAATATTGACGAACCATAAACAAAAATACAAGCAAGTCTAAGCAGAAAAATTAAAGTGGGGTATGTCGTGAGTGGGATCAATGAGCCGAAAAAACCAGTCAAACATACATGGAAGAAATCATGCCAAAAGTTAACTACAAAGTAGTTCACAATAGATTACTGATGTGGCAAGGAAAAAATAAACATTAATTCAAGAGAAAACGTACATGCAACCACTGAGAATTAGTTCATAATCAATTGCATGCATGAAATCACCTGTACAACATAGTGAAATATTAGACAACTAGTACTATCACAACAAATAGGTATGTGAATTAGTGCTGGAAAAGAGAATATATTATTAATGTTGTTGCAGCGTCAAATACATGTTTACAACTCGTCAAAACCAAATAGTGGAAAATGGGCTATTCATCTCAATGCATGATACAAAAACCCTAGCCTCGCTACCTCTATCTCTACTTGATACCAAGAGCTGAGTGCCTCTAACTCTGCAGCACCAATTCCTTTGTCATAATGGATTTAATTGCAGATCTCAAATTCCTTGGGGTCACTTCCTGAAGATGTATATATAGGTTGAGATGTCTTTTGAGTTTCCACTGACTCTTAGTCTTCTCGACTTTTGGGTTGGCTTGCGACTTGGGCTATTTGCAACCTACGACCTGCGACCTAGAGTCATCTGCGACTTGCGACCTTGGGTCATCTGCAACCTGTGACCTTGGTTCATCTGCGACTTATGACCTTGGGTCATCTATGATGTGTGACTTAGATTTTTTTCCCTTCTTCATTCCTCTTTTGGTGATCTCCAATTTTCACAGCAAGATAACTTCTCTTGCATATCAGTCTTGTGCAAGTGACCGGGTGCCTTTGAGCTTAAAGTGAGGTTCTTGGGGATTCATGAGAGTCCACCTCGCCTTCAAAAGGGTCCCCTTGATTACTAGGAAAAACCCTGGCTCTCTGTGAAAACAAATAGCTTCCACCTGCAATCAAATAGCATAGATCACATGTCTTTATCATCGAAATAATAATGCTTAGAGGCATATTTAATTAATTGCAAGAGTGATTCAAACAAAAGTTGTTAGCTTCGACCCTTGTGTAGTCTTTTGTCACGTCACAACATTATTGGTGCATGCGGTTTGCATATGATGGCCCTGTGCCCTTTTACCTAAGGCTTATTTCTTATCTATGGGATAATGGTAAGGATAAAATCTGATTTACACTGAGTGCACTTTTTTTACATGTTTCTTCCTTGGTCAATGCCTTGTATGATATTTCCATGGTTTCAAAATGGGATACATCCTTAGCAAAGCCAATAAATGTATACGTGTGCATCCCTCTAGGGCATCCCTGGTGTGCTTTCAACAGTGTGATTATAGGGTCTCTTGCAACAACACTTCGATCATTTGCTGTCACGTAACCTTAATGTCTTGTTTCAACACACCTTTGCATTACATGACAATGCTTTTCGTGCATAGCCCACAAGGTTCATCTTCTCTTTTTTTTTAAAGCGCCTACCACCCCCTGTAATATAGGTGCATGCCCACCCCATTTAAGAGTGAAGCTTTGAGTCTGGATGGGCACATGTGTTGCCTTTAAGGGAGGTCGCACTTTTGGAGTGGGGTCGCATAGTCATAGAATTTCACTGGTCGTGGTTTCTCTTGGACACACTTTTTTGTGACCTTGCGACCTCAAAGAGGAGTGGCATCGGAGTTGGGTTGCATGCCCTGACCTGAAGCAAAAATTGCTACTTTCCAACCTGAGGCCCGTGAAGTACCCTTTTGCAACCACGCATATGGTTACATTGTATTACGTGATGCCTGCCTTCTCGTGCAATTTCATAGCACACGAGTTGCACCCTTCGACATCGATTGTGGTTACAATACCCAAGATAGAATGAATGTGAAAGGACTGCGTAGTTGTCTGAAGCACCTTTGGATCACGATATTCAAGTTTACAAGCTCGGTGTGTCTTCCAAAAGAAAATTTTTCCAAACAGATAAATGGCAACAAACTATGCGTTTGACGAGTTTTAAGACATGAGCTGATAGTGGACATGGATACATGACTCGATTTCATGCTACTACTCTAGAGAGGTTGCTGGGTGCTCACTATCAATTTTTTTCTGAATTTGATATGGAGGTGGACATCAAAAAAGGGAGGCTCGGACAAAATCACATCACTATTCTTTGAAAATAAACTGACATTCTGTTCATTCTTTATGGTGGCGAAAAATACAAGAATGTGGCCTCACGACTTGGCCATTACATAAATGGAGGTTTCAGCAACGTGACTCAGCTAGGTCGCCAATTCAAAACCTCCACGAGCTGCATTCCACGTCACTCTTTCCACATATGCGACTTTCTGACTAGTCGCATTCCTCCTATCAGGTTGGCTGCAGATGGTCTTCATCGGGTTGCACTCTCCCTTCCTTGACTATACTTCATTCATTGTAGTCGGACTTTTAAACCAAAATTTTTCTCACAAGACATGCAATCTGGAGTAGGAAATGCATATATTGAAGCATCGACCTTTCTAATTTCAATTCCTTTAACATCACTGTGATGTTTCATTGCTTGCATTTGTTGTTTTAAAGTTTCCAATCTAATATTTGGGTTGTCTAGCAGCAGTGCTAACTTGCGTTTTTCTGGCTTGATTGTCTTACTGTGTCCTCCATATAACTATCTCCTATGCCCCATAAGATATGCATCAAGGAAAGCTACCATGTCCTCTTCAAAGCAAAGATGAATAACAATATATTCTCCACCAGTTGTGGAGTTGTGCTTAATCATGCGTTCCACTAACTTCTTTGCAAGTTTATCAATGGGATCAGCAAATCGTAATGCTTCATATTAGCCAAACATCTGGAGCATTGAATTGGCAATGGAACCTCTTGTGAAAATATATTGGCAAATGGAGAAATCAGTATCACACCAACCTCAAGTAGTTTAGGGGGAAATTTTTCTTCATGGTAACTGAGAGGAGACCAAGCTTTAATCCTGAAGTTGAAAATATTGCTCATATTTTTGTCAAAAGTTTCCATCATGACTTCGGGCAGATTTCTAAAAATCCTCACATCATTGCTAAGCAAATCAATAAAGTGATATTCATTATATATGTCCTTAAACTTATTAGGATCCCGCCAAATGCTATGAAAATGTGTTATGAATATTTTATTAATTATTAGTTAGATATAGTTATATTAGGTTTTATTAACTAAAAGGGCATGATCAAATATCATGCCTCTTCGCCAAGGGACACCTTGAGGCTATATTTAAAGCCTAGGCGATCCCTCATTGTAATCATCTTTTATCTTCATCATTAATAATATATTTATCAAGTTTACCAGAGTTTTTACACTCCATTGGTATCAGAGCCATCGCTCTTTGGATCTGTGTGATCATCAAGTTAAAAAAATTTCGAAGGAAATTTCAGAAATTTTTTTAAACAAGTGCAGAATTACTTTCTGAACTGTTCAGCAGCCATTTCAGAATTTTAAATTATGCAATTGAAGACGCCAGCAGTTTATTTATTGGAAGTTCCTACACTACACTACATTTCGTACACACAGCAAACTCCTACACTACATTCCTTATGCCCTCCACCTCACTCCATTGGCATCCCACTCTGTTTTCCCTCACTCCGTACCACAACATATGTACAATCTATCCCTGCATACAAATACAATCGCCAACATTTCACAGTTCCTGAAGGTTATAATAAAAAGGGTTTGAAATATTTCATATATATATATATATATATTTAAACAACTTGAAGCCGTCACCCTCACGTGCACTACAAATCCATTGTGCTAAACTCCACCTTCATTCCTTGCCTCTGTCACATCGTTTTCCACTGCGTATATTTTCCCTTCAATCTACCAACACCAACGATACACAACGACAAGCCAAAAAAATCAACGTTACGGGTTTTTCAATGTGTGTGTCGACTTCTTACCCGTGGACTACAACGCTCATCCAAACATTGTCGTTGTGTCCCTCTATCCCACCGTCCTTGTCCCACGTCTTTCCCAACCCTCTCCGTCGACCCTCCCGCGGTCTTTTGGCTGCTGTAACCGCCACTCTCCCAACCGGCAGACCAGTAAAAAATCGTCAATCACAGGCCTGTCAGCTATCTTCCGTCGGCCCTGTCAGCTATCTTCCGCTGTCAGATATATTAATAAAAAACTCGATTTGTTAAAATCATAAGAACAGTGTGTCGTTTGCAAAACGGAACGGGTAATTCGGAAACAGGTGTGTCGTTTCAACTCATCGATATATTAAAAAAATTCAATTTATTTAAATCATAATAAGAACAGTGGTCACGTCATTAGAAGAATCGATTACACTCCATCGGCATCGTATATAAAAAAAAATCGGAACGGGCACATTTTAATGCGGTGAACAAATTGTTTAATAGGAACAATCTGACATTAAAAAAAATAAAAATAAAAAACCGGCCTCGTATAACGTTGCACTATTTTTTATATATAACTATAATATATATATTATATAATTATACTTATATATAAAATTTATACAAATAAAATAATACTTATTATTATTTAAATAAATAAATAATAATTATTATTATTTAAAAAACATTAATTTAATTAATTAATTAAATATTATTTAATTAATTAATTAAAAAAAAATTAATTAATTATTAATTAATTAATTTTAAAGAAAAAAGAGGAGAAAACTGGCAGAAAAATACTCCCCACCTCATACGCATTCGATGTCATCGTCAATGTCAATGGCTGAATTCCAGAAAAAATTGGTGGATCTCGAGAAACAGATCAGTAATAATTCCGAAGAATTCGGAAAAAGATTAGTCGACCTTGAAGGCGCAGTTGCAGGGCATTCCAACGACATCAAAAGGGTTCATGATACAACAAATCGAATAGAAAGACAAATGTGGCTAAATCATCACAAGGCCACAGAAAAGCTTAGCGAAGCAATGAACAAGATGACAGAGCATAGCAAAGCAATGAACAAGATGACAAAACTCTTCAATAAGCTAAATGATAAAATAGATAAGTTAAGTCAGACACAATCCCCAATATTTCTTAACATGGAAGCCAAAAATCCAATGGCAGGAAAAGAAACAATGTTGGCGAAGGAGCCCCATAAAGAGTTTAACGTGACTGCTATCACAGAGGCAACCACAGAAATAGTCATTGAAAATGAAAGAAACCATGAAAATACAGATGTTTATAAACATCAAAATGTTTCATCCCCAGAATTGAAAGAAAAATGTGAAGAGACAAACACATCGGAAGCCACTAATACAGTGCCAGAAGCTGTTGAGGCCTTCGGTGATGAAGCAGATATGGTTGTTAATAATGAAGCATTTGATGATGAGGAGAAGTTGCATCGAACAATAATTGTTGGTAACTTACCTCTAAATCTAAAAAGGAGTCGCAAAAAATCACCAGACGAACA
>CM076575.1:2027930458-2028092017 GCA_034641835.2 Pinus albicaulis | reverse complement strand
TAGCCAACAACAGATTGAGGAGTTAGTCGACAAGATAATGAATTTTTATTATATGAGAGAAGAGACACTATAATGAGGACCTCTCTCTCCATTGTAATGATTGTGGAGAATTTTGGGATTAAGGACCTCTGCCCTTGGGTTACATTGTACATCATTCGGGCAAGGTCAATGGAAGATTGGACGTATTGCATCTATTTTATGGTGAGGCTTATTTTTGCTATTCTTGACATGATTATTTTTGTAGGGAAACCTTATAACTAGTCATCCTTGCAATGGAGCATCTACCATTTGGATAATGTAATGGGAGGATTAAATCCCCCTTATGTTAATTGTTGTTATATTAAACTTGCATCTAACAAACTAGGTTGTTGCTTGAACTAATACAACATTTCCTTCATGGATTTGTTTTATAGTAACACCCCTTGCATTCCACGGATAATTTTCTACATTAATTTTCAGAAAGACAAAGTTGATTTGTGGCATGTATAGCAGCCCTAATTACCTCACACATTCATGCAATAACCCTCTTTTCGACTTCATTTCACCCAAGATTTGGTTGGCATTGGTCACGGGGTTCTCCATCACCTTCTTTTATCTCACATCATATTGGCTCTACAATCTCATGTTTTGTTAAGACTTACTCTTCAAGCATCAACTAGCCCCCTGCACCCCCCCAACTCCCCCCACCTTCCCTGGGGCCTTATCAATCCAACACGTTAGGGAAGCCTCTTTTGAGTTGGAGAAGAGTCAACCAAAAGAGAGAGGAAGAGCTAATGTGGTGACAATGTGTAGCCTTCCCTTGAGGGGGAGGCAATGCCATCTTCAAAAAGGTTGAAAGTAGGGAGAACTTCATTTTTCATGACCCCTTTCATTGCAAGATTCAAGGGCATTATCACAATCTGATGAAGGAGCTATAAACACTTTCCAATTTCTTTCAATACCCCACTAGTGATGCTTGGCTATTTAGATGCAAGAGGCCCTCAAAATCCAATCTCGGATTCTTCATCCCTCCCATAGACCAAATTCCTGTTGATTGATCATCTTCATCTGCCTAGTGCTCCCGTGTACCAACAATACCAAGAGACAAATCATTAGCAAAATGCTCTAAATTGTAGATTAGTGTGGGAATGGGGGACTATTCATATTTCTTAATGATCCCAATGATATTGTCATTCCAGATCCCATACTAGCAATCAAACAAGGTCACCCAAGCCTCAATGGTAGGCGATCTCATCTAGGGTATAGCACAATGCACGATCCAACTTATATTCCAACTCCTCTTCCCAACAACATTCTATATGGAATTTCCTCCATTCAACCTTAAATTAGGTAGCAAGTGCTGGCATATCCTTACTTGTTTGCATTCTTTGCATCCATATTCTTACTCCATTTCTTCCAAATCTGTTTTCCGCAATCAAAACTCAGTCTTTAGGTATTGGCTTAGAGCAACACCTCGCTTTATTTTACTTAATTTCTGTCAGGTTTTATAGGGCACTCCCACCATGTATCAGCACTATTTTAATCAACAATCCCATTAACCTAATATTAAGATCATTTCTTGGATATCAAAAGAATTATCTTATTTTATTACCTTATGTAGCCTTCCGTTGTTAAATTTTAAAGCATCAATAGCGGAATGAAAAAACACAAAACCATGAAGGTCTTCCAAACTGACTTCCCTCCTTCCACAAAATATCATAAATATTTGAAGTAGAAAATTGAGACAAAATGGGAGACTGAAGGAAAACATAGATCTTCAACCTCATTTAAATCTAGCCTGAAACAAGTCATCTTATCAGACAAAGACTCTCATGAGGAGCACTACGATCTTCAACCTTGTCTGAATCTAGCCTAAGACAAGCTAGCTTATCAGAAAGAGACTTTCTCATGAGGAGCACTAAAAATAATACAATTATATAAAAATTTCCAAAAGTAGACAAGGGTTGTCCATTGGGGTATAGTCTAGTAGAAACTTAGAGAGCTTGTTGTAAAGATTACCTGGGTTCGTTTCCTAGTGCACAAGCTTCAAACAAATTTGTACCAAAAATGAGCATCCGCACTCTAGAGTCAACACAAGTTGAATCAAGGTCAACAAGAATAGACATTGATGTTGCTTGTGATATGATTGTTTCATCTACATAGGAAAAATTGCCCACCAAATTGGCTCACGAAATTGCTCACCGGATGTTCATTGGGCTACAGTCCGTTGAAATTCTAATCTATGTTACAATCACTTAAATCCAAAACTTCTTTATGCTGGGTAATAAGTTAAGTAATTGTAGATAGAACATAAACCATATAAACCATATGCACAATGGAAGACAACCAAGAACTCAATGAGACACAAAGAAGTTAGGACAATGACAAGAGCAAAACCCACAAGGGGAAAACCCAACCAGATTCTTCTTCTATTAAAAATCAATTGTTCAGCAAAGATATAAAGTACAATGAGAGAATGAAAAAGTTCACCCAAGTATGAAGAAGATATCTAATAACATAGCTGATGCAAACACTGAATCACTTTGGCTCTCCAAAGTCTGCTCTTGCTCTTCAAGACACTCTCTCTCTCTCTCTCTCTCTCTCGACACTCCAACTCTCTCTTTCTCGAGTTCGAATCCTCCTTTCACAAGCACAAGTATGTGTATCAAGTGAGGATGAGAGGCAAAATATATGGGAAGAGCATGGAGGTCGAATTCATGAGAGAGTAACTCCTATGCATAGAGGAGGAGCTACATATGCCAAAATAGGAGTGCAACTTATCCATTTAGGAGAGAAGTATAACTTACGCATTAAAGAGGTGTAAGAGGAATCTTTTTATGACGATTCATTAAAGTGTGAAAGAGAGTGTAAGAGGTTCGTAAGAGCATTAAAGAGAGAGATTAACATATGCATTAACTGACGGGAGTTGCATATGACATAATTGAGAGACTTGAATTTCTTTTTAATAATAGCATAATAATACCATAAAGAGGATAATAGTAATACTAATAATAATATAATGGAAAATCACTTAACTTATCCTTAATCAATCTCAATTGTTTAATTTTTAACTTAATCATCAATATTATTATTAAGGAAGAGCAAGGAGATCGAATTCATGAGAGAGTAACTCCTATGCATTGAGGAGGAGCTACACATGCCAAAATAGGAGTGTAGCTTATCCATTTAGGAGAGAAGCATAACTTACGCATTAAAGAGGTGTAAGAGGAATATTTTTATGACGAGTCATTAAAGTGTGAATGAGAGTGTAAGAGGTGTGGTAATAGCATTAAAGGGAGAGAGGAATGAATCCATTAAGGATGGTTTCCAAATGCACTTATTTGTTATTAATGGTCGATCCCTGAACTGCATATACCAAGAGCCTATTGGTTTGCTGCTAAATTATGGAATCACCTCTCAGCATAGAATTATGCTTGCTTTGAAGGGCAGTGCAAACCAGAACAATTTATTATATGACTTTCATTTCCTTGGTATTTTCTTCGATTGGCCCTAGAAACCTTAATCTTGAAGAGGGTAGGAAAAGTTAAAAGTTAAAACTAAACCAGAATATTCAACAGAACAGGATGTTGCTACAATTGCATCATTGTCAGCTGAAGACAGTAGCAATGCCACAGAGGCTTATTCAGCAGATCAATATGTTTGCAGAACAATTTTGCCTTCACCTGACATGTATGTTGAATTTGGTGCTCAGGAGAGATATCAGTGGTGACACATGGGGTTTTTAAATGTTTTTAATGACGCTTCCTTATTACATAAGAGTGGCAAACATGGACCATCTATCAAAAATGGGGTGCTGCTTAACTGAACAAACACCCAGCCCAACCTAAAGATCTTGGGCAGTACAACACCCCCTTGCAGCTCACATGTCGGCCAGTAGGAATGAAACTGGATGGGGACTATAGCATCACACCCCTTTCATGGACCTGGCTAGCCTCTCATGGCTGAGACAAGGAGCTCTGAATATTTTTTGGATTTGTTTTTTCAACTTTTCTTTCTTAAAAAATGTCAAACCCTGGAAATTGGGGGAATATCAAACTAAACTCAATAGATTCTACAGTTCAATTGGGACCCGTGGTTACTTACCAAATGGACATTTAACGAGCCAGCAGAGAATAAGATACTTCCAGATATTTAGTTTTTGAAAGAAAATGAAACACTTAAACCATCCCGAATACAATTTCTCTAAGGCGGTTCTGGGTTCCAAAGCTTTTAACCTATGAAATTAAAAATTCGAAAAATAAAAACAAACGAGCCATCAAATGCATGCCACATGGAGATGCACTGAAATTTCAAACAAATTATATCCGGAGAGTACAAACTGCTGAAACTTGAAATAAACTAAATATATATAGAGTAATGTTTCTGACCTTTTCGTAGAATTGAGGTGAAATTAATAGATTGGGAAGAAGGGGTTCGATCTCAGGGTATGTTATCTTGATATCCCCTTCTTTGTCTTGATCTGCTTGTTCAGCCATCTTATTCGTATTGTCTTGATCTGCTGGTTAGGCCATCTTATTTATAAAGACGACTGAGAGTATGTTGAATTGACATGAACAATAGAGGTGCGGCGTGTGTACAGCGAAAATGGATCTCCAGAAAACAGATATATGGATAGAGCAGGTGACATCAAAATGCAGAAGGCATCACATGGGAAGAGTTTAAAAATTAACTGTTCACTACTGTACTGTACAGTCAAATATATATTAATTGTTGAGGCCGACATAGAGGTGGGGTTCCGGTGAATTAGTCCATTTGCATTTGTTTGGACAATGGGTCGGATGACGTGTTGAACACTTTGGCAGTTGGAAATAAATATTCATGGCAGGATGGGATCGCTCGGCTTGCATAAGACTGACCTTTTGCAATCAACTAATGAATGATATTTTAACGTGAGAGATGTAGAGGATGAGATTGCACAAAGATACCATAATTCAATCTTGATTTGAATTTGGTGCTGATTTATTTTGTACACCGGTACAGTCTTTCCACACACTTCTTGAATATTCTTGCTTTCTTGAATTTTTTTTTAATGTAGAACGTAATTTATTTTTTTCAAGGTAATTAGGTTGAATTTGAGAGAGGTTAGTCTAGTCAATATAATCTAAAATTTGTTAAGTTTAATTCAGATTAAAATTTGTTAAGTTTAATTCAGATTAGTTTATAAGAATGTTTTTAGGATTAATTACATTAATAGTTGTTGGTCTTTTGGAATCATTTAATGTGATTTATCAAAGACAAAGATGAAAAAACAGATCTATCTATATGTTTCATATGCATCATGTTTCAAATATAAACATTAGAAATTTAAGATTAATAAAATTTTATATTTAATACTTTTCAAGGTAATTAGGTTGAATTTGAGTGAGGTTAGCCTAGTTAATATAATCTAGAATTTGTTGAGCTTAAATCGTTAGTTTATAAGAATGTTTTTAGGATTAATCACATTAATAGTTGTTTGGTCTTTTCCAATCATCTAATATAATTTATCCTCAAGACAATATTGAAAAAACATATTTATAAATTTTATATTTAATTAAAAAATGTGAATTTGGAAAATATTAAAAATCAAGAAAAATAATAAATAAAATATAGAAAAAAAGGAAAAAAAAAAAATTGACCAAATTAAATAAGTGAAAGGACCAATCAATTGAGCAAATGATGCAACAGCGATGGTCGAGGTTAAGGATGGGAGAAAGGGTGCCCCTCCACTATGCGATGGTTGTGATGGTCAGGGCCAAGGATGGGAGAAAGCGTGCCCCTCCACTATGTGATGGCGGGGGAGAAGTAGCGATCAATGTATTGCCTCAACATTCAATCATCATGGTGATCAATGGAAATCAAGTGCTTTCTCAAATCATTATAAATGGAATGGATTCATCTTTCATTACCTCTAATCAATCAGGTCTTATGGATTGCATCATCATTCAACTACAATGGCCATCAATCACTTATTTCCATTCAATCCATATAATCACTAGGCCCTTAATAGCATACATGTTTTGATACCATTAATTTTTATTTTTTTCAACTGAAGAAATCATGTGTGGAGCAGCTATCAAGCATGCATAGTCCTACCCAAGATTGGACCACAAGACCTGTGGGGACCAAATCTCCCCACCTAACCGTTAAACCACATCCCCGGGACTAGTGCTTTGATACCATTGTTAGAATCACATTTCGCTTAATTTGGTCAATTTTTTTGCCTTTTTCTATATTTTATTTCCCAAATATATAATTTTTTTCTTTATAATAATTAGTTTCCATAACTAACTTATTGATTTTTAATATTTTCCAAATATTCTAAACTAACTAACGATTCACATTTTAATTAAATATAAAATCTTATTAGCCTTATTTTTCTAACGTTTATATTTTGAACATGATGCATCTTTGTTATTTAAACCTATGGATATATCATTTTTTTCATCTTTATCCCAAGGATGGACCACATTAGATGGTTTGAAACGTCGACCAAACAACTAATGATGTGATTAATTCGAAAGACATTCTCAAAAACAATGTGGATCACAAAAGTGTGAAATAAGGTTAGTTTAATTAATATAATGGAGAAACATCAAGAGTATATCCAAAACCAAGTGGAGGGGATAACATCACATTGTGCCAAACACTTAGTCATCCACGAGGAGACATATATATCTGTAAATTTTAATAGTCAAATCTTGGTCCCTGAAATAAAGAGATCTCATACACCAATTTGGTGTGTGGTGTGGTAGTGACCTTAAAATTACATCATCGTGATTATTATTATTATTATTTTCAATATGGTGATATGGTGATGTTTTGATATCTTTGGGATTTTTATATTTGATAATATGGTGTGTTGTTTTATTTTGTTAGCATATTTTGGTTGTAGATGTTGACTATTTTTCTAATTAAGAATCTTGAATCACAAAACATTGTGAATTATGTTTTTTTTAGTAAATTCAAATGTGTTTTTGTGGGAATCTAATTCGACCGATTAACTCATTTCTTATCATTAGAATCCTTCTTCCCTCTCTATTTTGACTTAAACTCAAGAGGTCCACTTACACCACCTAATTACCATGAGACATAAGGTCATATTGTTATTGATGGGCCACAAATACTATGTCATGTATCATATAGCTTCATCTTACTCTACATTGTTATGGACATTATGGTATCTAATGGAAGCATTCCTTGTGTTATTCTTCACTAATGGTGATGGTTGTGGCTTATATTTATTTTAATTTTGTATTTATGATCATATGATTGGAAATGCTTTGTTAGTGTTGATTCTTAGTGCATAGGGGCTTTATGGTGATTAGTTTGATTGCAATTGGTTTTGGTTTTGTGATTCTACTTATACCTACACATTACAAAACATGTTAGCTTGGTGTGTGTTTGTGCATGTGGAAAGGAGTATGGTGATGTGGCAAATGACTTATTAGTATTGAGATTGGGTATGGTGAGTGGTTAACCTATGGTATTGTTGGTTATGAGTTTGATGGGGCATGATTTAGTGATTATGCACATTACATGCTTTTGATATAAGCCCTAGTGGTTATATGTATTATGTATTAATTGCTTGGCTTGTTGCTATTGTGGGTTGAATGGTGAATATACTTTAGTTTTTCATTGACTTGATGTGCATTAATAGTGCACTAAACATCCAAATAGGTTAAAAATAAAACGAGAAGTAACTCTAAACCTTAAGAATGAGATAGAAAAATGAATAAGAAGCCTCTTTAAAGATGCAACCTACTTTTACAATATAACAAATGCATAAACATGAGTTGATCTCTAAAACTAAGTCTCCTTGGTATATATAGGAGACAAAGAGTACAATTATAGTTAAAGGGTCTATTTGATCAATAAGGACAATGCTAATGTAACAATAGAAATATAATAAATCCGTATATGGGGCTTATCATGTTCATCCCCTTTAAACAAGTGTTTCCCTCAACACTTGATTAGTTATGAATGTCTCTGGATGAAGGACTTGTATTCCTATTTCACATGATATACTTGTAGGTGTGAGTCAAATTGGATCATTATTTAATTTCTCATCCATCTCAATTCTTTAAGAGTGGAAATTTTGAAGGAAACAACTTACAAGAATAGTTTTATCAATGGGACCTAGTTTGGAGAATTGGGGTCTGAATCCTTTTGAGGTAGTTTGAGGCCTTAAATGGCATTTTTTAGGGGGTAAAAATTTCTCGCATAAGTACGGTACTTAGTGATGTTTTTCTACATTCAAAGACCTTTCCAACGATGCAAGAAACATGTCAATTAGAGTTTGGATGTAAAAATTATGCCTCCTAAAAGTTGATATATCATGATTGACCACCATAGTTCGAGAGGATGCCATGTCATCTCTCGTTATTCATTGAAAAGGGGATAGGAATAACGAAAATACGGAGAATACTCTTGAAGGGTCAAGTGGTAACTCATATTGAGTGTTGAATGAGTCAAATTTAACCCCTAGTTGGCTATTGGGTTGTGTGATAAATGAGCCACTGAGAGTAAAAGAGGTTCCATTCTATTTTTTGGCATTTTGTTCCATTTTGTTATAGAGCAGAGTAATTGAGTGTGGATAGAGAAATAACATAACAAAGGGGATTTGTGTTCTGTAGTGACCCACGAACCACAAGTCTCAGACAATACATAGAGAGTGTTGCATCATTTTCATTCCAGAAAGAGAGTAGAGCAACCTCACCTTCAAGTTAAGTTTTCTCTTGGAAGGATTTCCTAGAGCACATGTTGGTGTTCATTGTGGTTTGTGAATGATTGTATTTACATGTTCTCTATTTTTTGCATATTATTTATTACATTTATAAACAACTATATGATAATAACAAATCTGGAATATAAAAGGAATTAACCCTTCACAGTATAGATTTGAATTTATTTTCACAATTTTAACGAACTGTTTGGTGGAATATCCATGGTCGTTGACATATCATATTATATGGGAGTAGGTTTATTTGGATATTTTATGGGAAGTTGCAATGAAATCAATTTAAGTAGAAAGTCATAAAGCCACACCCATGGTCGATAACTCAACTTATGATAACCCTCAAGATCTGACAGAGGAGAGGTTTGCACAACTGGAAGCACAAGTCACAAATATAAAATGTAATGTGTTCCTCCTCTTGGCAGCCCTAAATAATAAGCGCGGGTAGTTCTAAGAAGATGTAGATTCCAACACAGAATTCATATTAGACGAGAAATCGAGGGATTGATAAGAACTAAAGAAGGAGTTCAAGAAACTTGAAAATAAGTAGCCAAGTTTGAGCATCATGAACCATTCATAATCTCTCTTCAAGATGGAGGCAAAGGTGGATATCAATTCGTATCAAGGTGAAATAGATGATTTGAAATTAAATCATTGGTTGTAGTAGTTAGATCTTTATTTTAGTGTTCAACATATATAGGAGGAACATAAAATTCCATTTTCTTGTCTGAAACTAGAAGGCCATGCCCTAACCTGGTGGGAAATCCATGTGGGAAACCTTAGGCTAGAAGGGGATCATGTAGTAACTAAGTGGGAGGAATTTAAAACTCTCATAATGTCTCAATTCTATCCTATTAAGTATGTAAAGGACCAACAGATCCAATAACATTACTTTAGGAAGAGATAAGGGCAAAGTATATAGGATTACACCACAAAATTCAAGAAGATGTCAATAATGTTGGCTATCTCTCCCAACAACCCAAATGTACTCATCACGTATCTAGAGGGTCTACACAACTATCTATGAAAGCAAGTGATAATGTTCAAACCTAGAATGGTGGATGAGTCTTGTGTACATGCACAATACTTGGAAAACATAGGCCAGAAGAAGGGCACTCAAGCGGTTCAAAAGTAGGAACTCCAAGAAGATTCTAACGAAGGGGAGAAGAAGTGGAAAGGGGGCGAGGACAAGAAAAAAACATCCATAACACACCAATTCAAATATCCTACTGACCACTACAATATTGATGGTTATATAGAGGAAAAGTATTGAAAACTGCATCCATAGCTCAACCCAAGGAATCATAAGAAGGACGAGAAGAAGGTAATTCTCATAGCCACAGAGTCAAGCAATCAAGTGGAAACTAGTTCATACATGCATGAGAATATTGTTTGGACATCACTATAGAAGGGGGTAAACCTAAGGCCTTTAACAACAGGAAGAGAAGGAGATGGCCTTGTAGAAATTTTGTATTTCCCACCCCGGTTTTCAGTTTCACCTTATTTCTCCAAAATAGTTAAATGCCCTTTCCCATATCCATACATTCAACAACTGGAAAATAAATTTTGCTGAAAACACAAATTCTGGAAATATTACAGAATGCTGGAAAATGCATAAATAAATATCAGCAGATACAAACAGCCATTCAACACATTTAAACACAGTGATTTTTGGTCAAGGTGACCCTGGAAAAATCCCCTACAACTCTTGGGGAAAACCAGTCTGGAAGCTTCTCTTTTATTTCTGAAAAAATGCTTTTACAGTGAGCAGTAATACACAGAAAATTACAGCAAACACAAAAATCACTTATCTTGACTTTCGTGCCACCCACCACCTTGAAAACCGTGCCAAACAGCCAGCAAAAATTTTTCAGAGAAATTACAACATTAAATGCTGCCTTTACTGCCTCGAAAAACGTGCTAGGAATGACCATACGGACTGTATGGATTCCGTACAGTCAAGACAACAGTCTCTTTTCTCAATTTTCGTGCCCAGAAAATCTGTCTAGAAAACTGTGCTCCTTGCTGCTGCTCCAGCTCCTCGAAAACAGTGCTTCCCCTCTCTCGAAAACCATGCAAACTGCTGTATGGACTTTCTGCCTTGGTTAATGTGCCAATGAAACTCTGCTGTACGGATTTTCAGCCTTGGGAAGTGTGCCCTCTTGCTGTACAGACTTGTTGTGCTGCCTTTGCTGCTCTCACTCTGCTCAGAAATTACTCTTCAGCTCCCTCTCCTCCTCTCTCAATCTGCTCATGAAAGAATGAATGATCTTTTCCTCCTTTTCCTCCTTTAACCTAACCCTAAGTGACTTTTGGGGAATCCCTAAATCCAATGGCTGAAATAGATTGAGATCTAGGGCTCAGATTAAATGCTCATTTAAATCTCACTTTCTATTTTTTAATTCACCCCACTTTAATAAAGACCCACTTAGTCATTTATTTCCAAAGTCACTTTTCCTTTCTAATTTTACATTGAATTTATTAAAGTCACTTTAAAATTAGATTTTAGTAACTTTATCACATAAAGTCACTTTTAAATTAGAATTGACTCAAAGTCACTTTAGGAGAAAAATTAAATTCTTTTGGACACTTTTTCCTAGGCCAAAGATCAAAGCCTTAGGGAACCACCTGTCCTCCGGTAACCAAATTTCAACACTCCCTCTTACCGAGGAAGGTGTTCCTCACCACACCCATCTTGTCTCTGAAGTAGACATGCTTGCCCCGTGGTAAGGCTTTGGTAAGAATATCTGCAACCTGCTCATCAGTGGGAATATACTCAAGCTTCACAGCGCCTTTCTGAACATAGTCTCTGATGAAATGATATTTGATCCTGATATGCTTTGACCTGTCATGAAATACTGGATTCTCCGTGAGTTTAATGCAACTTTGATTATCACAGTAAATCACTGAAGGTCTCAACGGCTGACCAAATAAGCCAAACAACATCTTGCGAAGCCAGATGGCCTCACAACTAGCTAAATTGGCTGCCATATACTCTGCTTCCGTTGAACTCAATGCTACTCACTGCTGCTTTCGGCTGAACCATGACACCACTGTCGAACCCAACCCAAAAAATCACCCTGAAGTGCTCTTCCTATCAGAAGCACAACCTGCCCAATCAGAATTAGTGTAACCTGCCAATCTCACTCCATCCCCCTTCCTGTAGTCCAGACCATAATCCACTGTCCCCTGCAAGTACCGCAAAATGTGTTTTGCAGCCACCCAGTGAACCTTCCTAGGCTCACACATAAACTGACTCATCGTGTTGACTACAAAACAAATATCTAGTCTAGTGTTGACCAAATACATCAAGGAACCAATCAGCTGTCTGTACAATGTGGGATCCACCAACTCGAAATCCGAAGCATGAAGCTTCTTCCAGTTGGTGATCATCGGTGTTGACATGGGTCTACAATCCTCCATGTGGAATTTGCCAAGGATGTCCACAATATACTTCCCCTGCCCCAGGAAGAAATGCCCCTCCTCCTGCCATACCTCCAAACCCAAAAAGTAATGCATCAAGCCGATGTCCTTCATCTCAAACTCCGTCACAAGATCTCTCTTGCAGTGCTCTATGAGTCTCTCTGCACCTGTAATGACTAAGTCATCCACATACAGCACCAGAATGAGAGGCTCCTCACCTATCACAATATAGTAAAGGTTCGGATCTGCCTCACTCTTTGTGAAACCCATCCCTTGCAAGTATGTATCTATCTTGGAGTACCAAGCTCTGGGAGCTTGCTTCAGGCCATAAAGGGCCTTCTTCAGTCTGCACACATGGGACTCCTTCCCATGCACCTCAAAGCCCTGTGGCTGCTCAATGTACACCTCCTCCTGTATGAAGCCATTGAGAAATGCGGTCTTCACATCCATCCGGTGGATCTTCCAACCCATCTCTGCTGCTATCGATATAATGGAGCGGATCAAAGTATATCGAGCCACGGGAGCGAAGGTCTCTTCATAATCAACTCCCTCTACCTGGGAGAACCCTCTAGCCACAAACCTCGCTTTGAATTTCTCAATGCTGCCATCTGCAGCATGCTTTACCTTGTAAAGCCATTTGGAAGTAACCACGGATTTGCCCTCAGGCCTCGGCACCACCTCCCAAACATCATTCTTCATGATAGAAGAATACTCCTCCTGCATGGCCTCTCTCCAGACCTGCTGGCTAGCTGCCTCCTCATAGCTAGAAGGCTCAGAGTCAAGGATGCCGGTAGCCATTGCCATATAGCTACAAAACCTCTCAGGTGGTCTGCTCTCTCTGACCGGCCTCTTAGGCTCAGCAACAGATGTGGCATCTCTCAAGGTGTCCTGAAGCCACTTGGGCTTCCTCTTCCCTGAGTGCACTTCTCCCACCGGAGAATAAAACTCCTCCTCCTCAACATCAGGAGCCTGAACTCCTGACTGTCTGTCTGCTGTCCTCCTGCCTGCACCTGAACCTGTAGATGCTGAGGTACCGTGTGAACTGTCCATCAGTGGACTCCCCAGTGAACTGCTCTGCGTGCTGCCCATAGCTCCACCCCTCTGACTCTGCGAGCCACTCCCCACTGACGGACCTGACATTGTCATAGATGTACCTCCGGATCCTCCTGATCCCTGCCCACTGGATCCCTGCGACTGACTCAACTGCTGCTGAGGGTCTGGCTGATCCAGATACTCTAACTCCCGTGACCTCCTAAAGGCCCTGTCCTCCTCGAACTTCACATCCCGCCTGACAACAACTTTCCTCTGTGCAAGAATGTAAATCCGAAAGGCCTTGGAGGTCTCACTGTAGCCCACAAAGATACCCTTCTCTGCGGTGGGCTCTAGTTTGGTCCTCTTCTCCTTGGGTATGTAGGAGTATGTAATGCACCCAAAGATACGAAGATGACCAATATCAGGCTTCTTCCCAGAAAAAGCCTCCTCCGGAGTCATGTGCCTCAAGGCACGATGCGGACTCCTGTTCTGCAAGTAAACAGCTGTGTTGCAGGCCTCTGCCCACAAAAACAATGGCAACCCCTGATCATGTAACATGGCTTTGGCAGCCCCTCCGATGGATCCGTTCTTCCTCTCCGCAACCCCGTTCTGCTGGGGGTTGTAAGGAACAGTGAGCTCCCTCCTAATGCCTGCCTCCGCACAATAGTCAACAAACTCTCCAAGGTTGTACTCTCCTCCATTGTCCGACCTCAGGGACTTGATCTTCCGACCTGTCTGTGTCTCCACAAGAGCTCTGAACTCCTGAAACCGCTTGAAGACCTCACTCTTGGTCTTCAAGAAGTAAATCCAGGTCCTCCTGGAGTGATCATCAATGAATAAAACATAGTACTCATATCCACTCAAGGAAACATGAGACATCCGACCGCTCACATCGGAATGAATCAAATCAAGTATCCCAGTCACTCTGCTGTCACTGCTGGGAAAAAAGGATTTGGAAAATTTGCCCATCGCACATCCTCTGCAAGTATCAAAGTGATCAGTATTGAAATCTGGCACACCTGTAGTGATCTCCCGCAAGGTCCTCAAGGCTCCATGATACATGTGCCTCATCCTGCGGTGCCAAATCTCACACAGCTCAGAACTACTAGCTATGTTGTCGGTACTACTGCTCAATGCCAAAAGGGGCTGAAATGCAAACTTGTACACCTTTGCATGGCGTACACCTATCACTCTAGCTGAATCAGCTGGAGTGCCCCTGGGATACATCAGCACTTTTCCTCCCCTGAACAGTACCTCATATCCTCTATCCTCCAAAGCTGAGACGGATATGAGGTTCTTCCTCATCCCTGGCACATAAAGAACATCTGACACCTTCAAGGGAGGTTTGGACTCCCTCTGAAATGTCAGTGTCCCCACACCGACTGCTCTAACAACTCTGTCATCACCGGGTACTACCTCTATATCAGTGCCACTCTCTGAAAGCTTTGAGAAGTACTCACGGACTCCTATCATGTGACGTGAAGCCCCACTGTCCACATACCAGATACCCGAAGATGCTCCGCTAATCAAGGGAAATGCATGATCCCTCTGAACCTCTATGGCAGATGATCCCGCACTAGAGGACTCACACGTAGTGAACCCAAACTCCCGGTCAAAACGATCTGCAAAGTCCTCAACCTCTGCTAAAGCTGCCATGCTCTGGTTCTTCCCCTTCTTCTTCTTCTTCTCCAGACACACAACTACATAGTGTCCCATCTTCTAACAATTCCAACACTTCACCTTGGAATAGTCCTTCGGTGTGTTACCCTGTTTACCTTTACCTTTGCCTTTGCCCCCACCATTGCTTGTGGAAGCCTGCTTCTTCCCTTTGCCTTTCTTGCCTCCTGCCAACACTGCTACATCCTCATCCTGCTCAACTGGCTTGGCTACCCCAAGCTGACCTTTCCTGATCTCTGTCTGAATGCAATCATCTCAAAACCTCTCCCATGTGGGAAGGGTCTCACGTGCACAAACCCCATCAGCAAAGTTCATTCATGAACTGGGAGGCCATTCACTGCAATCCGCACCAACTCAGTGGGTGGAATGGCCTCTCCAATCGCTGCCAACTCATGTCTCACATTAGTAATCTTTGTGAGATATCCAGTTGCACTATCAGTCTTACCCATCTTAATGTTCTTCAGCTTCTCCTTCATGACCATTTTCCGGTTTTCATTGGTACTCTGGTAGAGGTTGGTCAATGCTGTCCACATCTCATGAGCATTTCTCTTTCCTCTCACATGAGGAATGCAATGTTCTTTGATTCCATCTAGAATCAGTCTCTTACCCTTGTTGTTCTTTTTATTATATGCTGCCAACTGAGTAGCATCAGTAGGCACATTTATAGGGTTCTGTGCGGTATGCACCATTATGTCCCAGACTTCCGCCTCCTCAAAGATACTCTGCATTCTCTCCTTCCAAACACTATAATTGATATGCCCATCCAACCTATCCTCCACCCTCAATCCCAATGACATCCTGCTGTCCTAAAAAACTGAAAAATAGCACTGCTGTAGTAAAGTTAAAAATTCTGTTTGTGAAAAAATCAGCTTGCTGGAATTTTCTGAGTGAAAAATCAGCAGGCTGTATTTTTCTCCTTGCTGTCCCAAACTGCACTTTCAGCACTCAAGCTCTGATACCATGTAGAAATTTTGTATTTCCCACCCCGGTTTTCAGTTTCACCTTATTTCTCCAAAATAGTTAAATGCCCTTTCCCATATCCATACATTCAACAACTGGAATTTTTTTTTTGCTGAAAACACAAATTCTGGAAATATTACAGAATGCTGGAAAATGCAGAAATAAATACAGCACATACAAACAGCCATTCAACACATTTAAACACAGTGATTTTTGGTCAAGGTGACCCTGGAAAAACCCCCTACAACTCTTGGGGAAAACCAGTTCGAAAGCTCCTTCTTATTTCTGGAAAATGCTTTTTAAAGTGAGAAATATTCAGCGAAAAAATCAGCAAGCAAACTTTTACAACTTATCTCGTTTTCCGTGCCTCACAGCCAACTGGAAAAACTTGCAAACAGCAAAACAGAACAACAATAAATGTTGTACATCATCCTCAATTTTTGTGCCCAAATTTCAGCCTTAAATGCTGCTGTACAGACTGCCTAGAAAAGCGTGCAAGCTGCCATAAATGCTGCTGTACGATTTTCCTCGATTTCTGTGCAGAAAAACAACAGTACATCTGTATGGATTTCTGCCTAGAAAATCATGCCAAGGTACAACCACTTGCTGTACGGCCTCCCTTGAAAAACGTGCCAGCAAACTTCAGCTTTTCTGCTCCTCGATTTTTGTGCAAACTTGCTGTACAACCTCCTTGGAATCTGAACCAAAACTGTTGTAAGGCCTTTCTAGAAAATCGTGCCCAAAATCTGCCTTTCACTGTGTGCTAACTCAGCTGTACGGACTTGCTGAAATGCTGCCTTGGAATGTGTGCCAAGCTGCTGCCTCCTTCTCCTCACTGCCCAGAAATCTCCCTTGCTCTCTTGCTCTCCTTCTCTCAATTTGCTCATGAAAGAATGAATGACCTTTTCCTCCTTTTCCTCCTTTAACCTAACCCTAAGTGACTTTTGGGGAATCCCTAAATCCAATGGCTGAGATAGATTGAGATCTAGGGCTGAGATTAAATGCTCATTTAAATATCACTTTCTATTTTTTAATTCACCCCACTTTAATAAAGACCCACTTAGTCATTTATTTCCAAAGTCACTTTTCCTTTCTAATTTTACATTGACTTTATTAAAGTCACTTTAAAATTAGACTTTAGTAACTTTATCACTTAAAATCACTTTTAAATTAGATTTGACTTTATAACTTTATTAGGAGAAAAAATAAATTCTTTTGGACACTTTTCCTAGGCCAAAGATCAAAGCCTTAGGGAACCACCTGTCCTCCCAGACCAAATTTCAACACATCCTACCCATGGAGTCCCAAACTCATGGGAAGTACCTCTCATCTTGGCCAATGAGGTGGGAAATGTGGATAGAGATCGATAGCAAAACCGATGGATCCATTGCAGATTTCCATACTCTCTATGTCTAGGATGACATGTGTCCAACCACTTGATCTGGGATCAAGTCTAGTGAGGTTTCGGAACTCCAACTGACTTTGGGTTAGTTAAACTAACTTCGGGTTAGTATGAGACTCCTTTGAGTCCTATAGAGGTTTCAGACCTCTGAGCTCCCTTCGAGTTAGCCAGGAGTTATATCTTTCTGACTCACCATTTGAAGTAAAGAAGCCAGAAAAGCAATTTACGACGGGAGGACTAATGATGTTTGGATGGCACTGATGGATGGAGTTCTCCCTAGTTGAGAGAAAATGTCAATTTTGGGCAACTAGATCCAAAATCCATGTTGTACTGCTGAGATGATGATGCCAATATTTTTATTGGATTCTACTTTTGGATAGGTGCAAGATTTACATAAATATCTTCTTGATAGGATGAGCAGAACATTTATTTTGAATTTATTCCACTTTTGTGCAAGGTTGTCCAAAATTGTAATGTAGGCTTGGAGCCCCAAATGGATGTGTCACACACCCTCACAAACGGATATAAATTGGATAGACTTGGAGGTCATTTCATCATCCACTCATCACGCACTTCTCTCTTGTGTCTGATTGGTTCGATCATCTTTTGGAGGATTTTCTTCTCATACATGTGGAACAACAATTAGGATTTCTGTACGGATATGTCTAGGGTTTCAATGCAGGTTTGACCAACATTGAATTTGGTCAACTCTTGGTCCTTTTGACCTCAAACCTTCACCAAAATTCTAATTTTTGAAGGCCTCATTCATTGGCACATAAATCAAGGCTAAATGTTGACCTTTGACCTGTTTTATTGAGTTTTTGCTACTGCTATTCTGTGTTGACTGCATTGGCTGAACAACGTTGACTTTCATTGACTTTGGGTTGACTTTTGTGGAGTTGTCTTGAGGGTTGTCTGAAACTTCTGGTTGGCTGACCATGAGGAGACTTCACTGATTGAGGCATTCTGTTGACCGTCACAACGCACCAGAACACATATATTTTGTTGATCAAGTTAAGTGTATCTATTTGGCTTGTCTTTCGTTGATCTATTAGTATTTTCTATCAGAATTTTACTTTCATGTTTATGTGATTTATATTTGGTATCGAGTTTGAAGTAAATTTGTATCAATCATAGAACAGATTGAAAAATTTACAATAATTCCTACTAATATTGCTCGAAGAGTTCAAACTCGTCATTTTAACCACTCATATCTTCACATATTTTATAAATCCAATGTTCCATGTCATTACTAAAACATTTATTCATTATGAAAATAACTATCGGAAGGAACAATATAATTTTGGGGATAATGTTTATGTAATGTTCCCAAATTTTAGCCTCAAGCTAAATTGAATATTATAGTTAACAATGCCTCTAGCCAGTGAATAAATGGGTAGGAAGGCCCATAAGTCTCCTAAGAAGGAATAAAAACACTTCAAGTGTGAAAGGAGACCCTCTTTACAGCTCAATAAAACACCTCCATGTGTGAACAGAGCTAATATCATGTTGATACAGTCTACTTTGACCAAGTCAACAACGTAGATGTGGAGGAGTAGGGATCAAGGAAGGAATAACACAGTTTTGGAGGGAGATGAATCTCTTGCTAGAAATGACCTAATTGGGTGGGGCCAAGGGCAAGAAAACTCACATTCTATTTAAGGAAGAGGATGGCAACCATTGTTCGTTATGCTTTAGATTATTATTTTGTTCTACTTAGACTTTTGCTTCCTCTTGTTGTTTAGCAGGGTTGCTGTGTTGTTTAGCAACGGGTGTTCCCGAGATGGAATCTCACCTTTTTCCTTAAGGAGCCTCTTGGAAGAGTTTTGCATGCATTTCCACATCAGGTTTTCAGGCCAAGCTTTGGCTTACTTCATCATCACAGTTTCTGCAGGTTATTGTGTTGTGTTGTAGGGTGCAACAGTGGAGGGGATTGGAATCCCACTTTCTAAGCTAGTTTCTCATTAGAGGGAGGTTTACTTACCCTGGGAGAGATGTTTGGAGAGATATTGAGATCATTTCAGATTTGTGGCATTAGGCCACACGTTTCCCAACATTCCCAGTGCTGTTTCAGCTAGGGAATGTGTTATTTTTGGAGGCAGCTCCAGTGGATGATCTAGTGGCTTATTTGCAGTGTTTCTTTGTGATTGAGAGGTTCATCCTTTCATGGGTGGAAGCCTTTTATGGATCTTCATCAGATCTGATATCTTTCAGCCTTATACACTCTTATTCTTCAGTGTTGTAGTGATGATTTAGTAATTTTCTGAAGGTCACATCTGTATTTAGAGTGTATGACAAGAAACCCTTTCCGAGTTTTCTTGTAATTGTAATAAGGAGAATAGATCTCAGTTTTTGAGCATGATTGTCTAATATATGAGCAGATCTATTTGTCCTCCTAATTTATGAGTTAAAACCCTCATAAGACTGCACAGTCTCCTTTCTGTATTATTTTTGAGTAGCAGTGTTTTGGGGGTTTAGTGTTTTTCAATTACACTAGGTGTGGGAGGTCTGTTTACCTCACCTAGTTTCTTTTGCTTCTGATCTCCTCTTGGATTTAGATTATATATGGATATATATAATGGATCCAATTGATGGTTTACATTTTGATGGCATATATTTCTAGAAATGCACTTTTTAGTGCATGTATTGCTGAGCAGTCCATTTTTGGAATATTATAAGATATTCCCAATACTACTTATTTTCCCTATTTTGGGATATTAAAGTGGTATCAGAGCTTCAATCTTGGCTCAGCCTATGGATCTCAGACAATTATACTATAAGGAGAAGGAGTGATGGATAGAAAAGATAAGGCTCCATTATGTGGAGGAAGAAAGGAAGATAGGCTTACAAAGCTTCTTCCAAGATCTATATAGAGCTTTCAAGAAGATCTGAAGAAAATAAGAATGGAGATGGAATCTAACGAGGAGTTTGGATCTAGAGCTAGATCTAGATTTGCACATGGAAAGTGTGCGCATGCAGCTACACACCACGATGCACAGCGCAGTAAAGTACCTAGATCTATCATGAGATGGATGAAGGGAGGGAAAATTACTAAGAGGAAACTCTTAGTGATTTGTTGCAGGAGTATGAATCTCAAACTGAGAGGTTTAAAGATCATCTCACCTTTTCAGAATTTTACAAGATCAAGGTGAAGAGAAGCAAGCAACATGATATAGATAGATATCTTCTATCTACTTTTGATGGTTCACCTAGATGTTTAGCCAGAGCTTGGGTGGAAAAGCTAGACACCTTTTTGCAGCAGCACCAAATTTCTGAAGATGAAGCCATCAATATTGCAGTGCTACATTTTGAAGGTAAGGCCTATGCATGGTGGATATTTGAATATTTTTCCTTGAAAAATGCAAATACTTCTTCTTATGCAAGGTTTACTAAATAATTGATGGAAATATTTGATGGGAAACTCTCTAAAAGACATGTAGTGGAGCAAAACAAGCATAAACAGTCAAATACCTTGCATGAAATGAAGAGAACTATAAACTCCATTCCACTTAAGAAAACCATGGAGGAGGCTGATATCTTGCATCATACCTTGCTAGAGGCAAAACCTTTATCTCATATTCTTGAGCAAGAGAGTATGGAGATCCCTTCTTCAAAAGTGGATCCAATCGTTGGGAGGTTTCCCACTCATGTTGAAGAGGTGGAGGGCAGCAACACTATCACATATAGTACCTCATGCAGAGGAAGGAGGGGCACTTGCTCCAATAAGAGGGATTCCTCTGTAATTGCAATAAATTCCCCAGGATCTCATATGTGGAGATCAAAGCACAACCTATGATCAGCATGTGACCTTGTTGACAGATGATGAAACCACGCAGATGGAAGGAGGAGATAGGGAGGACGACCAACCTAATTTTATGAGGAGCACACACACCTATCCCTTTCAGAAGGTTGATGCATAGAAGAGGGATACTGGATTGCGCAGTGAGAGTAGGGAAAAGTCTATCCATCCATATATTCAGTCCACTCTTGACACTGATGTCTCATTACATGGATGCATTCCACCCGAGAGGCCACCAGATCCAGAATTGATTAGAGACACCTTGTCATTGGGTTCACCACTCTCAAATTCTAGAGGGGTGAAGACTTTGGAGGATGACTTTGGCATGGGGGGTGTCAAAGGAGTAGACAACAGTATGAGGAGAGCTTTACATTCCAGATCACCAACGTTTTCTCTTAGGAGGATTGATCCATATTGGAGGTCTCAACTTTTGGTAGAGTACTCCAAGGATCTTGGTGCTTGTAAGATTCTTGATGACCCGAATGGAGATGATAGATATATGGTGGATGATGTGGTCATTTATTTTGATGGTAGAGTCTTCTTGACTAGAGATTCTAGTCTCAAGGAAAAGTTTCTTCTTGTAGCACATGTGGACTTCCTTTCCATGCATTTAGATGCATATATTTCTTTGGAAAAAGAGTTCATTTGGGAGGGCATACAACATGATATATTTCAGCATATGGAGAGATGCATAGCCCGGATGATGATAGAGAGGATGTCATAGCCACTTCCCTACTCATTGAGAGTGAGGGGGGATTTTCAGTTGAGCCATATCAGCTCAAGGACCAAAGTACATGGTAGAAAAGGTATACATTTGCATTATGATTTGCCTTTATTTACTTTATATGAGCAGCATGTGGTATTAAGGGGGATCATTCCTTCTTATACTTTTTATTATGAAGTACTTGAGGTTAATTTCAGCATTGGGATAGGATATCTTATTGGTGGTTTGTGGGGGAAGCCACATGATTCTTGGTGTGCACCATTGACACCACATTGTACTTTCATGTCTCTACCTTATAGAATGATTGTGGCAGAAAACAAGTGGCTGTGAGAGCACTTTTTATTACTTGTTTTGATGCAGGCAAGGGATTCACTATGTTCGTTCCATGTATGGAACTATGATCCACTTTCCAGTTGTCATGTGACAACTTGTTTTCATTGGTTTTTTCTTCCATGTATTGCTAATGTTTTTATGTTCATGGGGAGCTTTTTTTGGAGAGTGGGATATGAGATAGAGATGCCCATTGGGAGTATGATTCTCCCTACTATTCATGTTGTATGTTTCAGGAGGAGAAATGGGCAAACCATGATTGCCACATCACATCTCTTTTCTTCATTTGGAGTGAGCCATTTGAAGAACTTGAGTGCTTGGAGGAGGCACTTCATGGCTGAATTGTTTGATGGGGTAGCTTGGGCCATTCTTGCAGGCCATGCTATTTTAGCCCAAGGACATAAAAAACCCCATACTTATCATAAATGGAGAGAGAAACAAATGGGAAGGGGAAAACTAATCTCTCCATGCAGCCCCATTACATTGCACAAACCGGGGCTTGATGATTTCTTTGATGAGGTACCTAGAAGGGCTCATTTCATTTGGATGATAGCATGGGTGATGGAATCACTCATCAGGAATGAGATTCCCATGTTGTTCATCACTCCTACCTTAAGGAGGCCAATGGACAGCAAGAAGGTTTCCACTCACACCTTCCACCTTTTTATGATGTGAACCATTTGGTTTTGCATGCTTGGGAGGAAACATTGGAGGGTAGATTTATTGCAGATTGTTTGGAGCGGTGGTGGGGACTATTGATGAGGAGAACACAAGAGGAGGAGGGGAGAAATTTTTCTCTCCCTATATAATTTCTTGAGGAAAAGCAACTTTTTTTGGAGGGGAGGACTGTAATGTTCCCAAATTTTAGCCTCGAGCTAAATGGAACATTATAGTTAACAATGTCTTTAGTTGGTGAATAAATGGGTAGGAAGGCCCAGAAGTTTCCTACAAAGGAATAAAAACACTTCAAGTGTGAAAGGAGACCCTCTTTACAGCTCAATAAAGCACCTCCATGTGTGAATAGGGCTAATATCATGTTCATACAGTCTACTTTGACCAAGTCAATAACGTAGATGTGGAGGAGTAGGGATCAAGGAAGGAATAACACATTTTTGGAGGGAGATGAATATATTGCTGGAAATGACCTAATTGGGTGGGGCCAAGAGCAAGAAAACTCACATTATATTTAAGGAAGAGGATGGAAGCCATGGTTCCTTATTCTTTAGATTATTATTTTGGTCTTCTTAGACTTTTGCTTCCTCTTGTTGTTTAGCAGGGTTGCTGTGTTGTTTAGCACTATGTGTTCCCGAGCAGGAATCCCACCTCTTCCCTTGAGGAGCCCCTTGGAAGAGTTTTGCATGAATTTCCACATCAGGTTTTCAAGCCAAGCTTCAGCTTACTTCATCAGCACAGTTTGTGTAGGTTATTATGCTATGTTGTAGGGTGCAACAGTGGAGGGGATTGGAATCCCACTTTCTGAGCTAGTTTCTCATTGGAGGGAGGTTTCCTTCCCTTGGGAGATCTGTTTGGAGAGATATTGAGCTCATTTCAGATCTGTGGCATCAGGCCACACATTTCCCAAAATTCCTAGTGTTGATTCAGCTAGGGAATGCATTATTTTTGGAGGCAGCTTCAGTGGATGATCTTGTGGCTTCTTTGCAGTGTTTCCTTGTGATTGAGAGGTTCATCCTTTCATGGGAGGAAGCCTTTGAGGGATCTACATCATATCTGATATCTTTCAGCCTTCTACACTCTTATTCTTCAGTGTTGTAGTGATGATTCAGTAATTTTCTGAAGATCACATTTGTATTCAAAGTGTATGACAAGAAACCCTTTCCGAGTTTTCTTGTAATTGTAATAAGGAGACTAGATTTCATTTTTTGATCATGATTGTCTAATATATGAGCAGATCTATTTTTCCTCCTAATTTGTGAGTTGAAACCCTCATAATACTGTGCAGTCTCCTTTGCGTATTATTTCTGAGTAGCAGTGTTTTGGGGTTTTAGTGTTTTACAGCTACACTAGGTGTGGGAGGTCTATTTACCTCACCTAGTTTCTTTTGCTTCTGATATACTCTTGGATTTAGATGCTAGATGGATATATATAATGGATCCAAGTGATGGCTTACATTTTGATGGCATATATTTCTAGAAATACATTTTTTAGTGCATGCATTGTTGAGCAGTCCATTTTTGCAATATTATAAGATATTCCCAATACTGCTTATTTTCCCTATTTTGGGATATTACAGGTTAATCTTGTCATGTAATTTCTCACAAATTATTTAGAATATTTTGTGTTCTCTTGTGGATATGTTATAATAATTAGGGAAGCAGATAAAATTAGGTTTCACAATATTGGTACTGTTAGTAGATATGTTTAAGATGGTATTAGTAATAATTTTATTGCATAAAAATGTACTCATTTGGTTATAATGTCATAATTATCTTGGTTTATTCAATGGATTAAAGAACGGGGGTAATTTTGAGATGATTTAAATTGTTTTAAGTTAAATTTTTATTCTTGGAATTTAGCAAAAGTTAATCAGGTCTAATTCTAACAATATGCTCCTTCCAGAATCTCAGAATTATTCATATTATTGGTGCATTAAGATGCTAAATTTTTTTATTAGAAAAAAATTGTGGGAGATTTTTGAATCTGGTCCATTAAGATGCTAACATTTTTTATTGGAAAAAATTTGTGGGAGCGAGGTGATTGGAATGCTCAGCCAATAAAAGAACGATAAATGAAGCAATGAAGAAGAATGCTCAAGATTATTTCTTTTTACATTTAGATAGCTCTTGATAAGATATTACTTCCAAGAATATCATGAGAAACAATGACCAATGATGCCTAGAGGACTTTATAATAATATTACTAAGGTAGTGGTCAAGTTAAGGGGGTCAATCTTCAGACATTGAAGCGAGAGTTCTAGAATTTGGATGCAAGAAGGTGAAAGTATAAGTAACTATTGTATGACTGTCAAATTTGTGGTGAATAAAATTGCTACACTTGGGGAAAGCGTAGTAATGAAGTTTTAATAAAAAGGGAATTGACATATTTAAAACATATATGGAATCATATTTCCATAATCAAATTAGAAAGCAAGGATTTGACAAAACTACATTTTGATCAATTCATTGGATCCCTCATGAAGAAATATTGAAGGACTCTTTTGGATGTGTAAGTGTTGATGAGAAAAATTGTATTGCTAACAACAAGGGGGTCTCCTCGGTGAAAGGTCCCAATTAGACTTCACACTGTTTGAGATAGGAGCCCCATCTGGTATGTGGGTCTCGCTGTTGTCATAAGTGTTTCCACTCTTGGTTGTTGAAGGAGAAGATGATGAAGGACAGGCAAAGGCGAAATGACCAATTAGTAAAGCAAAAACAGCGCAATATTGACGAACCATAAACAAAAATACAAGCAAGTCTAAGCAGAAAAATTAAAGTGGGGTATGTCGTGAGTGGGATCAATGAGCCGAAAAAACCAGTCAAACATACATGGAAGAAATCATGCCAAAAGTTAACTACAAAGTAGTTCACAATAGATTACTGATGTGGCAAGGAAAAAATAAACATTAATTCAAGAGAAAACGTACATGCAACCACTGAGAATTAGTTCATAATCAATTGCATGCATGAAATCACCTGTACAACATAGTGAAATATTAGACAACTAGTACTATCACAACAAATAGGTATGTGAATTAGTGCTGGAAAAGAGAATATATTATTAATGTTGTTGCAGCGTCAAATACATGTTTACAACTCGTCAAAACCAAATAGTGGAAAATGGGCTATTCATCTCAATGCATGATACAAAAACCCTAGCCTCGCTACCTCTATCTCTACTTGATACCAAGAGCTGAGTGCCTCTAACTCTGCAGCACCAATTCCTTTGTCATAATGGATTTAATTGCAGATCTCAAATTCCTTGGGGTCACTTCCTGAAGATGTATATATAGGTTGAGATGTCTTTTGAGTTTCCACTGACTCTTAGTCTTCTCGACTTTTGGGTTGGCTTGCGACTTGGGCTATTTGCAACCTACGACCTGCGACCTAGAGTCATCTGCGACTTGCGACCTTGGGTCATCTGCAACCTGTGACCTTGGTTCATCTGCGACTTATGACCTTGGGTCATCTATGATGTGTGACTTAGATTTTTTTCCCTTCTTCATTCCTCTTTTGGTGATCTCCAATTTTCACAGCAAGATAACTTCTCTTGCATATCAGTCTTGTGCAAGTGACCGGGTGCCTTTGAGCTTAAAGTGAGGTTCTTGGGGATTCATGAGAGTCCACCTCGCCTTCAAAAGGGTCCCCTTGATTACTAGGAAAAACCCTGGCTCTCTGTGAAAACAAATAGCTTCCACCTGCAATCAAATAGCATAGATCACATGTCTTTATCATCGAAATAATAATGCTTAGAGGCATATTTAATTAATTGCAAGAGTGATTCAAACAAAAGTTGTTAGCTTCGACCCTTGTGTAGTCTTTTGTCACGTCACAACATTATTGGTGCATGCGGTTTGCATATGATGGCCCTGTGCCCTTTTACCTAAGGCTTATTTCTTATCTATGGGATAATGGTAAGGATAAAATCTGATTTACACTGAGTGCACTTTTTTTACATGTTTCTTCCTTGGTCAATGCCTTGTATGATATTTCCATGGTTTCAAAATGGGATACATCCTTAGCAAAGCCAATAAATGTATACGTGTGCATCCCTCTAGGGCATCCCTGGTGTGCTTTCAACAGTGTGATTATAGGGTCTCTTGCAACAACACTTCGATCATTTGCTGTCACGTAACCTTAATGTCTTGTTTCAACACACCTTTGCATTACATGACAATGCTTTTCGTGCATAGCCCACAAGGTTCATCTTCTCTTTTTTTTTAAAGCGCCTACCACCCCCTGTAATATAGGTGCATGCCCACCCCATTTAAGAGTGAAGCTTTGAGTCTGGATGGGCACATGTGTTGCCTTTAAGGGAGGTCGCACTTTTGGAGTGGGGTCGCATAGTCATAGAATTTCACTGGTCGTGGTTTCTCTTGGACACACTTTTTTGTGACCTTGCGACCTCAAAGAGGAGTGGCATCGGAGTTGGGTTGCATGCCCTGACCTGAAGCAAAAATTGCTACTTTCCAACCTGAGGCCCGTGAAGTACCCTTTTGCAACCACGCATATGGTTACATTGTATTACGTGATGCCTGCCTTCTCGTGCAATTTCATAGCACACGAGTTGCACCCTTCGACATCGATTGTGGTTACAATACCCAAGATAGAATGAATGTGAAAGGACTGCGTAGTTGTCTGAAGCACCTTTGGATCACGATATTCAAGTTTACAAGCTCGGTGTGTCTTCCAAAAGAAAATTTTTCCAAACAGATAAATGGCAACAAACTATGCGTTTGACGAGTTTTAAGACATGAGCTGATAGTGGACATGGATACATGACTCGATTTCATGCTACTACTCTAGAGAGGTTGCTGGGTGCTCACTATCAATTTTTTTCTGAATTTGATATGGAGGTGGACATCAAAAAAGGGAGGCTCGGACAAAATCACATCACTATTCTTTGAAAATAAACTGACATTCTGTTCATTCTTTATGGTGGCGAAAAATACAAGAATGTGGCCTCACGACTTGGCCATTACATAAATGGAGGTTTCAGCAACGTGACTCAGCTAGGTCGCCAATTCAAAACCTCCACGAGCTGCATTCCACGTCACTCTTTCCACATATGCGACTTTCTGACTAGTCGCATTCCTCCTATCAGGTTGGCTGCAGATGGTCTTCATCGGGTTGCACTCTCCCTTCCTTGACTATACTTCATTCATTGTAGTCGGACTTTTAAACCAAAATTTTTCTCACAAGACATGCAATCTGGAGTAGGAAATGCATATATTGAAGCATCGACCTTTCTAATTTCAATTCCTTTAACATCACTGTGATGTTTCATTGCTTGCATTTGTTGTTTTAAAGTTTCCAATCTAATATTTGGGTTGTCTAGCAGCAGTGCTAACTTGCGTTTTTCTGGCTTGATTGTCTTACTGTGTCCTCCATATAACTATCTCCTATGCCCCATAAGATATGCATCAAGGAAAGCTACCATGTCCTCTTCAAAGCAAAGATGAATAACAATATATTCTCCACCAGTTGTGGAGTTGTGCTTAATCATGCGTTCCACTAACTTCTTTGCAAGTTTATCAATGGGATCAGCAAATCGTAATGCTTCATATTAGCCAAACATCTGGAGCATTGAATTGGCAATGGAACCTCTTGTGAAAATATATTGGCAAATGGAGAAATCAGTATCACACCAACCTCAAGTAGTTTAGGGGGAAATTTTTCTTCATGGTAACTGAGAGGAGACCAAGCTTTAATCCTGAAGTTGAAAATATTGCTCATATTTTTGTCAAAAGTTTCCATCATGACTTCGGGCAGATTTCTAAAAATCCTCACATCATTGCTAAGCAAATCAATAAAGTGATATTCATTATATATGTCCTTAAACTTATTAGGATCCCGCCAAATGCTATGAAAATGGAAATTTGGAATGCCAAGGGTTGCATTCAAAAACCCTGCCACAACTATTGCATTGCAAATTGATACATGCTTCTGATTCAAGACATCATTTGCTTCAATAAATACATAACCATTTGAATCAGGTAACCCTCTATCTTTAGGAATTAAACTACATATCCAGAAAGATGTGGCTTAACTGTGATCGAAAATTCCCCAAACTAGTGCACTCTTTGTTCTCTGCTTATAGGCGTTACATATATTCCACTTTTCATATTTCAGCTTGAACCACTCTTACCCTTGTCATCCTCCCTAACGAGGTTTTCAACTGTAGCCTTAGTTCTCATCCCCACATGAACAGGGGATGAAAGTGTCATGTTTTGTAACTGCACCCTTGTTGTTTTAATTTCAATTTCTTTCCCTTGGTGTGGTGGTGACATTGTTGGGTATATCATCCGTGGGATCGACCTGCATGAAACATTATAATATCAATTAGTTCACAATTTCATTTTAGAGAATGTTACCCCCAAATACTTTACATGGTACTGTGAGCTTGGTGGGATACCCAAATAGAATTCCTAAATGATATACGGTGATCATGCTTCTAATGGACATATGTTATATACACAAAAGCTTCCATTCAAGTGTATGCACGATGATGCCCCCCTACACATGGCATGATTGCAGCAACAATATGTTGTCAAGTTGATGAGAAGATTTGTGAGGGGCTGGAAGTAGGTCAAAATTGTTTGAGATTGCTACCATGACAATCTAGGGTAAAACTATCTCTGAGTTCATGGAGGGATTTTCAATGCTCTTTGAAGCAGGAAACCCCCAAGCCCTATTGTATTGATGAGACATCAAGACCAGTGGGTGCGGTGACAAGGTTTGTTAGGAAAATTCCACAAGGGTATCACTGACTAAAGGTTGGGTCAAAACCCTAACAGCTGGCTCAAAACCCTAACAGTTGGGCAAGCAGAAGGGGACCTGAAATTTTGAATATACCCAAAATTTTGGGTGGTGTTGTAGTGGCTACAACAAATGGCGAACCACTGGTAGAGTCTAGCATCTCTTTCAACCTCCCAACAATACTCTGAGTCCATACAGTGATGTAAAGGAATATTGAATAGAATCTGTGGCTACTCTTTGTATTACTTTGACCTTTACAGATATGCCCAATCCTCGTGCCTCAGCTAGGTCTTGTTAATTAGAGAACACTCAAGCAGAAATTAACCCATGCAAGTAGTTCGATAATGACATAGAGATCAAGGTAGTGGGCTTATTATACTGTAAAATTTAAAAGAAGTTTCTGGTGTTGCTCTGCTGCCAGCAAGTCTAGACAGTACCCCGGTAGAGTCACCTCAAGAAATCAAAAATGTTGCTCCGTTGCTAGCAAGCCTGGTCAGTACCCCGGCGGAGTCGTTGTGTTACCTCTCTATGCAGGAAGCATTTCTCAATCCTTATTTTTTTCATGTGCTTGTAGCACTTTTTTGTATGTGCTCATGGGACTTATTTTGTATGGGCAGATGAGGGATCCCGACTTATTTTACGAACAAGAGAGGTTGTTTCTTGTTTGATAGAAACTGGAAGATATTTTGGTTTGGGTTTCCCTCATGCCAAGCCTTCACATATCATCTACCACCAACAGGAAAAACGTGCAAAACAGATCATTAAGATGTTCGAGATTATGATGGGCACAAGGCTCAGGTTATAGGTATAGGCCATTCAAACTCATTAGGGTTCTGCACAAGCAACTGACTCGTATCTCCCTAGCTAATGAATTTAAACTCATAGGCATTATGTTGAGAACATGAATTTGATGACCTATTCTGAGAGAAGGTGCCTCTTGAGGTAACCACTGCAACCTCATGCAAACAATGGAGTTAGGGTTTCAGCAATAAGGGCAACACAAGTAAGCAATATCATCAGCGTTTCGATGTGTTCAAAGAGGTGAAAGCAATCCATCCATCTTTAAACCCATGCAATGGGGGGTACGAAGGCTAGTCTGGGTGCCGAGGGTTTCAAGGCCTCCAGTTCAATGATGGATTATGCAATGTATGGAAACTTTCACATCTATCTCAATAACTTGTGCAAATGATGCGAGGAATAAAGCGTACAACACGATGCAACCAACAAGGCTTATGATGCAATTCACTACCATGCGTGAGAAAGATCAACTAGTTTCAGGTGGAAAAACAAGGCAAAGCACATGCAGTGATTATTTGAATAGTATGCAGAAACAAGCAAACTGAAAGAGAAATGAATGCAAAAATAAATGGGAAATTATAATGCATAAAGCTATTGACTAGAAGCAAAGACAAAAGACATAATTTTAAACTATAAAGAAAACCTTAGCAAGTAAACCTAATCAACAATTTGAACCAAAAAATTTTCATTAACAGATCCTAGCTAGCCTAAACCTAAAACCCTAATTTAACTAGAGAGGCGGTCGGGTTATGTGAAATCATCTTTCCAGTGTAGCCACCACATTAGTTTTCGCCCTACAAGAACAACAATATTCGCAATCAGATCCAGCATATAAAATTGTGCATCAACAATAAGAATTACCTGAAGAGCATGTGAAACAACAAGAAGGTCATGGCTACTTACTAGAGACCATGCCAAAATGGATGGTTCAAGCTGAATTTCACTTTCATCCTGAGACACAAAAATATGTACTTGAAGTCCAAGTTTATCTCTAAATTACACACATCCATGCATGCACAACCCTAAATCTGTCGGAAGCTAGGTAAAACATTTCCTTCTTGGAGATATATTCATCAAATAGGACTCGTCAAGCCAGCCGAGAATCTCATCATGATGTTGAGGATGACAAATTTGATGGAAAGGAAGAAATAAGCATTTGCCAAGGGAATTTGAGGTGATTGCGAATCCAAGTGCAGAAACCCTAATTTTCAAAAGCCCTAGTTCAGAGTTGTCCTTGGGTTTCGTCGAGGATGTGAGGATCCAAAGTAACTTTCAGCGGAGGCTGAAATGCATCACCGTTCTGGACAAACTTTGGACCTTCAAGTGGGGGGCTTCCAAAATTTGATGGTTTCGTGAGATCAACTGGCGAATGCATGTGATCATTAATTGTGGTGATTGGACTAACATTAGCGAGCTTATTATCAAGTAGGCCAAATATTTGTGAACTAACAGATTGATAATCCAATATATCAGATTCTTTAGATTTCCCAAGATGGGATGAATTGATTGGAAAATTTTCAGGCAATAGAGAGGTTTGCAAGACATCACATGCTTGTGCCTAAATGAAACTGGTATTGGCCGTGCAACAATAAAAAATATTAGAGACAATGACCGGTGTTTTCCTTCGAATGAATAAATTAGGGTATATCGATTTTTGCAAATCAACTATTAGGGGACAATAAGACATGCTCAAAGAAACATCACTCGGATTGAAGGCTTGCCCAGATGAGGTGAAATCATGCATGGTTATGCTGATAGGAGTGTGGTGCGTGGGAACCGTAATTTGAGGAACCCTAATTTGAGAAAATTTAGTTTGAATTGTTTCAAGGGCCTCACCAGGATCATGCGAGCCTGAGATAACCATCAACAGGAGGTGAATTGCCTCGACTTCCTAATGGGTCCCTGAATCATCAAAAAATGAATCATCAAATTTTGGTGGCTTCATAGAGTCAAAAGATAGATATGAATGATAGTCCCCATAGGCATAAGAAAATATTTGTTTAGATAAATAACAATCATTGGAGCAGTCAATTTGATTAGGTTTGGTTTCTGGCATGTTAGGCTCCCCCGGGGTTAACAGTTGGGATGAATCAATAAAAGAAAAATCTTGAGGTAGTCAAGACATGCAGTCACTCCTTTGGCTGTATAAATATTGCAGATGGAAAATATCAGACATAAAAGATTCATCAATTTCGTAATGTGATTGTGAAACACCACTTGCATGTTCCTGATTGTCATCAATACTAGTATAAGAAATTTTTGAATAACTTGAAGAAATTACTGGTGTGGCCGACTCATGAAATGAATCAGGGAAAAATGGAAGAAATGATTTAAATGCAAGGGTATCAACCATGCAAAGACCATCATCTTGCACCGGAAGCAAACATTGTGACTTTGCAACCTGAGGCCCATGAAGTGCTCTTTTGTGACCATGCATATGCTTACATTCTATTGTGTGAGGCCTTCTTTCTTGTGCAATTTCCTGGTGCACGAGTTGCACCCTTCTACATCCATTGTGGTTACAATATCCAAGACAACACAAATGTGGAGGGACTACGTGGCTATCCAGAGCACCTTTTGATCGCCATATCCAATTTTACAAGCTTAGTGCATCTTCCGAAAGTATATTTTTGCGAATGGATAAATGGAAAAAAGCTATATGTTTGATGAGATTTAAGACGTAAGCTAATAATGGACACGTATAAAGGACTCGCTTTCATGCTACTACTCTGGAGTGGTTGTTGTGTGCTCACTATCAATTTCTGTCTAAATCTGATATGGAGGTGGACATCGACAAAGGGAGGTAGGGACAAAATCACATTGCTATTATTTGAAAATATACTAACATGCCGTGCTTTCTTTATGGTGGTGCAAAATACAGGAATGCAACCTCACAACTTGGCCGTTACATGTATGGACGTTCTAGAAATTCGACTCAGCGAGGTCGCCAAGTCACAAACTCCACGAGCTGCATTCCATGTCACTCTTTCCACATATGCGACTTTGTGACTAGTCGCATTCCTCCTCTCGGGTTGGCCACAGATGGTCTTCATCGGGCTGCACTCTCCATTCCTTGACTATACTTCATTCATAGTAGTAGATTTTCAAACCGAAATTTTTCTCACAGCACATGCAATCTGGTGTAGGAAATGCACATACTGAAGCATTGACCTTTCAAATTTCAATTACTTTAACATCACTGTGACGTTGCATTGCTTGCATTTGTTGTTTGAAAGTTTTTGATCTAATATTTGGGTTGTCTAGCAGCATTTCTAACTTGCGTTTTTTGGGCATGATTGTCTGATTATGTCCTCCATATAAGTATCTCCTGTGCCCCATCAAATATGCAGCAAGGAAAGCTACCATGTCCTCTTCAAATCGAAGATGAACAACAATATATTTTCCACCAGTGGTGGAGCTCTGCTTAATCATACGTTCTACTAACTTCTCCACAAGTTTATCAATGGGATCAGCAAATTTTAATGCTCCATATTTAGCCGAACATCTGGAGTGTTGAGTTGGAGGTGGAACCTCTTATGAAAATCGATTGGAAAATGGAGAAATCTGTATCATACCAGCCTCAATTAGTCTAGGGAGAACCTTTTCTTCATAGTAACTGACAGGTGACCAAGCTTTAATCGTGAAGTTGAAAATATTGCTCATATTGTTGTCAAAATTTTCCATCATGACTTCAGGTAGCTTTCTAACAATCCTCACATCATTGCTAAGAAAATCAATAAAGTGATCTCCGTTATATATGTCCTTAAACTTACTAGGATCCCACCAAATGCTATGAAAATGGAAATTTGGAATGCCAAGGGTTGCATTCAAAAGCCCTGCCACAGCTACCGCATTGAAAATTGATACATGCTACTGATTCAAACCATCATTTGCTTCAATAAATATATAACCATTTGAATCAGGTAACCCTCTCTCTTTAGGAACGAAACTACACATTCGAAAAGATGTGGCTTAATCGTGATCGAAAATTCCACCAACTAGTGCGCTTTTTGTTCTCTGCTTATAGGCTTTACATATATTCCACTTTTCATATTTTAGCTCAAACCACTCTTCCCCTTATCATCCACCTTGATGAGGCCTTCGACTATAGCCTTAGTTCTCATCCTCACATGAACAGTGGTTGAAAGTGTCATGTTGCACAACTGCGCCCTTGTTGTTTTCGTTTCAGTTTCTTTCCCTCGATGTGGTGGTGACATTGTTGGGTATATCATCTGTGGGATCGAACTGCATGAAACATTATGAAATGAATTAGTTCACAGTTTCCTTTTAGAGAATGATGTCCGCAAATAATTTACAGGGGACCATGAGTTTGGTGGGATACCCAAATAGAATGCCTAAATGATATATGGTAAACGTTCTTGTAATGGACATATGTTATGTACACAAAATATTCCATTCAAGTGTATGCATGATGATGTCGCCCCACACATGGCGTGATTGTAGAAAAATTATATTTTCATGTTGACGAGAAGGTTTACTAGGGGATGGAAGCAGTTCGAGATCGTCCAAGGCTGCTACCATGAAAATCTAGGGGAAAAATATCTCTGACTCATGGAGGGACTTTCAATTCTCTTTCAAGTAGGAAATCCCCAAGCCCTAGTGTATTTATTAGACATCAAGACCAGTGGGTGCGGTGACAAGGTTTGGCATGAAAAGGTCACGGGGGTATCACTCACTAAAGGCTGGTTCAAAACCCTAACGGCTGGGCAAGAAGAAGGGGACCCGATATTTTGAATATACCCAAAATTTTGGGTGGTGTTGTCACAGCTACAATAGTAAGGAAATATTTTTCCTCTAAATTACAAATTACAAAGAATGGAGATGCAAGTAGTAGTAGTGCCAAAAGAAATCAAGGCCAAGGTAAAGGGTAAGGAAAAATTCTTCAAAAGGTAGAGGCAAAGGTGGCTCAAGAGGAAGAGGTAGCTCAAGAGGAAGAGGTAGAGGTATATTTTATAAGATAAATGATCAATGTTTCTATTTTAACAAGCATGGCTAGTTTGACTGAGAATCCACATTGAAATAAGGGAAAAATGTTAAATATTCTAAAGAAAGTAGTGACTATGTCGAGATCAGTTATTTGTAGCTTATGGAAAAGGTGAAAAAACTAGTAAATATGTTTGGTACATAGATTCTATATGATCTAACCATATGACACGAAATGAGAATTTGTTTTCAACAAAGGATGGAAGTTTCAAATCCAAGATCCATCATGGTGATGATAAACCATTGGAGGTTGTTACAAAATTAGCTATGGAGGTCCAATAAAAAGAAGGTATAAAGAGCATTCATGATATTTATGATACTCCATAATTGAAGCACAATTTGTTAAATGTTGGGAAGCTATGTGACAACAATTATAAATTAGTATTTGAAAATAAGACATCTAATATCTATCACAAGAATAATGGAAATGGGATGATCACTGGAAATATAATTTTTCCCTTGAGGTTTTTTGAACACAGTAACACCCTTGAAAATATGGCTTATGAGAATTCAATTTGGTTATGGCATATAAGATATGGGAATTTAAATTTTCACAGTTTGAAGTTTCTAACCTCTTGTGTTGGTTGATTTGGCGGACTAATGTACCAAATCACACCTACTTAAGAGGAGTGGTTTTCTCCTCTTAAGTTCCTGGTCATAGGCAGAAAATCAAGGGATTCAAGCAAGTTAGTGAACATGCTAACAAATAAACATAATAAACAGTGAAATAGAATGCATATTCAAAAATAAAAACTAAACTAATACACATAATACAAAATCTCTAAATAGAGTCAAACAACTTCAATAATCCAAACGGTGGCGCTTACGTCCCCTCTTATTGAGTGTTGGTAGGAATAAAGGATGAAGCATTTACCCACTTCCCAAGGGGCCCTTAGAACTACGGAACTGATGTCCCTCTCTCTACTCTGAAGGATTGGAGTTGTTGAATGGCCAACAACTGAATCCCCTCTATCTCTGCTCCATATCACACACTACTAGATTGCTTGGGGAAATTTTGGCTAGCTTAACAATGTGTTCTCCATTTGTCCATCTCTTGGTGTCCTTTTATAGGAGAATTCAAACTCTCCTTCCCTTTCTTGGTACATTAATGGATGTTGACCAAAGAGAGGAGGGTGATTCCATTGTGTGCTCCCTTGAGGTCCTAAGGAGGCTTGGGCAGTTTTCCTTAGGTGGCTTCAAGTGCGGGATCAATTTCTTGGAGTGTGCCTTGTGGTCCCAGAAAGTGACTTCCGCCACTCTCAAGTCCGCATGGCTTTTTGAGGGAAATCCGTGCAAAGACGTGCTTATCGATGAAAAGTGTGCACAAAGGTGCATTTTGTTGCTTTATTCAATGCACAATTCATTTTTCCTCTTAGACCTTAGAGATTTTTTAAATTATTCAAATCCCCTGATGTGCCTAAGCCCTATAAATCCTTCTGCCTGACATTTAATAATGTCATATTTTCTTGTTTGATTTTCCAATGATAACAATTCCCCTTTAATGTGTGAGGTCTAGGAAGAAATGTATAGCTGAAATACATTATATTTTATTTTCCGTGTATTTTGTGGAGAGAGAGAGACTTGTGTGTAGCACAGAGTTGGGGACACCTTACACTGGTTCAAAGAGTGACCATGTCCTATAGGAACCCTAAAAGAAATGGTATAATATAATAAATACAATTTTTCTACGAGGCGGGCATGTCCCATGATCGTGATGCTTTGGCTAGCTAAACAAATCTATTTGACAGATAGAAATTTGTCTGTGTCACTAGTGTGGTAGTGATCTGTTGGTTGATGAAGATGACTGTTGACACCCTCAGGGGCATTGTTTCTTTGAAAATAGGTGGAATGTGGTATCCATATGCATAAGCTTGGTATGGCACATAAATGCACATTGCACGCATAGGTGTATGACTGGGACCTTCTCGTGTAAGCTTTGCTGAAAGAGATCCTTATAAAGGCACGTGTATTCGACGAATTTGATCAAAGTGAAATGGTTGTAAGGTATGATACCATCTTGATAGGAAATCTTGTGTTGTAGTCGAATTTCAAGAGGATCGATGACATTTGTGGGTAATGATGTCTCCCACAGTTTCACTCGAGGATGTCCCTTTTGTGGATAGGGGTGATCCAAGATACTGCTTCCTTTTTTGAAAATAGGTATTAATGTTGACAAAAATGAAGCCTCAACTGAACGAGAGAGTCGCAGATATAAGGGATTAGGATCCTATATGTGATAGGTTTAACATAGGCATGATTACGAGGGGTCACTTAAAACTGATGATGAGGATTTAGTGGCCCAAGGTCAAAGTATAAAAAGCATCTTGGCAACAATTATAATTATTTTTGATGGGGAAATCCATGGAGTGGGTAGGATTTCCAGGGTGGGTATATATTGGTTATGAATTTCATGGTGGCTTATGCAGGAAGTGTGTGATACTTCGACCAAGGGTGACCAGGGACTGCTGCCATGGGAGAAAAAATGGATGGGTAAATGGGGACGTAGTGCACCATTTGCGGTCTTTGTACACTTACCAAAAGAATGAAATAATGGGGTTTGGTTTATACAAAACATAAAGAAAGGTGCCCCAAAACATGAAAGTGTTCTCTCATTGATGATGTGAGGAAGGTGTTTTTGCTAAGGGTGGGGGCCCCATTGGTTGGCCTCATGTGTGTGGTTGATGAAGCAGATGGAAAATGTCGCATATGGGCTACGGTAATGGATGGATGGTATGCCAAATACGAGGCACGGTAGTGTGATTTTGATCTGCTTGCAAAACCTGGTAGTTCAGGAAAGGGGTTTTAATTTGATGTGGTAAAACTTGACCTGATGTGTGGTGAGTGCGATGGGAAAGAGGTTCTTCCCAGCCTAAAGTGATGTGGCCATCGCGTCATGAATTTTGTGATTTATGGTCTACTTTGGGTGATGGGCACCATGGAAGGTTGGATCTACTGACTAACAAGGATGTTTTTCATGTGCAAGGTGGGGTGATGATAAACATGGTTGGGTGCTTGGAACCTATGGTTAATTTCTTATGGAGAAATTATGTCAGGATATGTATAGTTTTTCTAGGACTCTATCATGCTCATGGTAGAATGATACCTACTCTAGAACTTTCGGTCGATGGAGCGATGGATGGTTTGCACAATACATGAAAAAAAAATACCCCAACTGAAAGCATATTCTTTATTCAAATATTATTGAAAGACGTGCTAAAAAACAAGATGAGAGAGGGTACACCTGTCGGCACTAATTTTTTTTTTTTTTGGGGGGTGCAAATGTGTGGCACAAACCTTGGGCATTATGGAGTGTTGATCACAATGTTGCTTTCGGTCTTGTAATTGGGCCTTCTGAGCTCTGGTTATGGTCCTCCAAATTTACTGAAAAGGGTGACATATAGGCAAATATGGTTCAATTCAGTTCATTTGTGTCAGTTGACCATTTGAGGTTTTGAGAGGTCAGAGGCTTCTGTGGAGTTGTTCTTGCAGTTGCGGTTAGCCTTAGTACTCGGGACTAGCGATTTTTTAGCTATTTAAGCCCCATGACGTCCTGCATTTTAATTTTTACAGTGTGTTGGTGCCAGGGTCCATACATGACTAGTTTGTATGGATCCTAGGCCAGCTTTTTCCTTGACTGCACGGGCGATCAAGGCATAGGTGCACAAATTTCGCTCAAAAATAAATTTTTCCGTGTACTTATTGCACCTGTACTATATTTGGGCATGCCTTTTTCATGTATGTGAGAGAAATAGATGCACTCTCCTCATGCCTATCTGAGGAACAGGTGTGCGGAGGCCCGAAGCTATTTTTAACAAAATTTTGGGAAATTTTGTCTATTTTTCAGTGTGACTCATGTGTGCCTTCTTGATGATAGGATGTTGTGGAGGGAGAGGGATTAGCCTGATCTCCAGGTTGCTTCAGTTGCTACTGGTCATGCGTGCCAACAGTTAGTGTGCTAGGGTATTCTCAAGTTTATGGAGAATGACCTCTTATGATCACAGGATCATCTTTTGCGTTACCCAATCCGATGTTGGAATAAGCGACACATAGTGATGGTGCTGTGGGGGTGTGACCTTGTTATACATCCTGAGTTGAATATTTATTTTGTGACTAGGTTGCTGTCTCAAGGTGAGGCTCTTCCTTATCTGCTCCCCCCTGGGAGAGTGGATCTTAAGCAGTTTTTAGCAGGCCATTGTGGCGGGGTTCCCGTTACAAAGGGGTGCATAACGATTGCTATTGTGACTGACTTGGCAAAGCGCTGTGCTCTGGCTACAATTGTCTGACTAGCTGGGTCATCTATGCTTCATTGGGCGTTGGGGCCACAGATAGGTGTTTTTCACCAGCTGACGGCTGGAAACTTCCTTAATTTTGCCCGTTTTTTGTATGACGGGATGTTGGCTCATCTTTCCAAGGTCTGGGATGGATCAAAGTTATTCACATATGCTAGCATTTTATGTACCATTTTGTATGAGCGGGAGGTTCTGCTGAGACCTACAGTGGTTGTGCCTGTTGGGGGACCACGGGAGCTTCGCATGCGGAGGTGGGCCCTTGTGATTCCTCGTGAAGTGGGAGGTAGGGTGGGGCGTTATTGGAACACTACCATGGAGGCTTGGTTTGAGGCCAATACTCAAATTTTTTGATGTTCCCTTATGCAGGGATGGACTTCCGGGGAGACCTTGACATGGGTCTACCTGATAGATATGCTTGGGTGCCAGCAAGTATGTTTTTTTTGTTTTCTACATTTACTTGAGTATTTATGTTTCGTATGTTTACTATGATGACACTCACATAGTTTTGTTACTCTTGCAGATATTGGTGAGGTCGGACATCCTGTGGCTCAGTTGGTGGGACACCATCTAATTCATCAGCCTCGAGCTGCTCCTCGCGCAGGCGGGGGACTTGGAGGAGCTTCGGTCTAGCCTCTGGGTGGACCAAATAATGGGGGGGCTGGTCCCTTGGGGGAAGGTAGCATCTCGGTTGTTGTCGAGACTGCTGCTGAGGGAGCTCGTGGTGAGGCGACAGAGGCTCGGGTTACTAAGTTGACAGAGAAGGTGGCTACTTTAGAGGTTATAGCTTGGGTGCTAAATGGTGAATGGTGTTGAGTGGACCGCTTAACCTATGGGATGCCTACTTGAGGTTTCATGGATGACCTCAAGGATTCACAGTTGGAGAAATTTATGACCCATGAGAGGGGTTATCGGCTGGTTTTACGTCGAGTGGCTATCTCCATTTTGATGGCGCCTCCAGTATTGGTACTGAGAGCAGCTGTGGGTCCAGGTGCCCCACCTAGAGGAGCAACGCCCTTGAGTTTTATTATACAAAGGAAAGCAACCATTATGAGGGTGCTTCCCCTATTTTTTTTTACTTGTATATTTGTATCTTTTGGGCTGACTTATGAGTCAGAGACACTATTTTTTGTACTCATACACATATATTTTTGGGTATATATGAGAGACATTTTTGCGGCTCTACATGGTGTGCCCCATGTTTTTTTTATGGATTATGCTATGTTGATGGATATCTATGTTTTCTATGTTTTTGTTTTCTCTGTATGATGGTTTATCCAAGACGCATTCCAGTTTAGAATATTGTTAGCTATGTGATCAACTATTTGGTTTTGATTTCTTGGTATATTTGTGAATGTAATGTGGTCAAAATGTTGTCTTAATGTTTTTGCATGCAAGTATTTTATAAACAAATGTGAATCCCATATAAAAAATTCTTGGTTTAACTTTGACACTACTAACTGGGAATCGAGGTAGATATGCATATGGTGTATGACCTGATTGAGTGCATTGCACATAAGTCTAATTAAGGAGTCATATTCTATCTGATTGTTTTTTGTTGAACTGATGCATACATAATTAGTGTAGAATCATGATTGGTCATGATGGTAGATGACCAAGGCGGCTGCTGCTAAAATTCGACACCATAGTGATGCTCCATCAGCAAATCAAATGTAATGGTTGGGTTGATAATCCATTATGACACTAGAGCATATTTTGTGACAGGTCTTTTAAAATTTTTGGGTTTGTGTACGTTGAATATAGGGGTGGGCCTTCTCGGCCCCTATGGGTAAAATTTCTTGAGGTAAAGGCCGTTGATGGGGTTGCTGAGGCATGTTCCATCCAGGTCAGTCAAGATGTATATCCCCTTGAGGATGCAATTTTTTATGATGTAGGGTCCTTTCCACAAAGTTTTGAAATTTCTTGGACCTAGGGCTCCTTTTGTGACATCGTAGCGAAGGACTAGCTCTCCCTCAGTGGATGAACGAGGGTTGATGTGGTAGTCGAATGATGCTTTTACCTGTTTCTTGTGGGCCTCGTTGTGTTGCAGTGGCTGCCATCATCTTTTGTCGACTAACTGTAGTTGTACTAAATTTTGTTCTAGAGGTTGGGTATCATTGAGGAGTTTGATGGCAACATTTAAATTTGAGATCTCGTGTTCTATGAGAATGTGGCTTCGACTCTATATAGCAAGTAGAAGGGGGTAAAACCAGTGGATGTTTTTAGAGCTGTGTGGTATGCCCATAGGGTAGAGAAAAACATATGGTGCTAGTTAGTTTCATGGTTATTCACCATGCGTTGTAACATAGTTTTGAGAAATTTATTCACAATTTCTACCTTTCCATTGGATTGGGGGTAGTATGGTGATGCGAATTCATGGGTGAATTCGAGGTGGTGATATAGCTCCTGGAAAACTTCATTCTTGAAGTGTTTCCAATGGTTGGAGACTAACTCCTTGGGAACATCAAATCGGGCAATGGCATGGTTAAACAAAAATTGTGCAATGGTTTTTGTGGTGTTGTCATATGTGGGCATAGCTTCTGCCCACTTAGTGAAATAATCGAAAGCCACAATGATGTATTTGTGATTTCTTAATGATGCTGGGTTGCAATTCATGAATTCGATCCTCCATTTGCAAAAGGGGTCAACAACGGTGACGGGGTGCAGGGGAGCGGGAGGGATCATGCCTTATGAGCGAAGCGCTGACATCACTCACACTTCTTGATTATTGTTATACAGTCAAAAAATAAAGTGGGCCATAAATGTCATGCTCGTAGGATTTTTTGTGCGTTGGCCAGCCTGGAGAGGTGGTCACCACAAGCTCCACCATGGTAGTCATTGAGGGCTTTTTCCGCTTGGTCATGAGTAAGGCATCGACGTAAAATGGTGTCGATGCCCCGTTAGTATAAGACATCTCCCATGAGGAGGTATCAGGGGGCCTAATGGTGAATGCGCTAATGGTCGTCGAGAATGAGGTGGGATCTAAACTTTAGGGTTCGTAATAAGAGGAGGATATCTTAGTACCAAGGGTCGTCAGTTGCTACGAGGAAGAGATGTTCATCTGGTAGCGAATCGTTTATTGGTGACCCTTTGGCATGACTTGGGAGGTTTGTAATGAACTCTGCTAAGATTAACGCCCTTTTTCTCATGGGGGAGTGAAATTGTAAGTCGTATTATTGGAGAATGACTATCCAGTGGGCATATTTGTGGTTCATTAGGCAGCACGTGAGCATATATTTGATGGGGTTAATATCTGCAATGACCATAGTGGTCTTTAAGATGATGTAGTAGGGAAGATTTTGGACTACATGAATCAATGCTAAGGCAGTCTTTTCTTCAGGTTTGTATCTTAATGTTGTGCCTGATAAGGTTTTACTAACATAGTATATTACGTGCAACTTCCCATCTGGGCCTTCCTGGATCAACACTTCGGCCAGAGCGGTCTCGGATGCTGATAGATACATGATGTAATCTTTTTAATAGTCTGGGGGACTAATGAGCGGTGCTGAAGAGAATGTATCTTTCAGTGCATCGAATTCTTGTTGGCTGTGGTAATCCCATTTGGATGGGAAGTCTTGGTGAAGGAGGTGCAAGAACCCTTGATTTCAAGTGGCATAATGTGGGACAAAATGCCTCAGAATATTGGCCTTCATTTGCAAGCTTTGTAGTTTCCTAAGGGTTTGAGGTGGGGGTACCTCTTTAATGGCTTGGACCTTGACGGGGTCCACTCGAATTCCTTGCTGGCACACTATGAAACCTAGAAATCTTCTAGTTGTGATGGAAAATATGCACTTTAGACTGTTCAAGTGTAGGTTGTATTGTCGACATCATTGAAATACTAGTTGGAGATCCTCGAGATTGTCCAAGCACTTCTTGGATCATATGGTTAGTTCATCCAAGTAAGCAAGGATAAGGTGTACCAAGTCATGAAAGATGTAATTCATGGCTCTCTGGAAGGTGGCTACTACATTTTTTAGACCAAATGGGATTACCTTGTATGCAAATGTGCCCCAAGGGATAGTAAATGCAGTTTTGTACCAGTTAGTGTGATGGATTTGAATTTGGTTATACCCAAAGAATCCATCCATAAAGGAGAGGGCCTCATGACCCACACAAGCATTGATGAATTGGTTGATGAATGGGGTCAGGTAATTGTCCTTGGGACATGATTTTTTAAAATCTCAAAAATAGGTGAAAACACGTATGGTGGCCTATTTTTTCAAGACAGGAATAGGGTTGGAAACCCAAGATGTGTAAGCAATTAGGTAGATAAACCCAAATTTGTGAAGCTTGTTGATTTCTCATTTTATTGCTTCTACCTTTGATGGGTGTATTTGATGCTACTTTTGGCATATTGGAGGTACGTCAGGCCAAGTGTGAATATGGTGCTCTACGATAGTGGGACTAAGCCTGGGAATTTCTGAGTAGTCCCAAGTGAGGATATTTCTATACTCTTGTAGAAATTGGGTATAAGAGGTTATTTCTTCTGGAGAACATGTTGGCCCCAGCGATATTTCTTCAACCTTTCTAGGATTTTGGGATATATTCACCTTGACGGTAGGTGAGATGTTTGACATGTTTCCTTCCTCAAATAGATGGGGCACCGTGATAGGTGTTCTTGAACCTGTTAGCCCCCTTTAAATTCCTTGACAAGCAAGCAAGGGGCTAATTAGTTTTATGGGCCTTCAAGGAATACATTTCCTTTGAAAACACATCATCCTTGAAGCTTTTCCATGTTCCCTGCTCTTTAATCCTTTCCCTCTGCTGTTCTTGAGTCAATAAGCCTTAGTGATGATAAAAGATGTGCTCTAAAAGGCCTTTATTTGCCCCTTGTATCCCTACAGAATGTCCCATTTTACCTTTTTTTTTCATCTTTTCAAAGTCCCCTTTCCATCCAAAAATTTCTCCCTTATTCCTCCTAAATCTCCCCAAAATCCCCTTTAAATTCTACCCTTACCCCTTGGTTTGGCCAAATTCCCCTTTTTTCCCCTTACCGTTACCCTTTCCCAATCTTGAAATTCATTAAAAAGGGCCTGAAAGCCCACTTTCCAACTTATAATAGGGCCTAGCCCCTTTTTTGCCAGCCCCTGAACCACTTCCCCACGTAACCGGCACCTAGGACCAAGTGCTAACGATCCGGGCGCTAATCGCAATCGCAGCTTGCAGACCGACGCATTCCTTTGTTAAATACAAAAACTCCGATGTGATTGTGATTTGTTATGAAGACCCGCAAGGTGATCCACACTGTTGATCTGCTATTCCGATGCGACGATCGAGCGCTAATCGCACTCCTTGCCCAATCGCAATCGAAAATTATGTAATGTGTCACCTCTGTTCCCCCTGATTGCGATTCCCCGACTCAATCACAGCTGTCCATCCCCTTCCAGATCTGATGGTCCTCACTTTCAGCTCCAATCACAATCGCATTTCCCAATCACTGCCACCTTTCTCCCTTTGCGATTGTGATTTCTCGATCAAATCTTGACCGTTTGTTAATCCAGATCCAAGGTTTAGGATCTAATCGCACCACCACCCATCGGACTGTCGATTCCGCCCATTTCTCTCCCCGATTCGATCGGAGCCGTCCATTCCTCTAAGATCCGATGGTTCAGATTTATCCCCCTCCTTCCCTTTCTTCCCACCGACTCAATCCCTACTGTTGATCTTGATCCAAGATCAATGGCTGACGCTCAATCACATCCCCGCTCCTAATCGCAATCGGAACTTTGATAATGTGTCATCCCTGCCCACCCCCCCGATTGCGACCCTCCGACTTGATCTCAACCGTCCGTTAGATCTAAGATCGATAGTCCAAAACTAATCACCCTCTGCCCATTTCGGGTCCCACCACACACGCATTTCATTATATTTTTGTGCATTTCTATGCATCCCATCCATTTTCATAAACCATTCCACTGATTAATCTCTGTCGTCAATCCCACCACCAGATCATGATCGAATGGCCCACGCGCAATTTTTCCACCAAACCCTATTAGTCGCCGTGTGCACCATATCATTGCATTATCCACCACTATTTTGCCTAAAAACATCATTTATCACCGTCGTACTATCATTCTCCTGTCCTCCATAGCCACCCACCCCTATGCATGGATTTCATGACTGAATTGCATATTTTTGTAGGTACAAGCAGCAGAAGCCACCATGATTTACAGTCTCTGTCATAGTTACAGAAAACACGGGAAAGGACCATTCTCAGGGACTGAAATCATGAGGAAAGGTATGAGAAGACACGTGACAGAGCACGCATTAAAGGAACAGAGTTTAAACTTTGTAAAATCTTCTCCAAAGCCATTAAAGCATAGATTTCACCGACGGAGACAGAAATGGAGCAGCAGAGAGTTTAAGGCAAGAAAATGAAGGTCTTTGAGCCTTAACTTAGTGATTTAGAGGCAAAGTACCGGATTGAAGACATCATGGATCTCTCAGAAGGTCCAACGCATAGAAAACTATGCCATTGGGTAGCTACATCAGCAAAACATCCCTACCTGTGAAAGGATAGAGCACCCATATTGTTTCCTCTATTTACTGTATTCCAGAATAACATTCAGCCTGGACCATAGTCCTAAGCTATCAGAGCATTTGTTATGCAGCATGGCGCACTTCACTGTCATTCATTTTCCTTTGTTTATTCACCAAAAGCACCACACAGTACCCCGTGCCCGTAGCATCGTAGCCATAATCGAGTAAATGGAAGCCTCGAAGAAGACCGTTCTTTCATCCAAGGCATGCCGCAGATAAATGCGTAGAGTTTAAACCGACATGCTTCGGCCCTTTCTTTTCTCGAGTTCAACATTTCATTTAGTACCCCCAACCTCCTCCGCTCATCTATCAGCTATAAAATCAAGAGGAAAATCATCAGAAAGGTTTCTTGACTTCCGCTATCAGAGAATTGCAAGCCGTTTCCTTTGAGACATGTTCTCTGTTTGAAGTTGTAAGATAGGCTGAGGAAGATGTTTTTAGACTGAATGTCAAGCTATTGGTAATGTTGTACTTGACTGGTGTTGTTTTTAATATGACAAGCACATTTCTTTGGATCCTGATCTAAATCAGCAGTGATGTTTTCTTATCTCTGTGTTTTAATTCATTTCATTTCGTTTCTACTGGCTTGCATCAGAATATTGGCATAGGATTTACCCTTGTTAGGTACCCTATGTTTCTTCTCTCCTTGCCATTAATTTTTTCTTCTGAATGTGTTATCTAAGAATTGATTTCAATTAATTTAACCAGTGTAGTGGATGTTATTTCCTGCTCTCTGATGTATGAATTAAGTGAACTTGTTCTTAGATGTTCTTGTTAGGATTTAGCTGGAAGATTTGGGAACACTGGGGATTAGAGTTAGCCCTGTCCACTACAATCCTTGTGCAACCAACTGGTCTTCCTAATATCCCTCAAGCTGGAGACCGAAGCATTGAGAGTTCAAAGTCTCTCTCTGATCTCAGGTCTTTAACTTTGTGTTCTAATCTGTGTTTTTACCTCCTCTCCTACCATTCCATACCACATTATCATCTTTAAAGATCCAATGTTTTAGATGACTAGCCCAATTGAAAGCCTGCATATTGATTAGCAAGCAAATCCTTTCCTGACTCCATTGCCCAATGGTTCTGAATGCTCCCTGGAATACTTCACCTCCGCCTAAATCCTCCTCACTCAATCTTGCCTTACATTGAATCCTTCTTTCCTGATACCCAGAAACCAAACAAACAATCAAACAAACAAACCCCGAGCCTTATAACTAGCCTTACATCTTAAATTTTTGAGCTTCAAAGACATAAAACCTTTGCTTATATAGAGAGATCCCTCTCTGGACCTAGAAGGGCTAGATCCTAGGGTCTGAAAGTGGTTTGATGTTGTCTCGTTTTTTGGTATTGCCAACCTTGCCAAAACATGGGAACCCCAACATAATGGCGACTCCACTAGGGAAGCTTCTAAGTATTTCCCACCATACTACATCACAAGAGCCTCAAAAAACCTAGAAACTCTGGTCAGGTTGGTAGTGAAACACTTCCATTTGCATTCCAACTTCTCTACCATTTGTTGTGTTTCTCCCACACTCTTAGACAGAGTCTGGAAAGTGCCAGGTAGCCTCCAGATCTCACACTCTTTCAGAGGTGACATATCTAGTAAATGCCCTCACAGTCAATCTCTGGTTAGAGTTTTCTAAGTTTGAGATATTATTGAAAGGGGACATCTCACAAGCACTGTGGTGGACAATGTACCCTCCAGAAGCATCCTAAACCTTCCACCTAGCGACTCCACACCTCCTTAATGATCAAAAGACTCCACTGGTGATCAGTAGGCCTGCTGATTATCTTGGTTCACATTAGACTCCACTGGGAGACCAGAGCCATTACAACATCAACCATAATAAAAGTAACAAGTAGGGTTAATATTTTTGGTCATAAAACAACATTCTGGCTTCCAGAACCATCCAAACAAGAGCTTATCCTAACCCAAACCCACCTGAAATAGTTGAAAACCCTGAGAGCATCCTCAAGAGATCTCCTACACCTAAAAGACCAAATATTTCCAGCCACGTCCATAGATCTAACTCTTCTCTAGAAAATTTTACAGCTCTATCAGGCCCATTTTTTGACCTAGGCACGCAAAACAGCTTACCTAGGGCTAGGTCATTCAGTGTCCTAGACCAACAAGACCTTGAGCTCCCTGGTTCACTGCCTCATAGTGGTAAACACATTAGGGACAAGGAGACCCCTCCATCCACACCCCCTGACATTCACTTTATTCAGAACTTGGGGCTCAGTCATCCTAAATCAGCTCAACAGACTTGTGCTAGTCCTAGCATTCCTGTCATCCATATACCAGCTGCTCAATTCAACCCTTTACCTCACCAGAACATCATCATGGCAGCCTGGTATGCACCTCTGGTTTTACCCCAGCCTCTAGTGCCTTTAACCAATGATTATCAATCAAAGATCCCACACTTCACTACAAAAGAGTCTACCACAGCTCAACACCATGTAGATAAGATGGAATATTCTTTTGACTACATGGAGATAGATGATGATACATTAAAAATGAGAATCTTTTCCCAGAGCTTCAGAGGTGATGTGAAGAAATGGTTCAAGAGCATACCTCCTAATAGTATCCAAGACCTTCCTACTTTGTATCAGACTTTCATAAACAAATGGGACTTTAAGGCCAACCCTCGCCAACTCCTAGCAGAATACATGAACCTTAAAAGAAATGTAGGAGAGAGTGTCCATGATTACACAACAAGATTTAACAACATTTACAATGCTCTTCCTCCACATACGAAACCTCCCCAAGGTATGGCTCTAGCGAAATATCCTGAAGGTTTTGATGCTGCCATGGCCTACCAGCATAGGGAGAGAGACTACAACACACTGGAAGACATGAAAAAGGGAGCAGTGAGTGTAGAGGCTAATCTAATTGAGAAAAGAGCAATATTGAGAGTTGAGAAGAGGGTAACATATAGAGATGATGCTGTAGCTTCCACATCTGATCCCAATAATGACCGCTTATCCAAGAACGTAGAAAAGCTACAAAAAATGATGGAAAAAATGGTTGTCATAGTTAGTAATCTAAACAAGAATCAAAACCATAACCAAAACCAAAAATTTAGAAGAAACAACACCACTCCCAACAGAAAAAGAGATTCAGATCAACAAGTTATTCCCCCATTCCAAGAGAAATTTCTGGATGAAGATGAGGGAATCATAGAAGAGTCTGAAGGGAACATAATAAACATGTTTGAAACAGAAGATTCAATCCATAACTATTACACAGAAGAAGATCGGCCCTCACCCTCATATTGGGATGAGGGAAGATTAGAATTTGAGGACTACAGACTTGGATTCGAAGAAGCTGTCATGCAGGTCAGAGAACAATATGAACTTAGGAGAAAAAAGATCCTAGACAAGGCCAAACCAAAAGCTTTTGAGGTTACCATCAAGAAAAGACCTGAGAAACCTTCTAAAGTGACTGCTGAAAGTAACAAATCGGTAGCTGAGAGTTTTGGGAAGGACAAAGAAAAAGACAACCAAAACAGTGAAAAACAAAGTCAACCAACTAGCAGCACTAGCATTGCAGTTAGTTCTCCTGATAAAACTATCATCAACACTGTACATAACGAGAATCAGCACACTAATTTAGCCACTAAGGTGGTGGCTAACAAAACAGAGTTGAACATTCCAAAAAATCAGTCCACTTTCAATTTAGAAAGTGAGATTGCAAAGATTAAAATCTCTGTCCCACTCTCTGAGTTGGCCACTCAGGATGCATATAAAGGCCAAATTTTGAAATCATTAAATCTAGGTGAGAACAGTGACACTGTGAATCTGAGTGATGATCAACCAGCCCTTCTGTTTGGTCCAAACATTGAAGGGAAATTTCGGGAAGGGGTAATACCTCCTTTTTATATCAGTCTCAGTATTCATGATAAGATCCTTCATAATGCAATGCATGACTCTGGTGCCTCACACAACTTGATGCCTAAAGTGGTTATGGAAAGGTTAGGCCTAGAGATAACCTGACCCTACAAAGACTTATATTCATTTGATTCTAGCAGTGTAAAGTGTCTTGGCTTAATCAAAGATTTATGTGTGAGCCTTACCCAGATTCCAGCCAAGTGTATGGTCATGGATGTTGTTGTGGCAGATGTGCCACCCAAGTATGGCATGTTATTATCAAGATCATGGGGAGCCAAGCTGCAAGGAACAATGTAGATGGATGGGGCTTATGCCACAATCCCAATCTTCGGCCAACTTAGAAGACTGTACAGAGAGGTACAAATGAAATTCCTAGTTAGTAGCCCCAAAAAGCCTGAAAATTCACCTTTATACTCTGTACATACAGACCTTGACTCCTTTATCCTTTGTAATGATGAATCCTCAGAAGGGTCGAAGTCCCAAAACAAAGATACAAACAAGGAAACAGAACCCATGGACTTTAACATAATGGCTACTCTAGACTCGGAGGAGAAAGACGTAGAAAAATTTGAGAAGTGCACTGAAACAAAAACTCAAAGTGAACCAGAAATAGAATGTTGTCAGCTGAGTAGTCACCCTTCACAAGTTTCTACATCACACAAAGAACAAAATGATGATAAACCCGAAAATGAAACCTTATGGGAAATGAATTTCGATGGGTCATGCACCAAGAGAACTGTTGGAGCAGGAGTGTGGATACATAACATAGAGAGTGATTACGCAGAGAGCGATGCCTTCCGATAGGAATAGTTAGGAAACATGAAAAAGTATTCCAGGATCTACCCATAAAAGTGCCTTCCGATAGGAAAATCAAACATCCAATAGAATTCAAGACAGTATCCAACTCTATCGATATCAGATCTTTTCACTATCCACATCACCAACAGATGGAGCTCGAGAAGATGCTTCACGATATTTTTAAAATGTGGGAAGCAAGAGCTCATCGCTTGAGAAAACCAGACATTCGTCAACATTGCAGAGAGCGATGCCTGCAACCTACACTTCAAATGTACAAAAAATGTTGCAGAGTATGAGGCTATTATCTTAGGCTTAAACCTATTGAGAAAATTAGGAGCCCGTAGGATAATTGTGCGCGGGGACTCTGAGCTGATTACTAAACAGTCGAAGGGTGAATACACAGTGAAACACCCTAGACTAAGAGCCTACAGGAATGGCATTATGGATCTACTGAAATTTTTTGTGGAATACGATCTGATGTTTGTCCCTAAGGGTCAGAACGAAATTGCAAATAGACTAGCCTGCATGGCTAGTTCGTATCATAAGCCTCCTAGTGACCAAGAAATCATCATTCAGACCAAATTCAGACCTGCAGTGCCGGACAATGAAAAATATTGGCAGGTCTTTGAGGGCGATAAATAGATTGAAGATTTCCCAGTAGGCATAAATGAGTTTGAATGTTCTGACTCAGACTCCAAATCTGACAATAGCTGCCTAAGTGAAGAGTCCTCAAACAAGGAAGAAACACCCTGTAACATAGAAATAAATACTTTAAACGAACAGATTGGAAATCCAAATGAAAAATGTGAAAATGCAGATAACGAAGAAGTAGAGGTGCTGCAGACCAAAGATAAGAACATACCCCGAGGTCTAGCTCCTTTAGAAGACCTTTTTGACTTTGATGATGTAGCAAAAAAGCCCACTATTGAACATACAGACTCTGATGTTGAGGAATGCAACATAGGCACTAAATATAAACCCAAAATGATTAAATTGGCTAATTCCTTGCCGGAAAACATAAAAAGGAAATACATTGACCTTTTCAAGGAATTCGTTGACATGTTTTCTTGGAGCTATGAAGACTTAAAGGCCTATGACACGAACATTATACAGCACAAAATACCTTTGAAAGAAAATCAGAAGCCCTTTAGACAGAAATTTCACAGAATAAACCCAAAGCAATTTCCTGCAGTTGAAAAAGAAATTAAAAGGATGTATGAAGCAGGCATCATAGTTCTTGTGAGGTTTTTTGATTGGGTCTCAAACCTTGTAGCAGTGAGAAAGAAAACAAGTGAGATCAGATTGTGCATAGATTTCAGGAATCTTAATAGAGCCTCACTCAAAGACAATTACCCTTTTCCAAAAATGGAACACATCCTTCAAAGGGTAGTAGGCTCAAAAAGGATCTCCCTGCTAGATAGGTTTTCAGGTTACAACCAAGTGTTAGTAATCCCAGAAGACCAACTCAAGACAACCTTTACCACTCCATGGGGCACCTTCATGTATGTTAAAATGCCCTTTGGACTGATGAACGCTGGTGTAACCTTCCAACGAGTGATGGATATAGCTTTTTTCGATGAGATAAGACAATTCCTTGTCATCTATATGGATGAAATAACAGTCTACTCCAAGACTGAAGAAGAACACCTAACACATCTAAGAAAGGTCTTTGAAAAATGTAGAAAGTTTGGTCTGTCATTGAATCCTAAAAAGACTGTATTTGGGCTGCAGGAAGGTAAAATTCTTGGCCACATCATATCTGAGAAAGGGATTAGGATAGATCCACAAAGAGTTGAGGGAATACTACAAATCACACACCCAAGAAACATCAAATAATTATAGTCCTTCATTGGGAAGATCAACCTCTTAAGGAGGTTTATTCCCAATCTGGTTGAACACCTTAGGAATATGAAAAACATGTTGAAGAAAGGTGTGGGAGTTAAATGGACTATAGAGGCGAAGAAGGATTTTGAATCAGTAAAACTTGCACTCACCCGGGCTCCTGTCTTAATCAGCCCCGATTTCTTAAAGGATTTTCTAATTTTCTCATTTTCATCCGAGCATTCAGTAGCTGCAGTTCTACTGCAGAAAAACCCATGGGGAATGGAACAACCCATTTCCTTCTTCAGCAAAGCACTGAGAGATGCACCATTGAAATACAACATAATGGAAAAACAGGCCTATGCTCTGATTAAGGCCTTAAAATATTTCAGGGTGTACATATTGCATTCCCACACCATAGCCTATGTGCCTAGCATAGTGGTCAAAGATATCTTGTCCCAAGACCCAGATGGGAAGAGGGGCAAATGGATTGTTGTGATTTTAGAATACAACCTTGAGATAAAACCCACCAAGCTGATCAAAATTCAGGGCTTAGCTCGACTAATGGCTGAATCAAATCTGTAAGCCCTTGACATTAACATGGTAGATATCTTGGATGAGCAGCAGGGATTGCCTGATCCCACTGTTGAAGAGAAGTTTTAGAGCTCTCCTTGGTATTTTGATATTTTGTATGTGCTTACACACCTCAATGCCCCTCCTAAACTATCAAAGACCAAGGCTAGATTCTTAAAGCTAAAAGCCACAAGTTATTGCATAATGAATGAAGGCTTATACTGGAAAAATCCAAATGGTCTATTGCTTAAATGTTTGCTTAAGTCTAAAGCAGAAAGGATTAAAAAATAATTCCATGCAGGAGAGTGTGGAGGCCACCTGAGCTGGAAGGCCACTGCAAAAAAAATACTCAGAGCCGGTTACTACTAGCCTACACTCTTCAATGACATCCATAGGATGATAATTTCATGCCACAAATGCCAGATTTTTGAAGGCAAAATAAAGCTCCTCCCCTTACCTCTACAACCCATCACTGTTGAAGGTCCCTTTATGCAATGGGGCCTAGAATTCATAGGAGAGATTCACCCTGCTTCTTCTGCACAACACAAATAGATCTTAATAGCCACAAACTACTTCACTAAGTGGATAGAGGCCATACCTACTAGGAATGCCACAGATTCGGTCATCATTAGGTTCCTAGAGGGTCATATCCTCTCTCGGTTTGGCTGCCCAAGGAAAATAATCACTGACAATGCTGCTGCTTTTGGATCCAAGAAAATGGTTGATTTTTGTCACAGGTATCAAATTGCACTTGGTCATTCAACTACCTATTATCCTCAAGGTAATGGCTTAGCTGAATCATCAAACAAAAGCCTAGTAACTATCATCAAGAAGATGTTAGAAGAGAACAAAAATTCATGGCAGAACAAGTTAGTGCATGCCCTATGGGCTGACAGGCTTACAACAAAGAAATTCGTTGGCATGTCACCATACCAGCTTGTCTATGGAACAGAAGCAATGTTTCCTACTAGCCTTGGGGTACCAGTGATTAAGCTGGTCCAAAAGATTCAAACAGAAGAAAAGAGTATGATGAGAAGGATAAACCAAACAATTCATCTCCAACAAACAAGGGAGGAGGTCTATAACAGAGCTATCAAAGTTCAGGAAAACATAAAGAGGATGTTTGACAAAAGAACCAAAGCTGCTAATTTCAAAATTGGAGATAAAGTTCTGAAGTGGGACTCAAGGAGAGAGGATAAAGGAAAGCACGATAAGTTTGATAGTTTGTGGCAAGGTCCATACATCATCCAGGCCACTGTGGGTCCAAATGCCTTCTTCCTATAAGAATTATATGGTACAAAGCTATTTGGGGTTCCTGTCAATGGCAGGATACTCAAACACTACTTCTGCTGATTTCCATTTTCCAGTTTCCATTTCCATTGTACATACCATTGCAGTGTTTTTTTTTTAAGAAAAGATAAAATGTTTCAAAAAAAAGAGATAAGGGATAGGTGCAGACATGCCTAAAACATGAACCTCTGGAGTGCAAAGGATTGGCTCTAATATGATCGAAACTTGAGCCAAAGAAAGAAATGATAGCTGGTCCAAACATGCCCAAAACCTGGACCAATAGAGAAGAAAGAAGAATCATCTCTAACAAGCCCAAAATCAAAGCTGATTGAAGAAGAAAGAGTGACTCTAACAAGCTCAAAACTTGAGTCACAAAAATAAAGAAGGATGCTTCAAGATTTCATATTTCAAGCCTTTAAAGTTTTGTTTCCAGTTTTTTGCAAGTTTCTGTCCATGTGCAACTGTCTTTATGCCTCGGATCTGTAGCAAACTAGACTGTCTAATCCTAGTTTGATTTTTTTTAAATTTATGTTGTAGAATGTACAGAAGAAATCTGATGGACAGTTTAATCCCAGCAGATATTAGATTAGGTAGAGAAGCATATGAGAACAATAGTATAATATGGTCTCATGGAGTAATAAGGGTAGATTTAGAATAGGTTTATTTTTTTGTTCATAAAATAAATGATGTAAAGGGTCTGCTAGTCCAAATGCACCCTAGAAGAAGAAAAATGCTAGGATTGTAGTCTGGGTAGGTAGATTTTCTGGGTAATGTTTCTGCTAAATTGATGTCCTCACAATTGTGGCAGCTGAAAAACCAAAGAAGAAAGGTGGCTCAAGTAGCAGGCATCTGGCCTACTCCAAAGATCTATCTTCTGAATTCTTGAATCCTTCAAGAAGAAGCCATCCCCATGTGGAGCCACTGTTAGCCCCCTTTAAATTCCTTGACAAGCAAGCAAGGGGCTAATTAGTTTTATGAGCCTTCAAGGAATGCATTTTCCTTGAAAACACATCATCCTTGAAGCCTTTCCATGTTCCCTTCTCTTTAATCCTTTCCCTCCGTTGTTCTTGAGTCAATAAGCCTTACCGATGATAAAAATTGTGCTCCATAAGGCCTTTATTTTCCCCTTGTATCCCTGCAGAATGTCCCATTTTACCTTTTTTTCCCTCTTTTCAAATTCCCCTTTCGATCCCAAAATTTCTCCCTTAGTCCTCATAAATATCCCCAAAATCCCCTTTAAATTCTACCCTTACCCCTTGGTTTAGCCAAATTCCCCTTTTTTCCCCTTACCGTTACCCTTTCCCAATCTTGAAATTCATTAAAAAGGGCCCGAAAGCCCACTTTCCAAATTATAATAGGGCCTAGCCCCTTTTCTGCCAGCCCCTGAACCACTTCCCCACGTAACCAGCACCCAGGACCAAGTGCTAACTGTCCGGGCGCTAATCGCAATCGTAGCTTGCAGACCGGTGCATTCCTTTGTTAAATACAAAAACTTCGATGCGATTGTGTTTTGTTATGAAGACCCGCGAGGTGATCCACATCGTTGATATGTTATTCCAATCCGACGGTCGAGCGCTAATCGCACTCCCTACCCAATCGCAATTGGAACTTATGTAATGTGTCACCTTTGTTCCCCCCGATTGTGATTCCCCGACTCAATCACAGCCGTCCATCCCCTTACAGATCCGATGGTCCTCACTTTCTTTTCCAATCACAATCGCATTTCCCAATCGCTGCCACCTTCTTCCCTTTGCGATTGCAATTTCCCGATCAAATCTTGACCATTCGTTAGTCCAAATCCAATGGTGAGGATTTAATCGCACCACCGCCCATCGGACTATCGATTCTGCCCATTTCTCCCCCTGATTCCATCGGAGCCATCCATTCCTCTAAGATCTGATGGTTCAGATTTATCCCCCTCCTTCCCTTTCTTCCCACCGACTCAATCCCCACCGTTGATCCTGATCCAAGATCAATGGCTGACGCTCAATCGCATCCCTGCTCCCAATCACAATCAGAAATTTGATAATGTGTCACCCCTAGCCCCCCCCTAATTGCGACCCTCTGACTTGATCTCAACCATCCGTTAGATCTAATATCGATGGTCCATAACTAATCACCCTCCACCCATGTTGGGTCCCACCACACATGCATTTCATTGTATTTTCATTCATTTCTATGCATCCCACCCATTTTCATAAACCACTCTTCTGATTAATCTCCACCGTTGATCCCACCACCAAATCATGATCGAATGGCCCACGCGCAGTTTTTCCACCAAACCCTATTAGTCGTCATGTGCACCATATCATTGCATTATCCACCACTGTTTTTCCTAAAAACACTGTTTATCACCGTCGCACTATCATTCTCCCGTCCTCCATAGCCACCCACCCCTATGCATGGATTTCATGACTGAGTTGCATATTTTTGCAGGTACAAGTGGTGGAAGCCACCATGATTTACAGTCTTTGTCACAGTTACAGAAAACAGGGGAAAGGACCATTCTCAGGGACTGAAATCATGAGGAAAGGTCTGAGAAGACGTGTGACAGAGCACACATTAAAGGAATACAGTTTAAACTCTGTAAAATCTTCTCTAGAGCCATTAAAGAGCAGATTTCACTGACGGACACAGAAATGGAGCAGCAGAGAGTTGAAGGCAAGAAAATGAAGGTATTTGAGCCTTAAATTAGTGATTTAGAGGCAAAGTACCGAATTGAAGACATCATGGATCTCTTAGAAGGTCTAGCGCACAGAAATTTATGCCATCTGGGTAGCTACATCAGCAGAACATCCCTACCTATGAAAGGACAGAGTGACCATATTGTTTCCTCTATTTACCATATTCCAGAAGAACATTCAGCCTGGACCACAGTCCTAAGCTATCAGAGCATTTGTTATGTAGCATGGCACACTTCACTGTCATTCATTTTCCTTTGTTTATTCACCAAAAGTACTACAGAGTACTACAACCAGAGTGCATCAGAGCCATACCAGAGTAAATGGAAACCTGAAGAAGATCGCTCTTTCATCCAAGGCATGCCAGAGATAAATGCAGAGAGTTTAAACTGAATCTGATTTGGCCTTATTTCTTTTCTGAGTTTAATGTTTCATTTAGTGTTTCACCAACCTCCACCGCTCATCTTTCAGCTATAAAATCAAGAGGAAACTCATTGTAAAGGTTTTTGATCAATTATCATAGAATTGCAAGCTGTTTCTTTTGAGACATGTTCTCTGTGTAAAGTTGTAAGATAGGCTGAGGAAGATGTATTCAGACTAAATTTTCAAGCTATTGGTAATGTTGTACTTGACTGGTGTTGTTTTTAATATGACAAGAACATTTCTTTGGATCCTGATCTAAAGCAACAGTGATGTTTTCTTATCTCTGTGTTTTAATTCATTTCATTTCGTTTCTATTGGCTTGCATCAGAATATTGGCATAGGATTTACCCTTGTTAGGTACCCTATGTTTCTTCTCTCCTTTCCATTAATGTTTTCTTCTGAATGTGTTATCTAAGAATTGATTTCAATTAATTTAACCAGCGTAGTGGATGTTATTGCCTGCTCTCTGATGTATGAATTAAGTGAACCTGTTCTTAGATGTTCTTCTTAGGATTTAGCTGGAAGATTTGGGAACACTGGGCATTAGAGTTAGCCCTGTCCACTACGATCCTTGTGCAACCAGCTAGTCTTTCTAAGATCCCTCAAGCTGGATACCGAAGCATTGAGAGTTCAAAGTCTCTCTCTAATCTCAGGTCTTTAACTTTGTGTTCTAATCTGTGTTGTTACCTCCTCTCCTACCATTCCATACCACATTATCATCTTTAAAGATACAATGTTTTAGATGACTAGCCCAAGTGAAAGCCTGCATATTGATTAGCAAGAAAATCCTTTCCTGACGCCATTGCCCAATGGTTTTGAATGCTCCCTGGAATACTTCACCTCTGCCTAAATCCTCCTCGCTCAATCTTGCCTTACATTGAATCCTTCTTTCCTGATAACTAGCAACCAAACAAAAAATCAAACAAACAAACCCCGAGCCTTGTAACTAGCCTTACATCTTAAATTTTTGAGCTTCAAATAAATAAAACCTTTGCTTATGTAGAGAGATCCCTCTCTGGACCTAGGAGGGCTAGATCCTAGGGTCTGAAAGTGGTTTGATGTTGTCTCGTATTTTGGTATTTCCAACCTTTCCAAAACATGGGAACCCCAACAGAACCAACCAACTTTCCCTGATGGGAGGAAATATTTTGATTTGATTGAATAAATCTCTCATTATTTTTTCTTGTCGAGAAGAACATTTTTGTGGGGAGAAAAAGTGAGAGATGATGCATTGCATCCCATGGGTAATTTGGCTTTGTCATGGTGTCAAGGATCTCCTCATATGAATGGAATATGGATCTTAAGGGGGATTGATCTTGTGCAAGGTTTTTCAGAAGAGGTTTAGTCCACACAGAGCTGGTTGATAGACATGGAAAGGATTCCATCGTTGATGTGGTGGAACCAGACGCGATCGAAAAATTGCATACAAATTGGGTTTTCAATTTTATAGTTACAACTACTCTCGTAGTTGCAGCTAACTCTACACCTATGGAATATAAGCATATAAATCATGTCATACTTCCGACACATGATGATATGAATTGTATATGGTGTATCGTGTCGTTGGCATTTGGTGGGGGAATAATTTGCGTGATGGGAGCTTGCATGAGCGCAAGTCTAAATCCTTCGTTAGAATGGGCACTTTCTGACAGGTGGAAGTTGTGCCTAGTGCACAGGTGCCTGAATTTTTCCATTAGCGGGCATGCCTCTGGTTCATGGTTATGGCTAGTGAAAATGATGCATGGTGCCGTTGTGTTAATTGAGTAGATTGTGTGGGAATCAACACTACTCCTCGTCCCAAAAGTGGACACTCGAAAGGGATCAGGCGTAGAGGAGGTATTTTTCTTCAATTTCTAAGTTTTTATCATGGGTATGTCTCGCTCTCTTGAGGAGTGTAGACTTAACGCCGCTCTTGCTGCTTTAAGCTTCAGGAGATGATCACATTTTATTATATGATGGAAGTGTGAACAAATACGGAAGTAGTTGTGTGTGATCTTCCTTTGGTTAGAGAGATGTATTTGTAGGATCAAAGAGACTATAAAAAAGTTGTTTACGAGGTGCTTCAGCTCTTTTCACCGATTGACCTTGTGGTCGATCAGGTCGCATAGTCCACATGTTATCCTAGGTATTAAAAATTAGAGAGATCATCCATTGAGCACAAATACACACACAAATAAATTATTTTCTATATTAAATCACACTAATACATTACAATATTTATAGTGCTACTGAGATCCAACTAATTCCACTCTTGGTGGGAGAAGTTGAGAGAATCTCTCAACATCCTCCAACACACCAAACCAATCCCTAATATGTAGTATGAATATTAAATGAGTCATTATCTCAAACACCCCCCCTTAATGCCTACATTACAGAAATGGAGAACACACTAATTTAATGCAAACATTTGTCTACCCTGGTCTTCATTAACATTTGTACCCACTCTGAGATCTCATAGACACCGCTCTTTTCTTCACCATTTTCGAGCTACCATTCAACCCATTTAAAATACATTTGTTTCTGACCAACAATACTGAATTTGTAAGATCAAAGATTTTTGACACCCCCGAAGAAGAGTCTCGACACTGAACTATCCTATGGAAATATTTCCATCTGTGAAATAACCCCGAAGAATAAATTTCAACAGTCTATAGGAAAATATTCTGGATACAGAATATGATCAGTGATTAATCCTACAAAGTGACCTTTACACACAAGGATCTATTGTATAACCTATAACCGATGCTCTTGAAGCCCCGAGAAACGAAAAGTTCCATCAGCATGTAACAAATTCACACAAATAAATTAGGCAATTGTTCTCTTGGCACCGAAGAACGTCGAGAACAACTAATTTAAATTATGCGAAATTGTTCATAGTTGGTTCTTATTTACAACTTAAACAATATAAAAATATATACAACATGTGAACTCCACACAATAAACCCTATAATAGCACAAATATTAAACGTTGACCACAATAATAACTCTCTTTAATAGCCTTTTTGGCATTCACACAGGGATATCATTCCCTTAAGCATATAGTCTCCCAACATTGTATCAGCACATATATCTAGCCCCAATATCTTCAGGATGTAATCGATAACAATACGATAAGCCTTTTCATCTCCTAGAGCAGCAGCCTTCATAAATACGTCAATATCCTCATCTGGTATAATTCCCATCTCATCTAATATGAGCTTGCACTTGGTGTACTGATCTGCATGAAGCGGAAAACCCAACAGCGGAATGCCATTGCAGAGACCTTGCAAGTTCGAATTCCAGTCACACGGCGTGAAGAAACCACCAACTGTACGATGCCAAATGACAACGAGACCAGTTAGAAGCGACCAGTGAGGCGTTGGATGAGCATCATGAACTCCCGGGCTTCGGTGTGTATGACCTTCGGAGAATGCGTGTATATAATTACAGGTTGCTTCTGTTGCATGCTGGGCACCAGCACCTGCAGCTTCCGGATGTTGTGTGAGTACCTACAGATCATGAGTGGTGAAGGGCGTGGACCCTGTATCGTGACATGACATTAGCGTGGATATTGACGCGTCCGAGATCACTGGTTTCCCGTTAATAGAATCTTCCATTGTTGTGTCGAGCTCGAATTCTGATTGCTCGCATTTCTTATTTTAGTACGTCAAAAATGAGGGACAGAACACGCTCCAGGCATCTCTGATTTTTCTAAAATGGAATTGCATATTTTATGTGCCGCTCCACATGACAATCCAGAATATAAAAAACTCTTCTATAATCTAATAATAACATTGGATCACCATCGATCCTTACAATGATTGATGATCAGTAAAAATCATAACACAACATTCATACAAAAAATACACCGAATTGAGCTATTTACAAAAAAAAACAAAGCCACAGATCTTTTTCATCTCTCTGGGCTCTCCCTGGAGGGAGTCAAGCCCACAGTGGCTCTGATACCATATTAAAAATTAGAGAGATCATCCATTGAACACAAATACACACACAAATAAATTATTTTCTATATTAAATCACACTAATACATTACAATATTTATAGTGCTACTGAGATCCAACTAATTCCACTCTTGGAGGGAGAAGTTGAGAGAATCTCTCAACATCCTCCAACACACCAAACCAATCCCTAATCTGTAGTATGAATATTAAATGAGGCATTATTTCAAACACTAGGTTGAACCTGGATCATGCTTGGTTGGTACACCTTCCCAGCTTACCCATTACGTAGATGTGGGTATGGAGTAGATTTCCTGGGGGTGTTTTGCCTTCTATATTGGTTGAGGAGATCCTCACGTTTCTTCTCTAATATATGTATCATGTTGATTAGAGGATGGACTCGCGGGATAGAAGTAAAACTCTACTCATGGTGATTGCCTCGACATACTAGGCAAAACACCCTAGATATGGGGTTCCTGTCCTGCTCTCTTGATGGCGTGACTGGGTACTAGTGGCGTAGCACTTCTAGGTTAGGGCAAGTGGCAACCACATGATTAGGCATTTTACACAACGCAAATGTTGGTCTTCCCTACAGAGGGCATTTGGGGGTAACTAAGGGTTCCCTAGTTTGTCGTTTTTCAGCTGACAGAAATAGGATGGATGTACTTATCACATATTCTTGAGTTTTTGAGCTATTCATGGCTTTAGAGTCAAAGCCATCTTCTTGGAAGAGGCAGACTATGGCTGAGCGCAAACTAGCTAGTGCTAATTGAAATCGGGGGATATAATTGCACTGTTCTAAAATGTGGATGTCAGCACATAAAGGACAAGTGAATTGTGCTTCCCACAAACCAACATAGTAAACACGCTCTATTGGATACCACCTGTGAATGAGTTCTAGGGCTGTGCATTCCTCGATTAAGTGGCCACATTCATTGCACAATGTGCAGCGTAGGATAGGAGGGCTGAAGATCAACGGGTGTCTTTCAGGCAAATATCGCTCCTCCTGAAGGTATAGAATGGTACGAGTTTCATCTCCAGCAGACTAGACAGAGGGATCCTCTTGGTAGGATTTCTTAATGGCGTGTAAAGAATCTCAATATAGCGGGATCTCTGGGAAATTATCGGTATAGTGCCCATAATTATTGTAGATACTGCATGCGTGATTTGTGTGTAATGCCTTGCTTTGACTTTTGGTGGCAGGTTCCTTTTTACGGGAACGTGTTGCCGCGATGTCTACCGGAGAGCTAAGGATCGGTTTTAGTTCATCCAGCTCTGGGAAGATGTGGGTAGGGTGGCCTACTACGTCACAAATGGTGCAGGTTGGCGATTCCCATTGCGAGGTGGGATTCTCCACCTTCTTTCCTCTTTTATTAGTGCTCTTGGTCGTAATCATCAGTTTTGTGGTAGGAATTTCCTGTACAGGGATGTTTGCGATAGTCTCCTGAACGGGTGAAGCCTCCTTGGGACTGAGGGGGACTAACCCTATAGAGGTGATGTGTGTGGCTCCTGTCTCAGTAGGTGGGACTGGGTACCAAACTGGGATTACAAAAGATACTTTTGGTAACACCATGGTGCCCAAGACATGCTGGGATACAAAACTTGCTAGGGGATAGAGAAAAGGAGTTAGGGAGGCAACATAGGCTAGAGAGGTTGTCGTGGTCAAGGAATCAGTGTCATTACTACTCTTCTCTATGTCTTGACTAGCTTCGGTGCTTGATGATGACATCATGCACATCGGGGCCTCTGTGACAGTCGGTGACGACTCTGGTATAATAAAGGAGTCTCCTAGGAATGACTCTAAGATGGAGGATGGTTTGAAGTGGTCAGGGAAATATTCTTGGTACTGTGTAAGCATCTCAAAAAATGTGTCTACATAGGGTAAAATGGCATCCACATTTTTTAGGGGTCGCTTTTCCCTGTGTGTCAATTGGTTGACAGAAATGATGCAGTCCTCGTGGGGGAACATAATAATTCAGAAGATATAGGAGGCTATGGCTCACACGGCATACATATAACTCCGGCCAAGGAGTATATTGTAATATAGTTGAGCATCCAAGACCTCAATGTTTATAAGGAAGATCTTACCAGCTAAGCAGACTGGGATGTTTTGGTAGAGGTCGACGGGAGATGAAGGGCATTCATCATATGCTCTAAGAGTGATGTCTGATGGCTTTAGGTTGGGAGACCGTAACTTCTTCCAGAAGTTATTTTACATGATGCATGTGGATGCACCCTCGATGGTTTCCTTTCAAATACCGAAATCGGTTCATAGATGACGGTAGGCCGCAGGTCGCAGATGACCTTAGGTCGTAGCTCATCTACAACCTGCGACCTTGGGTCATCTGCGACTTGCAACCTTGGGTCATCTGCAACGTGTGACTTAGAGTTTTGTCCCTTCTGCATTCCTCTTTTAGTGATCTCTAGTTTTCATAGCAAGATGCCTTTTCCTGCATATCAATCTTATGCAAGTGACCGGGTGCCTTTTAGCTTAAAGTGAGGTTCTTGGGGATTCATGAGAGTCCACCTCACTTTGAAAAGGGTCCTCTTGCTTGCTGGGAAAAACCCTGTCTCTTTGTGAAAACCAATAGCTTCCACCTACAATAAAATAACATAGATCACATTTCTTTATCATCAAAATAATAATTCTTAGAGGCATATTTAATTAATTGCAAGAGTGATTCAAACAAAATTTGTTAGCTTCGAGCCCTGTGTAGTATTTTGTCATGTCGCAGCATTATTGGCGCATGCGGTTTGCATATGATGGCCCTGTTCCCTTTTACCCAAGGCTTATTTATTCTCTATGGAATAACAGTAAGGATAAAATCTTATTTACACCGAGCGCACTTCTGTTTACATGTTCCTTCCTTGGTTACTGCCTTGTATGATCTTTGCATGGCTTCAAAATGGGATACATGCTTAGCAAAGATAATAAATGTATATGCGTGCATCCCTCTAGCGCATCCCTAGTGTGCTTTCAACAGTGTGATTATAGGGTTTCTTGCAACAACACTTCGATCATTTTTTGTCACGTAAGCTTAATATCCCGTTTCAACACACCTTTGCATTAAATGACAATACTTTTCGTGCATAGCCCACAAGGTTCCTCTGCTCTCTTTTTTTAAAGTGCCTACTAGCCCCTGTAATATAATTGCGTGCCCACCCCATTTAAGAGTGCAACTTTGAGTCTGGATGGGAACAGGTGTTGCTTTTAAGGGAGGTCACACTTTTGGAGCGGGGTCGCATAGTCGGAGAATTTCACCAGTTGTGGTTTCTCTTGGACACACTTTTTTGTGACCTTGCGACCTCGAAGAGGTCACACAGTGGCATTGGATTTGGGTTGCATCTCCTCACCTAAAGAAAACATTTATACTTTGCAACCTGAGGCCCGTGAAGTACCCTTTTGCAACCACGCATATGCTTACATTGTATTGTGTGATGCCTGCCTTCTCGTGAAATTTCCTAGCACACAAGTTGCACCCTTAGACATTGATTATGGTTACAATACCCAAGATAACATGAATGTGGAGGGACTGTACAGCTGTCTGGAGCACCTTTGGATCACAATATCCAAGTTTTCAAGCTCGATGTGTCTTCTAAAAGCAGACTTTTCCAAACAGATAAATGGCAACAAAATTTCCATTTGACGAGATTTAAGATGTGAGATGATAGTGGACACAGATACATGACTCAATTTCATGCTACTACTCTGGAGAGGTTGCTGGGTGCTCACTATCAATTTCTGTCTAAATTTGATATGGAGGTGGACATCAAAAAAGGGAGGCTCGGACAAAATCACATCACTATTCTTTGAAAATAAACTGACATGCCGTTCTTTCTTTATGGTGGTGAAAAATATAGGAATGCAGCCTCACGACTTGGTCGTTACATGTATGGAGGTTTCAACAATGTGACTCAGCTAGGTTGCCAAGTCACAACCTCCACGAGCTGCATTCACGTCACTCTTTCAACATATGTGACTTTGCGACTAGTCTCATTCCTCCTCTTAGGTTGGCCGCAGATGGTCTTCATCGCATTACACTCTCCCTTCCTTTACTATACTTCATTCATAGTAGTCGGACTTTCAAAATGAAAGTTTTCTCAGGAGACATGCAATCTGGAGTAGGAAATGCATATATTGAAGCATTGACCTTTCTAATTTCAATTCCTTTAACATCACTATGATGTTGCATTTCTTGCATTTGTTGTTTGAAAGTTTCTGATCTAATATTTGGGTTGTCTAGTAGCAGTGCTAACTTTCGTTTTTCGGGCTTGATTGTCTTACTGTGTCCTCCATATAACTATCTCCTGTGCCCCATAAAATATCCAGCAAGGAAAGCTACCATGTCCTCTTCAAAGCAAATATGAACAACAATATATTTTCCACCAGTTGTGGAGTTGTGCTTAATCATGCGTTCCACTAACTTCTCTGCAATTTTATCAATGGGATCAGCAAATCGTAATGCTTCATAATTAGTCGAACATCTAGAGTGTTGAATTGGTAGTGGAACCTCTTGTGAAAATCTATTAGCAAATGGAGAAATCAGTATCACACCAGCCTCAACTTGTTTACGACGAACGTTTTCTTCATAGTAACTCACAGGAGACCAAGCTTTAATGCGAAAGTTGAAAATATTGCTCATATCTTTGTCAAAATTTTCCATCATGACTTTGGGCAACTTTCTAAAAATCCTCACATCATTTCTAAGCAAATCAATAAAGCGATATTCATTATATATGTCCTTAAACTTACTAGGATCCCACCAAATTCTATGAAAATAGAAATTTGGAATGCCAAGGGTTGCATTCAAAAGCCCTTCCACAACTACCGCATTGCAAATTGATACACGCTGCTAATTTAAGCCATTATTTGCTTCAATAAATATATAACAATTTGAATCAGGTAACACTCTCTCTTTAGGAATTAAACTACATATCTGGAAAGATGTGGCTTAACCGTGATAAAAAATTCCCCAAACTACTGTGCTTTTTGTTCTCTACTTATAGGCGTTACATATCTTCCACATTTCTTATTTCAGCTCGAACCACTCTTACCCTTGTCATCCGCCCTAACGAGGTCTTCAAATGTAGCCTTAATTCTCATAACCACGTGAACAGGAGATGAAAGTGTCATGTTTTGCAACTGCGCCATTTTTGTTTTAGTTTCAGTTTCTTTCCCACGGTGTGGTGGTGATATTGTTGGGTATATCATCTGTGGGATCGACCTGCATGAAACATTATAATATCAATTAGTTCACAATTTCCTTTTAGAGAATGATGTCCCAAAATACTTTAAATGGGACCATGAGCTTGGTGGGATACCCAAATAGAATTCCTAAATGATATACGGTGAACGTGCTTCTAATGGACATATGTTATGTATAGAAAATCTTCCATTCAAGTGTATGCATGATGATGCCCCCCCACACATGGCGTGATTGTAGAAAAAAGTATCTTGTCATGTTGATGAGAAGGTTTGCGAGGGGCTGGAAGTAGGTCAAGATTGTCTGAGGCTGCTACCATGACAATCTAGGGGGAAACTATCTCTGAGTTCATGGAGGGATTCTCAATACTCTTTGAAGCACGAAACCCCCAAGCCCTGGTGTATTGATGAGACATCAAGACCAGTGGGTGCGGTGACAAGGTTTGGTGGGAAAATTTCACAGGGGTATCACTGACTAAAGGGTGGGTCAAAACCCTAACGTCTCTGTCAAAACCCTAACAGCTGGGAAATTAGAAGGGGACCTGATATTTTGAATATACCCAAAATTTTGGGTGGTGTTATAGCAGCTACGAAAAATGGCGAACCACTGGTAGAATCCAGCATCTCTTTCAATGTCCCAACAATACTCTGTGTCCAGATATTGATGCAAAGGATTATTGAAGAGGTTATGTGGGTACTCTTTGTATTACTTTGACCTTTACAGATATGCCCAATCCTCATGCCTCAGCTAGGTCTTGTTAATCAGAGAATGCTCAAGCAGAATTTCACGCATGAGAGCAGTTCGATAATGATGTAGAGAGTCAGGAAATCAACTTATTATATTCAAAAATTTAAAATAAGTTTCTGGTGTTGCTCCACTGCCAGCAGGCCTGGACAGTACCCCAGTGGAGTCACCTCAAGAAATCACAAACTTTGCTCCGCTGCCAGCGAGCCTAGTTAGTACCCCAGTGGAGTCGTTGTGTTACCTCTCTATGCAGGAAGCCTTTCTCAATCCTTTACCCTTATTTGTTTCATGTGCTTGTATCACTTATTTTTATGTGCTCATGGCACTTATTTTGCATGGGCGGATGAGGGATCCCAACTTATTTTATGGGCAAGAGAGGTTTTTTCTTGTTTGATAGAAACTGAAAGATATTCTGGTTTGGGTTTGCCCTCATGCCAAGCCTTCACATCTCATCTACCACCCACAGGAAAAACATTCAAAATAGATCATTAAGAGGTTCAAGATTATACTGGGCACAAGGCTTAGGTTACAAGTATAGGCCATTCAAATTCGTTAGGGTTCCCCACAAGCAACTGACTCGTATCTCCCTAGCTAATGAATTTAAACTCATAGGAATTATGTTGAGAACGTGACTTTGATGACCTGTTCTGAGAAAAGGTGCCTCTTGAGGTAACCACCACAACCTCACACAAACAATGGAGTTATGGTTTTAGCAATAAGGGCAACACAAGTAAGCAAGATCATCAAATTTTCGATGTGTGCAAAGAGGTAAAATCAATCCATCCATATTTAAACCCATGCAAGGGGGAGTATGAAGGCTAGTCTGGGCACCAAGGGTTTCAAGGCCTCGAGTTCAATGATGGATTATGCAATGTATGTAAGCTTTCACATCTATCTCAATAACCAGTGCAAATGATGCAAGGAATAAAGCATACAACACGATGTAACCAACAAGGCTTATGATGCAATTCACTGCCATGTGCGAGAAAGATCAACTAGTTTCAGGTGGAAAAACAAGGCAAAGCACATGCAGTGATTATTTGAATAGTGTGCAGCAACAAGAAAACTGAAAGAGAAACAAATGAAAAAATAAATGGGAAATTATAATGCATAAAGCTATTGACCAGAAGCAAAGACAGAAGACATAATTTTAAACTATAAAGAAAACCTTAGCAAGTAAATCTAATCAACGATTTGAACCAATAAACTTTCATTAACAGATCCTAGCTAGCTTAAACCTAAAACCCTAATTTAACCAGAGAGGCATTCAAGTTATGTGAAATCATCTTTCTAGTGTAGCCACCGCATTAGTTCCCACCCTACAAGAACAACAATATTCGTAACCAGAGCCACCATACAAAATTATGCACCAACAATAAGAATTACCTGAAGAGCATGTCAAACAACAAGAAGGTCATGGCTACTTACCAGAGAATGTGCCAAAATCGATGGTACAAGCTAAATTTCACTTTCCTCATGAGACACAAAAACATGTACTTGAAGTCCAAGTTTATCTATAATTACACACATCCATGCATTCACAACCCTAAATCTGTCAGAAGCTATGTAAAACATTGCCTTCTTGGATATATATTCACTGGATAGGATCCGTCAAGCCAGCCGGGAACATCATCATGATGTTGAGGATGATCAATTTGATGGAAAGGAAGAAATAAGAATTTTCCAAGCGAATTTGAGGTGATTGCGAATCCAAGTGTAGAAACCCTAATTTTCAAAATCCCTAGTTCAAATTTGTCCCTGGGTTTCATCGAGGATGTGAGGATCCAAAGTAACTTTCAACGGTGGCTGAAATGCCTCACCGTCCTTGACAAACTCTGGACCTTCAAGTGGGGGGCTTCCAAAATTTGATGGTTTCGTGAGATCAACTGGTGAATGGATGTGATCATTAATTATGGTTATTGGACTAACGTTAGCGGGCTTATTATCAAGTAGGCCAAGTATTTACAAAATGACAGATTGACAATCCAATATATCATATTCTTTAGATTTCCCAGGATAGGATGAATTGACCGGAAAATTTCCAAGCAATAGAGAGGTTTGCAAGACGTCACACGCTTGTGCCTGAATGAAACTGGTACTGGTAGGGCAACAATAAAAAATATTAGAGACAATGACCAATTTTTTCCTTCCAATGAATAAATTAGGGTATATCGGTTGTTTCATATCAACTATTAGGGGACAATAAGACATGCTCAGAGAAACATCACTTGGATCGAAGGCTTGCCCAGATGAGGTGAAATCCTGCAGGATTATTCTGATAGGAGTGTGGTGGGTGGGAACCATAATTTGAGGAACCCTAATTCGAGAAACCTTAGTTTGACTTGTTTAAGGGGTCTCACCAAGATTGTGCAAGCCTGAGATAACCATCATTAGGATCTGAATTGCCTCGACTTCCTAATGGGTCCCTAAATCATCAAAAAATAAATCATCAAATTTCGGTTGCTTTATAGGGTCAAAATATAGATATGAATGATAGTCCCCAAAGGCATGAGAGAATATTTTTTCAGATAAATAACAATCATTGGAGTAGTTTATCTGATCAGGTTGGGTATCTGGCATGTTAGGCTCCCCTGGGGTTAACAGTTTCATGAATCAATAAAAGAAAAATCTTGAGGTAGTCAAGACAGGCAGTCACTCCTTTGGCTGTTGAAAGATTGTGAATGAAAAATATCAGACATAAGAGATTCATCAATTTCATAATGTGATTTTGAAACACCACTCACATGTTCATGATTGTCATCAATAATAGTATAAGACAGTTTTGAATAACTTGAATAAATGACTGGTGTGGCCAACTCACGAAATGAATCAGGGAAAAATGGAAGAAATGATTCAAATGCAAGGGTATCAACCATAAAAAGACCACAAAGACCTTCATCTCACACATCAGTGTCATCCAGAGAGGCCAATGATTCCACATGCCCATCATGGTCCATTTATTTTGTAGGGAAATAAACTTTATCCAGGACAAGACTCAATTTATTATCAATATGTGAATGAGTTTCAAAACTGTACCTAGGTAACTATTTAGTGGAATCGAGATAGGTTTAATTAACAAGGAGAGATGCTAGGCCAATATATTTTTTAAGCTCTGATTTGATAGGATGCGTGAAAGATTTATGGGTGGTACAATAGGTTTTATTTTCCTGTACACGCCTCTCATCACTCAAAACTTTTGTGACCAACACTCCATCATACGGCAATTTCGGAGTAGGAAAAGGAATGTCACACATAGTAATATTCTTCTTGGAGGCCTAAATGTGTTTTGGACTTGGGGAGATAGACAAGGAAATATTAGGGACAAAGTCTAAATAGCTAGGAACTTGAGGATCATCATAACAGACACTGGGATCAGGCTTGGTTGCCGATTGAAATTGTTCTAAGGAAACGAAAACCACCTGTCGAAACTGTTCAATTAAATATGTCCAATCGACATCCCTTTCAAGGAACTCAAAACAAAAATGAAAAAATCTGATAGAAAAGTCCTGTAGAGGTTTTTAAGGTTCTATTTTGATCTCATTTAACTTTATTAATACATTTTTAAAAGCGTACCTGTGAAAAGCTTGTTATAATTCATAGGCGAGCTGCTCGAATGAATGGATGGAAGTTGTTAGTAATGTGCGGAAACATTGCTTAATGCGACCTTCAAGAGTGAGGGAGAAAATCATACAAGCCACCTCCTCATTGTCAATTTCGTAACACTCACAAAAATCACATAAATTTGAAAGGTGCTCGATTATGGAAACTCCGTTCTCACCATCGAATTTTAACTGGGACAAGTGGTATAGAGTTTCACCAGGGATTGAGCTTCGAGAACCAGATAAATTCGATAAACATCTTGGGAGAATGATTTTGGGATGAGCCATTACAGATATGAGACTAATTGCAGGCTCTAAGGGCACATCTTGTCATCTAGCCCCTCCTAGCGCCAATTTTTTGTCTGGAAATATTTTATTGCACACAACAAGGGGGTCTCCCGATGAAAGGTCCCAATTATACTTCACACCATTTGAGATAGGAGCCCCATCTAGTATGTGGGTCCGACTCCCATCATAAGTGTGTCCACTCTTGGTTGTCGAACAAGAAGATGATGAAGCAGAGGCAAAGGTGAAATGACCAATCAATAAAACAAAACCAGCCCAAGATTGACAAACCGTAAAAAAGAATACAAGCAAGTCTAAGCAGAAAAATAAAAGGAGGGTATGTCGTGAGTGGGATTAGTGAGCCGAAAAAACCAGTCAGACATACATGGAAGAAAACATGCTAGAATTTAACTGCAAAGTAGTTCACAATAGATTATTGACATGGAAAGGAACAAATAAACACTGTTTCAAGAGAAAACTTACATGCAACCACTGGGAATTAGTTCATAATCAATTGCATGCATGAAAGCACCTATACAACATAGTGAAATATTAGACAGCTAGTACTATCACCAGAAACAATTACGTGAATTAGTGTCAAAAAAGAGAATATATTATTAATGCTGCTGCAGTGTCAAATACATGTTTACAACTCATCAAAACCCAATAGTGGAACATGGGATATTCATATCAATCCATGATACAAAACCCCTAGCCTCACTACCTCTATCTCTACTTAATACCAAGATTTGAGTGCCTCTATCTCTCTGGCACCAATTCCTTTGTCATAATGGCCTTAATTTCAGAGCTCAAAGTCCCTGGGGTCACTTCCAAAAGTTGTATTTTGAGATGTCTTTTTATTTTCCCTTGACTCTTGGTCTTCCCGACTGTTGGGCTGGCTTGTGACTTGGGCTATTTGTGACATGCGACCTAGGTTTATATGCGACCTGCAACCTAGTTCATTTGTGACCTGCGACCTAGGTCATTTGCGACCTGTGACCTAGAGTCATCTGCGACTTGTGACCTTGGGTCATCTGCGACTTGTGACCTTGGGTCATCTGCAACTTACAACCCTGGGTCATCTACGACCTGCGACTTAGAGTTTTGTCCCTTCTACATCCCTCTTTTGGTTATCTCCGGTTTCCAAAGCAAGATGTCTTTTCCGTCATATTAGTCTTGTGCAAGTGACTGGGTGTCTTTGAGCTTCAAGTGAGCTTCTTGGGGATTCATGAGAGTCCGCCTTGCTTTGAAAAGGGTCCCCTTTCTTGCTGGGAAAAACCCTGGCTCTTCATGTAAACCAATAGCTTCCAGCTGCAATCAAATAGCATAGGTCACATGGCTCTATGATCGAAATAATAATACTTAGAGGTGTATTTAATTAAATGAAAGAGTGATTCAAAAAAAATTTGTTAGCTTAGACCCCTACATATTATTTTTTCACGTCGCAACATTATTGGTGCATGTGGTTTAAAAATGATGGCCCTGTGCCCTTTTACCCAAGGCTTATTTCTTTTCTATGGCATAGCGGTAAGGATAAAAGCTTATTTGCACCAAGTGCACTTCTGTTTACATGTTGCTTCCTTGGAAACTACCTTGTATGATCTTTCCATGGCTTCAAAATGGGATATATCCTTGGCAAATCCAGTACATGTATATGCGTGCATCCCTCTGGTGCATCCCTAGTGTGCTTTTACCAGTGTGATTATAGGGTCTCTTGCAACAACACTTTGATCATTTGTTGTCACGTAAGCTTAATATCTTGTTTCAACACACCTTTTCATTACATGACAATTCCTTTCATGCGTAGTCAACAAGGTTCCTCCACTCTTTTTTTTAAAGTGCCTACCACCCCTTGTAATATAAGTGCATGCCCACCCCATTTAAGAGTGCGAATTTGAGTCTGGATGGGCATAGGTGTTTCGTTTAAGGGAGGTTGCACTTCTGGAGTGGTGTCACATAGTCAGAGAATTTCACCAGTCACGGTTTCTCTTGGAAACTTTTTTGCGACCTTGCGACCTCGGAGAGGTCACACAGTTGCATCAGAGTTCGGTTGCATCTCCTGATTGGAAGCAAACATTGCGACTTTGCGACCTGAGGCCCATAAATTGCTCTTTTGCGACCACGCATATGATTACATTCTATTGCGTGAGGCCTGCTTTCTCGTGCAATTTCCTGGCGCACGAGTTGCACCCTTCGAAATCCATTGTGGTTACAATACCCAAGACAACATGAATGTGGAGGGACTACATGGCTGTCCAGAGCACCTTTGGATCACCATATCCAAGTTTACAAGCTCGGTGCTTCTTCCCAAAGCAGTTTTGCCAAATGGATAAACAACAAAAAACTATGCGTTTGACGAGATTTAAGACGTGAGCTAATAGTGGACACATATACAGGACTCGATTTCATGCTACTACTATGGAATGGTTGATGTGTGCTCACTATCAATTTCTGTCTGAATCTGATATGGAGGTGGACATCGAAAAAGGGAGGCTGGGACAAAATCACATCGCTATTCTTTGAAAATATACTGACATGTCGTGCTTTCTTTATGGTGGCAAAAAATACAAGAATGCAACCTCATGGCTTGGCCATTACATGTATGGAGGTTCTAGAAATTCAAATTAGCAAGGTTGCCAAGTCGCAACCTCCACGAGCTGCATTCCACGTCACTCTTTCCACATATGTGACTTTGCGACTAGTCACATTCCTCCTCTCAGGTTGGCTGCAGATGGTATTCATCAGGCTGCACTCTCCCTTCCTTGACTATACTTCATTCATAGTAGTCAAACTTTCAAACCGAAAGTTTTCTCACATCACATGCAATCTGGTGTAGGAAATGCATATACTGAAGAATTTACCTTTCAAATCTCAATTCCTTTAACATCACTGTGACATTTCATTGCTTGCATTTGTTCTTTGAAAGTTTCTGATCTAATATTTGGGTTGTCTAGTAGTAGTGCTAAATTTCATTTGTCGGGCATGACTGTCTGACTGTGTCCTCCATATAAGTATCTCCTATGCCCCATCAAATATGCAGCAAGGAAATCTACCATGTCCTCTTCAAAGAAAATATGAACAACAATATATTTTCGACCAGTGGTGGAGTTGTGCTTGATCATGCATTCTACTAACTTCTCCACAAGTTTATCAATGGGATCAGCAAATCGTAATGCTCCATAATTAGCCAAACATCTGGAGCGCTGAATTGGGGGTGGCACCTCTTGTGAAAATCTATTGGAAAATGGAGAAATTTGTATCACACCAGCCTCAAGTAGTTTAGGGAGAACTTTTTCTTCATAGTAACTGATAAGAGACCAAGCTTTAATCTTGAAGTTGAAAATATTGCTCATATTGTTGTAAAAATTTTCCATCATGACTTTGGCCAGCTTTCTAACAATCCTCACATCATTGCTAAGCAAATCAATAAAGTGATCTTTGTTATATATGTCCTTAAACTTACTAGGATCCCACCAAATGCTTTGAAAATGGAAATTTGGAACGCCAAGGGTTGCATTCAAAAGCCCTGCCGTAGCTACTGCATTGAAAATTGATACACGCTGCTAATTCAAGCCATCATTTGCTTCAATAAATATATAACCATTTGAATCAGGTAACCCTCTCTCTTTAGGAATGAAACTACACATTCGGAAAGATGTGGCTTAACTATGATCGAAAATTCCCCCAACTAGTGCGCTCTTTTTTCTCTACTTATAGGTGTTACATATCTTCCACTTTTCATATTTCAGCTCGAACCACTCTTACCCTTGTCATTTGCCTTGATGAGGTCTTCAACTGTAGCCTTAGTTGTCATCCTCACATGAACAGGGGATAAAAGTGTCATGTTCCGCAACTGCGCCCTTGTTGTTTTAGTTTCAGTTTCTTTCCCTCGGTATGGTGGTGACATTGCTGGGTATATCTTCTGTGGGATCAACCTGCACGAAACATTATAAAATAAATTAGTTCACTGTTTCCTTTTAGATAATGATGTCCGCAAATACTTTACATGGGACCATGAACTTGGTGGGATACCCAAATAGAATGCCTAAATGATATACAGTAAATGTGCTTCTAATGGACATATGTTATCTACACAAAATATTCCATTCAAGTGTATGCATGATGATGTCCCCCCACACATGGTGTGATTACAGAAAAATTATCCTTTCATGTTGATGAGAAGGTTTGCGAGGAGTTGGAAGTAGGTCAAGATCGTGCGAGGCTGCTATCATGACAATCTAGGGGAAAACTATCTCTGAGTTCATGGAGGGACTTTCAATTCTCTTTGAAGCAGGAAATCCCCAAGCCCTAGTGTATTGATTAGACATGAAGACCAGTGGGTGCGGTGACAAGGTTTCGCATGAAAATGTCACGGGGGTACTATCACTGACTAAAGGTTGGGTCAAAACCCTAACAGCTGGGCAAGCAGAAGGGGACCTAAAATTTTGAATATACCCAAAATTGTGGGTGGTGCTGTAGCGACTACAACAGTAAGGAAATATTTTTCCTCTAAATTACAAATTGCAAAGAATGGAGATGCAAATAGTAGTAGTGCCAAAAGAAATCAAGGCCAAGGTAAAGGGTAAGGAAAAATTGTTCAGAAGGTAGAGGCAAAGGTGGCTCAAGAGGAAGAGGTAACTCAAGAGGAAGAGGTAGAGGTATATTTTATAAGATAAATGATCAATGTTGCTATTGTAACAAGTATGGCTAGTTTGAATGAGAATCCACATTGAAATAAGGTAAAAATGCTAAATATGCTAAAGAAAGTAGTGACTATGTAGAGATCACTTATTTGTAGCTTATGGAAAAGGTGAAAACAGTAGTAAATATGTTTGGTACATATATTCTATATTCTCTAACCATATGACATGAAATGAGAATTTGTTTTCAACAAACGATGGAAGTTTCAAATCCAAGATCCATCATGATGATGATAAACCATTGGAGGTTGTTACCAAACTAGCTATGGAGGTCCAAACAAAAGAAGGTATAAAGAGCATTCATGATATTTATGATAATCCATAATTGAAGCACATTTTGTTAAATGTTGGGAAGCTATGTGACAACAATTATAGATTAGTATTTGAAAATAAGACATCTACTATCTATGACAAGAATAAGGGAAATGGAGTGATCATTGGAAATAGAATTTTTCCCTTGAGGTTTGATGAACATAGTAGCACCCTTGAAAATATGGCTTATGAGGATTCGAGTTGGTTATGGCATATAAGTTATGGGAATTTAAATTTTCACAGTTTGAAGTTTTTAACCTCTTTTGTAGGTGGATTTGGTGGACAAGTGTACCAAATCGCGCCTGCTTAAGAGGAGTGGTTTCTTCCTCTTAAGTTCTTGGTCACAGGCGGAAAATAAAGGGAGTCAAGCAAGTTAGTGAACATGCTAAGAAATAAACATACTAAACAGTGAAATAGAATGCATATTCAAAAATAAAAACTAAACTAAAACACATAATACAAAATATCTAAATAGAGTCAAAGAACTTCAATAATCCAAACGGTGGTGCTTATGTCCCCTCTTATTGAGTGTTGGTAGGAATAAAGGATGAAGCATTTACCCAATTTCCAAGGGGCCCTTAGAACTAGGGTGCTTACATCCTTCTATATACTCCAAAGGATTGGAGTTGTTGCATGGCCAAAAACTGAATCCCCTCTATCTCTGCTCCAGATCACGCACTACTGGATTGCTTGGGGAAATTCTGGCCAACTTAACAATGTGTTCTCCATTTGTTCATCTCTTGCTGTCATTTTATAGGAGAATTCAAACTCTCCTTCCCTCTCTTGGTACATTTATGGATGGTGACCAAAGAGAGGAGGACGATTCCATTGTGTGCCGCATTTTTCCATTGTTTGCTCCCTTGAGGTCCTAAGGAGGCTTGCGTAGTTATCCTTAGGTGGCATCAAGTCTGGGATCAATTTCTTCGATTGTGCCTTGTAGTCCTAGAAAGTGACTTCTGCCACTCTCAAGTCCGCGGAATTTTGAGGGAAATCCGTGCAAAGACGTGCTTATCGATGAAAAGTGCGCACAAAGGCGCATTTTGCTGCTTTCTTTAATGTGCAATTCGTTTTTCCTCTTAGACCTTAGAGATTTTTTAAATTATTTAGATCCTCTAATGTGCCTAAGCCTTGTAAATCCTTTTTCTTGAAATTTAATAATGTCATATTTTCTTGTCTGATTTTCCAGTGATAAAAATTCCCTCCTAATGTGTGAGGTCTAGGAAGAACTGTATAGCCAAAAAACATTATAGTTTATTTTCCGTGTATTTTGCGGAGAGAGAGAGAGACTTGTGTGTAGCACAAAGTTGGGGACACCTTACACCGGTTTGAAGAGTGACCATGTCCTATGGGAGCCCTGCAAGAAATGGTATAATACAATAAATAAAATTTCTCTACGAGCCGGGCATGTCCCATGATCGTGATGCTTTGGCTATCTAAACAAATCTATTTGACAGATAGAAATATGTCTATGTCACTAGTGTGGTAGTGATCTGTTGGTTGATGAAGATGACTGTTGACACCATCAAGGGCATTTTTTCTTTGAAAATAGGTGGAATGTGGTACCCACATGTGTAAGCTTCGTATCACACATAAATGTGCATTGCACGCATAGGTGTATGACTAGGACCTTCTCATGTAAGCATTGCTGAAAGAGATGCTTATAAAGGCACGTGTATTCGACGAATTTGATCAAAGTGTAATGGTTGTAAGGTATGATACCATCTTGACATGAAATCTTGTGTTGTAGTTGAATGTCAGGAGGATCGATGACATATGTGGGCAATGATGTCTCCCACGGTTCCACTCGAGGATGTCCCTTTTGTGGATAGGGGTGATCCAAGATACTGCTTCCTTTTTGGAAACTAGGTATTGATGTTGACAAAAATGAAGCCTCAACCGAACGAGAGAGTCTCAGATATAAGGGATTAGGATCCTAGATGTGATAGGTTTAACATAGGCATGATGGCGAGGGGTCACTTAAAATTGATGATGGGGATTTAGTGGCCCAAGGTTGGAGTATAAAAAGCATCTTGGCGGCAGTCATAATTATGTTTTACGCAGAAATCCACGGAGTGGGTAGGTTGTCTAGGGTGGGTATATATTGCTTATGAAAGTCATGGTGGCTTATGCATGAAGGGTGTGATACTTCGACCAAGGGTGACTAGGGATTGCTGCCATGGGAGAAAAAATGGATGGGTAAATGGGGACATAGTGCACCATTTGCGGTCTTTGTACACTTACCAAAAGAATGAAATAATGGGGTTTGGTTTATACAAAACATAGAGAAAGGTGCCCCAAAACATGAAAGTGTTCTCTCATTGATGATGTGAGGAAGGTGTTTTTGTTAAGGGTGGGGGCCCCATTGGTTGGCCTCGTGTGTGTGGTTGACAAAGCAGATGGAAAATGTCACATATGGGCTATGCTAATGGATGGATGGTAGGCCAAATACGGGGCATGGTAGTGTGCTTTCGATCTGCTTGAAAAACCTGGTAGTTCAGAAAAGGGGTTTTAATTTGATGTGGTAAAGCTTGACCAAATGCGTGGTGAGTGTGATGGGAATGAGGTTCTTCCCAGACTAAAGTGGTGTGGCCATGGCGTCATGAATTTTGCGATTTATGGTCTAATTTGGATGATGGGCGCCATGGAAGGTAGGCTCTACTGACCAACAAGGATGTTTATCATGTGCAAGGTGGGGTGATGATAAACATGGTCAGGTGCTTGGAACCTATGGTTAATTTCTTATGGAGAAATTATGTCAGGATATGTAGAGATTTTTTAGGACTCTATCATGCTCATGGTAGAATGATACTTGCTCTAGAACTTTCATTGGATGGAGCGATGTATGTTTTGCACAATACATGCAAAAAAATACCCCAACTAAAAGCATCTTCTTTATTCAAATATTATTGAAATACATGTGCTAAAAAAGAACATGAGAGAGGGTACACCTCTCGGCACTGATTTTTGTTTTTTGGGGGGGTGCAAATGTGTGGCACAGACCTTGGGCATTATAGAGTGTTGATCACAATGCTGATTTTGGTCTTGTAATTGGGCCTTCTAAGCTCTTGTTATGGTCCTCCAAATTTACTGAAAAGGGTGACATATAGACAAATATGGTTCAATTCAGTTCATTTGTGTCAGTTGACCATTTGAGGTTTTGAGAGGTTAGAGGCTTCTGTAGATCTTTTCTTGCAGTTGTAGTCAGCCTTAGTACTCGAGACTAGCGATTTTTTAGCTAGGTAAGCCCCATGACATCCTGCATTTTAATTTTTTCAGTGTGTCAGTGCTAAGGTCCATACATGACTGGTTTGTATGGATCCTAGGCCAGTTTTTCCTTGACTGCACGGGAAATCAAGGCACAGGTGCACAAATTTCTTGCAAAACTAAGGTTTTTCATGTACTTATCATGCCTGTACTAGCTTTGGGAATGCCTTTGTCACATATGTGAGAGAAACAAATGCACTCTCCTAATGCCTATCTGAGGAATAGGAGCGCGGAGGGCCGAAGCTATTTTTAACAAAATTTTGGGAATTTTTTTTTGTTTTTTAGTGTGACTCATGTGTGCCTTCTTGATGATAGGATGTTGTGGAGGGAGAAGGATTGGCCTGATCATCGGGCTGCTACTAGTCATGCGCGCCAATAGTTGGTGCACTAGGGTATTCTCAAGTTTTTAGAGAATGGCATCTTACGATCACAGGATCATCTTCTGTGTTACCTGATCCAATGTTGGAACAGGCGACACAATGTGATGGTGCTGTGGGGGTGTGACCTTGTTATCTGTCCTGAGTCGAATATTTATTTTTTGACTGGCTTGTTGTCTCAAGGTGAGGCTCTTCCTTATCCACTTCCCCCTGGGAGAAAGGATCTTGAGTGGTTTTCAGCAGGCCATTGTGGCGGGGTGCCCCTTACAAAGGGGTGCATAATGATTTATATTGTGACTAACTTGGCCGAGTGGTGTGCTCTGGCTACTATTGTATGACTACCGAGGTCATCTACGCATCATCGAGCATTCGGGCCACAGATAAGTGTTTTCCACCAGCTGATGATTGGACACTTTCTTGATTTTTCCTGTTTTTTGTATATGATATGATGCTCGCTCAGCTTTCCAAGGTTCGGAATGGATCAAAGTTGTTCACATATGCTAGCATTTTATGTAGCATTGTGTATGAGTGGGAGATGTTGCTAAAACCTATAGTGGTTGTGCCTGTTGGTGGCCACGGTAGCTTCGCATGTGGAGGTGGACCCCTATGGTTCCTCGCGGAGTGGGAGGTAGGGTGGGGCGTTATTCGAACACCACCATGGAGGCTTGGTTTGAGGCCAATACTCAAATTTTTTGACGTTCCCTTATGCAGGGATGGACTTCTAGGTAGACCTTGACATGGGTCTGCCCGATAGATATGCTTGGGCATCAGCAGGTATGTTTTTTGTGTTTTCTACATTTACTTGAGTATTTATGTTTTGTATTTGTATTATGATGACACTGACATAGTTTTTTTACTCTTTCAGATATTGGCGAGGTTGGAAATCCTGTGGCTCGATTAGTGGGACACCATCTGATTCGGCAGCCTCGAGGTGCTCATCGCGTAGGTGGGGGACATTAAGGAGCTCTGGTGCAGCCTCTGGGTGGAGCACCTAGTGGGGGGGTTGGTCCCTTGGGGGAGGGTAGCATCTTTGTTTCTCTTGAGACTATTGCTAAGTGAGCTCGTGGCGAGGTGGCAGAGGCTTGGGTTACTGAGTTGACAGAGTAGGTGGCTTCTTTAGAGGTCAGAGCTTGGGTGCTAGATGGTGAATGGTGTTGACTGGACTGCTTGACCTAGGGGATGCCTACCCGAGGTTTCATGGATGACCTCTAGGATGCATGGCTGGAGACATTGATGGCCCATGAGAGGGGTTATTGGCTGGTTTTACATCGAGTGGTGATCTCCATTTTGATGGCGCCTCTAGTATTCATACCGAGAGCAGTTGTGGGTCCAGGTGCCCCACCTGGGGGATCACCGCCCTCAAGTTTTATTATACACAGGAAAGCAACCATTATGAGGGCGCTTCCCCTATTTTTTTCGACTTGTATATTTGTATCTTTTGGGCTGACTTACAGATCAAAGATAGTATTTTTTGTACTCATACACATATATTTTTGGGTATATATGAGAGACAATTTTGCGGCTCTACATGGTGTGCCCAATGTTTTGTTTATGGATTATGCTATGTTGATGGATATATATGTTTTTTATGTTTTTTTTTTCTATGTATGATGGTTTATCCAAGACACATTCCAGTTTATAATATTGTTAGCTATGTGATCAGCTATTTGGTTTTGATTTCTTGGTACATGTGTGAATGTAATGTGGTCAAACTGTTGGCTTAATTTTTTTGCATGCAAGTATTTTCTAAACAAATGTGAATCCCATATAAAAAAATGCTTGGTTTAACTTTGACACTACTAACTGGGAATTGGGGTAGATATGCATATGGTGTATGCCCTGATTGAGGGAATCACACATAAGTCCAATTAAGGCGTCATATTATGTCTGATTGTTTGTCATTAAACTGATGCATACACCATAGGTGCAGACTCATGATTGGTCATGATGGTAGATGACCCAGGTGGCTGCTGCTAAACTTTGACACCATAGTGATGCTCCATCGGCAAATCTAATGTAATGGTCGGGTTGATAATCCATTATGACACTAGAGCATATTTTCTGACAAGTCTTTTAAAATTTTTGGGTTTGTGTACGTTGAGTATAGGGGTGGGCCTTCTTGGCCCCTATGGGTAAAATTTCTTGAGGTAAAGGCTGTTGATGGGGTTGTTGAGGCATGTTCCATCCGTCTCAGTCAAGATGTATTTCCCCTTGAGGAGGCAATGTTTTCTGATGTAGGGTCCTTTCCACAAAGTTTTGAACTTTCCTGGCCCTAGGGCTTATTTTGCGATATCATAGCAGAGGACTAGCTCTCCCTCAATGGATGAACGAGGGTTGATGTGGCAGTCGAATGATGCTTTTACCTATTTCTTGTGGGCCTCGTTATGTTGCGGTGGCTGCCGTTAGCTTTTGTCGACTAACTCTAGTTGTACTAAATGTTGTTCTAGAGGTTGGGTATCATCAAGGAGTTTGATGGCAACATTTAAATTCGGGATCTCGTGTTCTATGAGAATCATGGCTTCGACTTTATATATCAAGTGGAAGGGGGTAAAACTAGTGGATGTTTTCAGAGCCGTGTGGCATGTCCACAGGGTGGAGAAAAAGCATATGGTGCTAGTTGGTTTTATGGTTATTCACCATGCGTTGTAACATATTTTTGAGAATTTTATTCACAGTTTCTACCCATCAATTGGATTGGGGGTAGTATGGTGATGTGAATTCATGGGTGAATCTGAGGTGGTGATATAGCTCCTAGAAAACTTCATTCTTGAAGTGTTTCCCATGGTTGGAGACTAACTCCTTGGGAACATCAAACTGGACAATGGCATGGTTAAACAGAAATTGTTCGACAATTTTTGCAGTGTTGTCATATGTGAGCATAGCTTCTGCCCCCTTGGTGAAATAATCGAAAGCTAAAATGATGTATTTGTGATTGCTCGATGATGTTGGGTTGCAATTCATGAACTCGATACTCCATTTGCAAAAGGGGTAGGCAACAATGATGGGGTGTAGGGGAGCGAGAGGGATCATGTCTTATGAGAGAAGTGCTAACATCACTCGCACCTCTTGATTGTTGTTATACAGTTGAAAAATAAAGTGGGCCATAAATTTCATGCTCATAGGATTTTCTGTGCATTGGCCAGCCTAGAGAGGTGGTTGCCACAAGCTCCATCGTGGCAGTCATTGAGGGCTTTATCCACTTGGTCATGAGTAAGGCATCAAATTAAAATGGTATCAATGCCCCGTCAGTATAAGAAATATAACCCATAAGGAGGTATCAAGGGGCCTGATGGAGAATATGTCGACGGTCGTCGAGAATGAGGTGGGATCTAAACTTTGGGGTTTGTAATAAGAGGAGGATATCTCTGTGCCAAGGGTCATCAGTTGCTATGAGTAAGAGATGTTTATCTGGTAGCGAATCATTTACTGGTGACGCTTTGGTATGACTTGGGAGGTTCATAATGAACTCTGCTAAGATTAATGCCTTTTAGCTCGTGGGGAAGCATAACTGTAAGTCTTATTATTGGAGAATGACTATCCAGTGGGCATATTTTTGGTTCATTAGGTAGCACATGAGCATATATTTGATGGGGTTAATATCTGCGATGACCATAGTGGCCTTTAAGATTATGTAGTGGAGAAGATTTTGGATTGCATGAATCAATGCTAAGGCAGTCTTTTCTACAGGTTCGTATCTTAATGCTGGGCCTGATAAGGTTTTACTAACGTAGTATATTATGTGTGACTTCCCATCTGGGCCTTCCTAGATCAACACTCTGGCCAGAGTGGTCTTGGATGCTGATAGATACATGATGTAATATTTTTCATAGTCTGGGGGACTGATGAGTGGTGCTGAAGAGAATCTATCTTTCAGTGCATCGAATGCTTGTTGGGCATGGTAATCCCATTTGGATGGGATGTCTTGGTGAATGAGGTGCAGGAACCCTTGATTTCAAGTGGCATAATGTGGGAAAAAACACCTCAGAAAATTGGCCTTCATTTGCAACCTTTGTAGTTTCTTGAGGGTTTGAGGTGGGGGTACCTCTTTGATGGCTTTGACCTTGAGGGGGTCCAATCGAATTCCTTTATGGGACACTATGAAACCTAGAATTCTTCTAGTTGTGATGCAAAATATGCACTTGATAGGGTTCAAGTGTAGGTTGTATTGATGGCATCGTTGAAATACCAGTTGGAGATGCTCGAGATTGTCTGAGCGCTTCTTGGATCAGACAGTTAGGCCGTCCAAGTAAGCGAGGATAATGTGTACCAAGTCATGAAAGATGTAATTCATGGCTCTTTGGAAGGTGGCTCCTATTTTTTTCAGACCAAATGGCATTACCTTGTATGCGAATGTGCCCCAAGGTATAGTAAGTGCAGTTTTGTACCGGTCGATGTGATGGATTTGAATTTGATTATACCTAGAGAATCCATTCATGAAGGAGAGGGCCTCATGACCCGTACAAGCACTGATTAATTGGTCAATGAATGGGGTCAGGTAATTTTCCTTGGGACATGATTTGTTCAAATCTTGAAAATAAGTGCAAACACGTATGATGGCCTATTTTTTCATGACAGGAACAGGGTTGGAAACCCAAGATGTGTAAGAAATGGGGTAGATAAACCTGACTTTGGGAAGCTTGTTGATTTGTCATTTTATTGCTTCTGCCTTTGATGGGTGTAGTTGATGCTACTTTTGGCGTATTGGAGGTACGTCAGGCCAAGTGTGAATATGGTGCTCTATGATAGTGAGACTAAGCCAAGGCATTTCTGAGTAGTGCCAAGTGAAGATATCTCTATACTCTTGTAAAAATTGGGTATAAGAGGTTATTTCTTCTAGAGAACATGCTGCCCCCAGCGAGATTTCTTCAACCTTTCCAGGAATTTGGGATATATTCACCTTGATAGTAGGTGAGATGTTTTACATGCTTCCTTCCTCAAACAGATGGGGCACCGTGATAGGGTTATTGAACCAATAAAATTTACCCGATGGGAGGAAATCTTTTGATTTGATTGAATAAATCTCTTGTTCTTTTGTCTAGTCAAGACGAACACTTTTGTGGGGAGAAAAAGAAAGAAATGATGCATTGCATCCCATGGATAATTTGGCTTTGTCATGGCCTCAAGGATGTCCTCATCTGAATGGAATAGGGATCTTAAGGGGGATTGATCTTGTGCAAGGTTTTACAGAAGAGGTTTAGTCTGCATAGAGCTAGTTGATAGACATGAAAAGGATTCCATCGTCGATGTGGTGGAACCAGAAGCGGTGGAAAAATTTCATACAAATTGGGTTTGTAATTTTATAGGTACAACTACTCTCTTAATTGCAGCCGACTCTACACCTATGGAAGATGAGCATACAGTTTGAGTCATACTTTTGATACATGATGATATGAATCGTATATATTGTATCATGTCATCAACATTTGGTGGGGGAATAATTTGTGTGATGGGAGCTTGCGTGAGCGCAAGTCTAAATCCTTCGTTAGAATGGGCACTTTTTGACAGGTGGAAGTTGTGCTTAGTGCACAGGTGCCTGAATGTTTCCATTAGCGGGCATGCCTCTGGTTCGTGGTTATGGCTGGTGAAAATGGTGCACGGTGCTATTGTGTCAACTAAGTAGATTGTGTGGGAATCAACACTACACCTTGTCCCAAAAGTGGACACTCTGAAGGGATCAGGCATAGAGGAGGTATTCTGCTTCAATTTCTGAGTTTTTGGCATGGGTATGTCTCACTCTATTGAGGAGTGTAGACTCAATGCCGCTCTTGTTGCTCTAAGCTTCGGGAGGTGATCACATTTTATTGTATGATGGATGTGTGAACAAATTTGGCAATAGTTGTGCATGATATTCTTTTGGTTAGAGAGATGTATTTGTAGGATAGAAGAGACTATAAGAAATTTTTTTACGAGGTGCTTCAGTTCTTTGCATCGATTGACCCAGTGGGCGATCAGGTCACATAGTCTGCATGTTATCCTAGGTTGAACCTGGGTAATGCTTGGTTGGTACACCTTCCCAGCTTACCCATTACATAGATGTGGGTATGGAGTAGATTTCCTGGGGTTGTTTTTCCTTCTATATTGGTTGAGGATATCCTCATGTTTCTTCTCTAATATATGTATCATGTTGATTAGAGGATGGACTCACGAGATAGAAGTACAACTCTACTCATGGTGATTCCTCCAACATACTAGGCAAAACACCCTAGATATGGGGTTCCTGTCCTGCTCTATTGATGGCGTGACTAGGTACTAGTGGCATAATGCTTCTAGGTTAGGGCAAGTAGCGACCACATGATTAGGAATTTTGCACAATGCAGATGTTGGTCTTCTTTGTAGAGGGAGGTTGGGGGTAACTAAGGGTTCCCCAATTCGTCATTTTTCGGTTGACAGAAATAGGATGGATGTACTCATCACATCGTCTTGAGTTTTCGAGTTTTTCATGGCTTCAGAGTCAGAGCCATCTTCTTTGGAGAGGTAGACTATGGCTGAGCGCAAACTAGCTAGTGCTAAGTGAAATTGGGGGATATAATTGCACTGTTCTAAAATGTGGATGTCAGCACATAAAGGACAAGTGAATTGCGCTTCCCGCAAACCAACATAGTAAACACACTCTATTGGATACCACCTGTGAATGGGTTCCAGGGCTATGCATTCCTTGATTAAGTGGACACGTTCATCGCACAATGTGCAGCATAGGATGGGAGGGGGGAAGATGAACAAGAGTCTTTCAGGCAACTGTCATTCCTCCTGCAGGTATAGAATGGTACAAGGTTCATCTCCAGCAGACTAGACGGAGGGATCCTCCATATAGGATTGCTCAATGGCATGTAAAGCATCCCGATATAGTGGTATCTATGGGAAATTATGGGTACAGTACCCATAATTGCTGTAGATGTTGGGTGTAGACCCTGATTATCTTGTTTACTTTGTCTCACAACATTGCACCCCTGTACCTTAAATGGGGCTGCAACGCCACCCGTAATTAATCACTACCGTGGGGGGTCTAGGGGGGCGGCAGTGAATTTATGGAGCCCACCCCTGGTGGGGGGTTTTGGGGGCAGCGCCCCCGAAGCTAAAAATAGATGAAAATTTTCCTTCTAAAAGTATAGCAATTTCTAGTCAATCTGGGCTGTTCATTAGGCAGATGATCTAACGGTAGAAGTTATGTTTATTTTAGGGTTTTTTTCCCTAGAAGGCAACCCCTCTCTTTGCATGAGGGTATTGTATTGCGGCTGTGTTTTACATGTGTATTCTATGAGCGGGAAATAGATAGGGAGACTGTGAGAGATAACAGAGGATATTACAGTGGATCTGCTGTAGGTTTTGTCTCTTCATTTTGCTAGATAATAGAAAGGAAGGATTGGTTGTTCAGGGTGGATGTAGCCCAAACTGGATGAACCACGTATATCTGTGTCTCTCTGGTTTTATGTATTTTTGTGTGCTTGTATTTTCCGCATATTTTATGTGTTTCATTTCTTCATAATATATAATTTTATAACAACTGGTATCAGAGCCCTAGGTATATTTGGCTGATAAACTCACAGGAAAGAAGCGTTCCTAGTTTGAGTGGGAGCAATGGTGGAAGATGGTAAGTTTAGGGTTAAGAAATTTAACACCCAGAACTTCCCATTGTGTAAGATGCAGATGGAATATTATCTGTATCAGAAATATCTGTACCTAGCATTGAGCAGAAAAACAAAAAAGCTGGCAGCCATGACAGATGCGGAATGGAACATTCTCGATAGAAAGGCACTTGGAATAGTACAGCTGTGCCTTTCAACATCAGTCGCCTTCAATATTTTGAAGAAAACAACAACAGAGGATTTGATGCAGACGTTGGAAAAACTATATGAAAAACCCTCAGCCTCAAACAAGGTATTTCTTATGAAATGATTATTTAATATGAAGAAGTCGGAAGGTGGATCTGTTGCAAACCATTTAAATGATTTTAATACAGTTACCAGTCAGTTAAGTTCTGTAGGGGTAAAATTTGATGATGAAGTTAGAGCTCTGTTATTCTTGTGCTCATTGCCAGAAAGCTGGAATGGTTTAGTTATGGCCATTAGTAACTCTGTCTCTAGATCTAGTACTTTAAATTTTGATGATGTTGTCGGTGCTATCCCTAGCGAGGAAATGCGACGGAAAAGCTCCGGTGAGACATCGGGTAGTGCTTTGAGTGTAGAGTCTAGGGGAAGAAGAATGGAAAGAGGAAAGAGCTCTAGATATCGCAGTAAATCAAGGAAAGGCATATCTAAGTCTAGATCAGGGATAGTGTGCTGGAAATGCGGAAAGAAAGGACAACTAAAGAAAGACTGTAGATCTCGGAAGGGAAAAGAAGGAGACATGCAGTAAGAAAACAATCATGAAGCAAATGTGACAGGTGATGTGTTACAAGATGATTTGATTCTTTCTTTCAAAAATGTTACTAATTCTTGGGTTTTAGATTCAGGGGCTTCATTCCATGCAACACTTGATATGAAATATTTTCACGACTATGTTCAAGGAGATTTTGGACAAGTTCGTTTGGGTGATGATAAACCCTGTAAAATTGTTGGAATGGGTAAATTTCTTGTAAAACAAAAGAATGGAAACCAATGGCTACTAAAGGAGATAAGGCATGTTCAAGATCTGAAAAAAAATCTGATTTCAACAGGGAAGTTAGGCGGTGAAGGTTGTGTGACAACTTTCAGAGATAAAACTTGGAAGGTCACCAAAGGAGACTTGGTAATAGCAAAAGGTGAAAATGTTGGTACATTGTATTTATGCAATGGTATTTCTAATTCTGTTAATGCTTTAACTTCCAAAGGAGCAGATGCAACATTATGGCATCATAGGCTTGGACACATGAGTGAGAAGGGGATGAAGATTCTTCACTCAAGAAATTTTTTTCCAGGTTTGAAGAATGTTGATTTGGATTTCTGTGAAAATTTCATTTATGGAAAACAAAAGAGAGTCAGATTTCTCAGAGTTGGGAAAAAAAATAAGAGCAAAAAATTGGAGCTTGTGCATACAGATGTATGGGGACCTGCTCAGGTATCATCTCTCGGTGGCTCTCGCTATTATGTTATGTTTATTGATGATGCAACTAGAAAAACTTGGATTTATTGTATTCAAAATAAATATGATGTATTTGATACTTTCAAGAAATGGAAAGCTTTGGTTGAGATTGAGATAGGAAAGAAGTTGAAGTGTCTCAAATCAGACAATGCAGGTGAATATTGTAGTAAAGAGTTTGATAGGTACTGTTCAGAGCATGGAATTCATAGAGAGAAGACAGTTCCAAGAACACCACAAGAAAATGGTGTGTCAGAAAGGATGAACAGAACAGTCATGGAGCGTGCAAGGTGCATGAGATTGCATACAGGATTGCCTTTACAATTTTGGGTAGATGCTCTAGATACTTCTGTTTATATAATAAACAGAGGGCCTTCAAGTTCCTTGGATGGTGGTATTCCATAGGAAGCGTGGATAGGTAAAAAGGTAAACTACTCTTTTTTAAATCCTTTTGGTTGTGAGGCCTTTGTCCATATTAATAAAGAAAATAAAACAAAGCTTGAGGCAAAATCAAAGAAATGTACCTTTATTGGATATGGTGTTAATGATTTTTGTTATCGCTTATATGATTATGAAAATCACAAAATCATTAGGAGCGGAGATGTAATATTCAATGAAAAGGTCTTATATAAGAATTAGTTGCACGAAAAGAAATAGGAAAAAGAAAGCAAGGAATGCACGGTTCTTGATGAGATAACTGAAAAAGTAAAGGTGCTTGAAAATAATAATAACCAACAACCATAGTAGCAGTAACTACCACAATAGCAATAGGCACCTCAAACACCTGAAAGTGGTGTTAGAAGATCTACCAAGATAAGTAGACCCCCTAAACGATACTCTCCTTCATTATATTATTTATTGTTGACTGATTCTGGTGAACCTGAATGTTATGAAGAATCAATTTAGGTTGAAAGTAGGAAGAAGTGGGAGCTAGCCATGGAAGAAGAGATGGACTCCTTCATGCATAACTATACTTGGGACTTAGTCAGGTTGCTTGCAGGTAAAACTACATTGCAGAATAAATGGGTTTACAGGCTGAAGGAAGAATATGGAGGAAAACAAAGGTACAAAGCTAGACTTGTGGTGAAGGGGTTTGCACAGAATAAAGGTATTTATTTTAAGGAAATATTTTCTCCTGTTGTTAAGATGACTTCAATCAGAACTATTTTAAGTCTTGCAGCAGCGGAAGATTTACATCTTAAACAGTTAGATGTAAAGACAACATTTCTCCATGGAGATTTGGAGGAAGAGATATACATGCAGCAACCAGAAGGATATGATGTCAAAGGGAAAGAAAAATTGGTGTGTAGGTTAAAGAAGAGCTTGTATGGCTTAAAACAGGCTCCAAGGCAGTGGTATCTAAAATTTGACAAGTTTATGTCTAAACAAGGTTATACTAGATGTCACTCTGATCATTGTGTTTATCTGAAAAAGAAAAATGATGGCAGCTATATTATATTGTTATTGTATGTAGATGACATGCTTGTTGCAGGGTCTAACATGCAGGAAATAAATGTGCTTAAACAAAAATTGGAAAATTCATTTGCAATGAAGGATTTGGGTGTTGCAAAACAGATCTTTGGTATGAGAATAACCAGAGATAGGAAAAATAAAAAATTAACATTGTCTCAGAATGAGTACATACAAAAGGTGTTGAAAATATTTAACATGCACAATGCAAAGCTAGTTAGTACACCTTTTGCTAGCCATTTCAAACTTAGTAAGGAGATGTGCCCAAAGACCCAAGAAGACATGGATTATATGTCTAAAGTTCCATATGCATCAGTAGTTGGAAGCTTAATGTATGCAATGGTCTGCACAAGGTCTGATATTACACATGCAGTGGGAGTTGTAAATAGGTACATGAATAATCTAGGAAAATAACATTGGATGGCAGTAAAATGGATTCTCAGATATTTGAGAGGTACCACAAATCAAGAATTATGCTTTGGTGGTTCAAACATTGCTCTATAGGGATATGTTGATGCAGATATGGAAGGTGACAGAGATAACAGGAGGAGCACTATAGGATATGTATTTACTGTAGCTGGAACAACTGTCAGTTGGGTTTCAAGAAGCCAAAGTGTTGTTGCACTTTCAACAACAGAATCAGAGTATGTTGCTACTACAGAGGCTAGTAAAGAAATGATTTGGTTACAAAGGTTTATGGATGAATTGGGTAAGAAGCATGATATGGGCACGTTATAAAGTGATAGCCAAAGTTCCATTCATCTTGCAAAGAACTCAACATTTCATTCTATGACTAAACACATACATCTCAAGTACCATTTCATACGGTTAGTATTGGAAGATGGAGAGTTGAAGTTGGAAAAGATACACACTAGCCAAAATCCTGCAGATATGCTAACAAAAGTTGTAACCAGGGAGAAACTGAGAATGTGATCAGTTTCAATTGATCTTCAAGGATGACGATGAAGATGAAAAATAGATAGGTCCAAATAGGATTCATTGTCCAGCAAATGAAGTAGCAATGGAGTTGCTACAAATCAGTCTCCAAGTGGGAGATTGTTGGGTGTGGAGCCTGATTATCTTGTTTACTTTGTATCACAGCATTGGACCCTTGTACCTTAAATGGGATGGCAACGCCGCCTGTAATTAATCGTTGTTGTGGGGGGTCCAAGGGGGCAGTAGTGACTTTATGGATCCCCCCCCCCTGGTGGGGGGTTTCGGGGGCAGCGCCCCTGAAGCTAAAAACAGATGAAAAATTGCCTTGTAAAAGTATAGTAATTTCTATTCAATTTGGGCCGTTTATTAGGTGGATGATCTAATGGTAGAAGTTATGTTTAGTTTAGGGTTTTTTTTCCCTAGAAGGCAACCCCTCTCTTTGTATGAGGGTATTGTATTGCAGCTGTGTATTACATGTGTATTCTCTGAGCGGGAAATAGATAGGGAGATTGTGAGAGAGAATAGAGGATATTACAACAGATCTGCTATAGGCTTTATCTCTTCATTTTGCTGGATAATAGAAAGGAAGGACTGGATGTTTGGGGTTGACGTAGCCCAAATTGCATGAACCACGTATACTTGTGACTCTCTAGTTTTATGTGTTTTTGTGTGCTTATATTTTCCGCATATTTTATGTGTTGCATTTCTCCATAATATATAATTTTCTAACAGTATATAGCACATGCGTGTTTTGTACGCAATGCCTTGCCTTGACTTTTGGTGGCAGGTTCCTTTTTACTGGAACGTGTTGCCGCGATGTCTACCAGAGAGCTAAGGATCGGTTTTAGTTCATCTAGCTCTTGGTAGATGTGGGTAGGGTGGCCTACTACATCACATATGGTGTAGGTTGGTGATTCCCATTGCGAGGTGGGATTCTCCACCTTCTTTCCTCTTTTATTAGTGTTCTTGGTCGTAATCATCGGTTTTGTGGTAGGAATTTCTTGCACAGGGATGTTTGCGATAGTCTCCTAAACGGGTGGGGCCTCCTTGGGACTGAAGGGGACTAACCCTGTAGAGGTGATGTGTGTGGCTCTTGTCCCAGTAGGTGCGACTAGGTACCAAACTAGGATTACATAAGATATGTTTGGTAGCACCATGGTGCTCAAGACATGCTCAGATACAAAACTTGCTGGGGGATAGAGAAAAGGAGTTAGGGAGGTAGTGTAGGCTAGAGAGGTTGTCGTGGTCAAGGAATCGGTGTCATTACTTCTCATCACTATGTCTTGACTCGCTTCGGTGCTTGATGATGACATCATGCACACTGGGGCCTCTGTGACAGTCGGTGATGACTCATGTATAACAGAGGGGTCTCCTAGGAATGACCCTAGGATGGATGACGGTTTGAACTGGTTGGGGCCATATTCCTGGTACTGTGTAAGCGTCTTAGAAAATGTGTCTACATAGGGTAAACTGGCATCCGCATTTGTTAGGGGTCACTTTTCCCTGTGTGTCAATTGGTCAACAGTAATGATGCAGTCCTCGTTGGGGAACATAATAATTCGAAAGATGGAGGAGGCTATGGCTCACATGGCATACATATAACTCCGGCCAATGAGTATATTGTACTACAATTGAGCATCCAAGACATCAATGTCTATACTGACAGTCTTACCGTCTAGGCAGACCGAGATGTTTTGGTAGAGGTTGACGAGAGCTAAAGGGCATTCATCGTATACTCTAAGAATGATGTCTGATGGCTTTAGTTTGAGAGACCCTAACTTCTTCCAGACGTTCTTTTACATGATGCATGTGGATGCACCCTCATCAATGATACATCGGTGAATGGTAATGTTTTGAACCGACACTGGTATTTGAAAGGCGACCATTGAGGGAAGCCTAGGGGTGGCTTTATCAAAATCAAAAGCCATTACACGTGAATTGGCAGGGTCGATGGCTCCTAATGGAAAAATTAAGGCTTTCCTTTTCTTTGGGCATGATAGTAATACCTCCAAAGCTCACATGGCAGTGGGAGATTGAGATAGATCATCCACAATGCTATAGTTATGGGCTGCTTTGGAATGGTTTCCTGCCCACCTAGTTGGTCCCTTAGCCATTTTTTGCAAAGGTTCAGTAGGCCTATTTGATATGGTCAAAGGTTTTGTTGTTACACTTGTACTAGCCCCTGACGCATTGGTGTCTGGTGGGGTATCGTAATTTTGGTTTCGTGTCTGAAAAAAAATTCTTCGCCAGTCATGGTTTTTTTTCCGAAATTGCTGGGATTTTTTTGCTATTGATGAGTGCTAAATGTCCCTTGGTGGGGGAAAGGCTCTTGCATGAATTTTGTCTACTGTGAGGATCCACCCTGCCCCTGGTTACCTTGCAATTCTTTAGCTCAGGGAGGTCGGGACAGTGGTGAGTGTAATGGCCATACTCACCACAGATTGAAAAATAGTGGTTCATCCACAGATTCACCCTCTTGTTCTTCCTTTCGAGGTTGCTTGGCTCCTGGCTCTGATTTTGGTGTGAGTTGCCTCCAGCCTGAGATCACGAAGGGCATTGTTGATTGTTGCCCACCTATCTAAGATTTCCTTTAGGCTTGTTTGTTTCTTTATTCTTAGCCACATTAGGAGGATAATTTGTATTCTCTTGATTATATGGTTGGCATGGTTGGACTTGGGAACATTGCACAAAGTTTACCTATGCATTATTTTGCATGGCTAGATTTTGTGCTGGGGATTGGGCATATTTTGGTCCTTGTCCCTAGTTTAAGAATGGTTGTTGGGGGGGATCTATTCTGTCAGCATGTCTAGCTGCGTACTGGGTCCCCTGAGCCAGAGGATATGATCCTCCCTACTAATGGTGGTACAATGATGCCCTATTAGTGACATTTTTGCGAAGGTTCATAATGAATTTGGTAGTTGGGTTGCGGTATGTTCTCGGTAGAATCATACGCATAAATAGGGGATGGAATGCTACTGCATATGTGATTTTGGGTCAATGACCCAATGAAACCGTCTATGGATTAGCCTGCCATTTCTTTGTAAGTTTACAGGCGCGGGGCGTTGGGCAGGATATTGTAAATGTATCCTCACTGCGTATAAATCAGCTTGATAATTTGGGCCTTACTGATGGCGTCCTCTTCAGATATGGCCCTTTGTTGCACCACATCCTTTTAAATATCTACGGTGAGAGCTTTCAGGAAAAGGTCTAACAAAACTCGATCGTTCAGTTTGGATTTGCACAAACTATGATGCTGCCGCCATTCTTGAAGATGGTCGAAGATATGGATGATGCGTGTTTGCCTAAAGTGGGTCAGTAATTCCATTCTAGAATCATGGTGGATGGGTAACTGAATATAGGTTTGGAATGAATTATTGAGGGTGCTAAAGGTTAAATGTGTAGCATATGGTTTCTTCACATACCATTTCATGACTATTCCAGTTAGGGTGCGTTGAAATAGACTTAGTCAAATAGTATCTTCAACAATGTTGTTCGATGAACACCACAGGTGGAAAGTCATAACATTATTTCCGGGGTCTTCAACTTGCTTCCCTTCGAACTTTGGAATGTTCAAAGGGAGCTTCGTGGGCATGGGTGGGCATGTAGGGTTGTGTGCAATGGGGTCATTTGTTAACTTGGTTAAATCTAGTAAATTTAATGAAACTAAGAAAGGTGGTTGTGTGTTGGTAGCCATTGCACCCTGTGAAAACAAAGAGTTCTGGTTACGTATAGGGTTTGTTTAGAACATACCCTACTATGAGTTCACCTCACTTCTCGAATGGGTAGCACTCCTCTATCCCCTAGAGGTTGTGGGAGGAGTGGTATGCAGTGACCTTGTGGGGGTGTTCACCAGTGTGGCATTGGGGGACCGACTAGGGTTTCCAAATAATTTTTCCCCAATAAATGATGAACCAATAAGGGTGGCAGTGTTTAGTCTTTGACGCCTAAATGGTGAAAGACCTGGAACCCCTCTCGGTAGTGGGGGGAGGTCCAAAAGACGTCTAGATCAATGAGGTCTCGTTGGGTCCATTCTGGCATCAACTAGGTATGGTTTTGGAAATATTTGAGAGGATAGAGATTATAATCAAAGGAAAAATCTGATCGCATACATAAAACAAAGCGAAAATAAAAGATAAATTTTCCCTTTAGATTAATCCTATGTGACCATTCAATAAAAAAGTATGGTTTTTTGTTGTTTGCATATGATATTCAAATCCTATAAGACCTACTTGTCCTCACATGCTCAAATGTAACTGGGCCTTGAGAAGATATCTTGCGAATGTTGGCACAACATTCCAAAATAACTGGTGACGCCCACAATCAACAGAAGAAAATCAACCAAGGTAGAGGATCTAGTGTTGCCCGCACCACACCCATAGGAAGGATTCTCAGTTTTAGCAACTAAGTACCATCATCCCATGAGCATTTGAGTCTCAAGCTTCTCATTCTTAGCTACCGCACGGCAGGTATTAGACGGGTTAGGTATCCCCAAATAATACCGCACGCACCGTGCCTGCTTAACCCCTTGAATCGTGTCTCATGTTCGGTTTGACATGGGAGGATAGATAGATTAGTGTCCCTAAACATTCAAATTCCTGTGCTCTTCAAGACAACCCACTATACACGTTTACTAGATGCTCTACTTCCCTGGTCCTAACTTAAACTATATATTCTTGTGTGGCCCCTATGGGGAGATTTTAGTGAGTTTAGTTAAGTTAGTTTTAGGTGGCTTTGGTTCACTTAAGGTGTGAATGTGTGTGAGCAAGAGGTGAACAAGCGCATATTTTGAACATGTGGATATGTGGTGATCCTTTTCAAAATCCCCTATTTAAACTATGTTTGGGCATTGTTCCTTACTCAAAAGAAAAAAATGTGCGCATATGGGCTGCTTACAATGTTTCCTAGCTAATCTAAATGATCAACTATAGGGAGATGGTGAATTATCAGCAGAGATTGCACATATGCTTGCCTAGGATCACCTAAGGGTGCAAAGGCAGCATAGATTACTTTCAAGACACTCTTATCTTGGTCTCGCATTATACATAAAACTGAACTAAAACTAATAACTTTTAAACTAAGAAAATGAAAAATATTTAGCTAAGCATGCGTGGAATGGGGCCAATTACTTTGGCTATTTAACTATGTGTTTTATCTGTGCCTAAATTTGCAAAACATAAATTATTTTAGGATGCAAGTTAATTTCCCCCCTACTTAAACTATGTGTTCACTTTCCGAAAATCAAATTGAATTTTTAAAACTAACACCTAAAATACTAAAATGCAGTGAAGAGTGAGCTTTAACAAGTCGTGGGATACCTCAACTAGTGGTGGCAGATTTATTATGGGCTTCCAGACACTTTACAACTAGGAAATAGAGGAAGAAGGTACAAAGTACTACTTAGTTTCCTTTCATTAAAGGCCTGGGATAGGTGCTATACAGCAGTCACCGTTGAACATGCGCGTCAAGAGCATCTGCCGATGAAAGCCGTGCGATTTTCCTGCAAAGAAATTTTGGGAGCTCTTAAGCTTCAACCTCTCATTAAGGGTGAATCAGGCAATGAAGGAGAGAAAGTGGTTAGTTCCAGCCCAACTCCACAGCAAAGAAAGACGTCTTTGCAAAAAGGCACAAACACATAAACTTGGAAATAAAAGTAGTGGAGTCGCAGATCCTGTGTATGTGTATTTGGTGCATGAATGTACCAAATCACACCTACTTAAGAGGAGTGGTTGTTTCCTCTTAACTTCCTGGTCATAGGAATAAAATCAAGGGAGTCAAGAAAGTTAGTGAACATGCTAATAAATAAACATACTAAATAGTGAAATAGTATGCATATTCAAAAATAAAAACTAAAATAAAACACATAATACAAAAGTTCTTATTAGAGTCAAACAAATTCAATAATCCAAATGGTGGCGCTTACATACCCTCTTATTGAGTGCTGGTATGAGTAAAGTATGAAGCATTTACCCACTTTCCAAGGGGCCCTTAGAACTAGGGATTTCTAAGACCTAATGCAAGGATGTATTTACTTCCAAGCTACCTTGGTGCAAAGTCCCTCTCTCTACTCCAAAGGATTATAGTTGTTGGATGGCCAACAACTGAAACCCCTCCATCTGTGCTCTGGATCACACATTTCTAGATGTCCTGGGGAAATTTTGGCCAGAATAACAATGTGTAATCCATTTTTTCATCTCTTGGTGGCCTTTTACAGGATAATTCAAACTCTCCTTACCTCTCTTGTAACATTGATGCATGGTGACCCAAGAGAGGAGGGCAATTCCATTGTGTGCCACATTATTCAATTTTCTACTCCCTTGAGGTCATAAGTAGGCTTGGGCGACTATCCTTAGGGGGCCTCCATTGTGGGATCAATTTCCTAGAGTGTGCCTTGTGGTCTTGGAATGTGACTTCGACCACTCTCAGGTCTGTGCAGCTTTTTGAGGGAAAGGCGCGCTTATCAAAGAAAACTGCACGCAATGGCACATTTTTCTGGTTTCTTCAGTGCGCAGTTTTATCTTCCACTTAGACCTTAGAGATTTTTTAAATTCTTTGGATCCTCTAATGTGTCTCAGTGCTGTAAATACTTTTTCCTGACATAATAATTTCATCTTTTCTTGTTCGGTTTTCTAGTGATAACACCTCCCATGAATTAGTTCCTCGTTTTCCAAGGTAGAGGATGTTAAGTCCCTATATTACTAGTATAGTCCCTTATTGTTGTTAGTGTAACCCCATTATTGTTATCATTCTACCCCTGTAACCCCCATATTGTTATTATTTTTCCCTTAAATTATTATTGTTAGGTTGACTATGATTACATTATGGCCCCACTAGGATTACATTGTGGCCCCATGGACTCCTATAAATAGAAAGGAGGTTTTGTAATTTGTATCATCCAAGAATTGTTCAATCATGTAATGTATTGGAGGTTGCCCCCTCGAAGTGGCTTATTTTTAAGGCGTTGATATCTCTTTTCTTCTCTTTTTGGAGCTGGTTTCACAACATTTGGTATCATAACTTTGAGATTCTAGGGTTTCGCTACTCCAAAAAAGTCATCGTGGAATTTGCATTATAACTTTTTTTTCTACAAAGTTTCAAAAGCTTAAATTTTTACGGTGTGAAGCTGAAATCCTGAGGAACATCTTCAAAACATTTCAGTGCTTGGCTCATAATATTTTTAGAGATATGATCTGTGGAAGGTAGTGCTCTTTTAGATTCCTGAATTTCATCTCAAAGAGGTGATCGTGGGAAAATATTCATAAATATCTCTCTGAGCATCGGGTTGGAGTGTCGTAAAAAGTGGTTGCAAGTACGTAGACTGTAGTTTTTTTCTATCAATTTCAGAGTGAAAAGATGAAACAGTGACATGTGGAAAGTCATACAAGTTCATTTTACTGAACCGTCCATAATCAGGTCATTGTGGGAGATTGGACATAACTTTTTCTTGGAGAATCCAAATCAAGTCAGACTCGTGGCATTCAAAAGATAATTCAGAAGGCTACCTCAGTACCAAATTTCAAATATTGAAGAGCCAAAATCACAGAGATAATCCAATTTTAATATCGAGCTCCTCAATAGCGAGAAAAAGGTGTGTATTTTTTTTTCGAATTGTATAAGTCTTGTTTGAAGAATCAATTTTAATTGATTCCAAGGGCATATTATAGAATAGATATCAACATTGGGTTCTAAAAAATGCCTCGTGAAAATAATTCAACACCCATTAAGCCTTCAGAAGGCTCTATTATGACTCATGAATATGAATAATTGCAACATGATCTATCAAAATTACAAGAGCAAGTGCACCAAATTTTGCTCTCACAAAGAGAAACAAAAAATGAAATGGAAGTTTTGAAGAAAGGAGTGGAAGAAAAGATGGATGGTTTGAATAAATTCATGGAATCTAATATGGATGAAATGGAAGCTAAGATCGATGAAAAAATGAAAGACAACATGGAAAACATGAAGAATGATTTAAAAGCAGACATGGAAGGTTTGAAAAAGTTAATACAAGAAATGTTTCCTAATGGTGAAAAGATAGTAGAGGAAACTCATGATGAGAAAAAAATAAATGTTAATCATGACTTCATAAACTCTAATGTTGGTGGGAAGAATCACCATATTCCAAAAATGGATATGAGGAAGTTTGATGGAAAGGATCCCGTAACATGGATGCTACAGATGGAACAATATTTTGATCTCCATAATGTGCAAAAAACACAAAAGGTACACATTGCAACTTTACATTTAGAACAAAATACATTTGTGTGGTATCAATGGCTTTTCTCCCATAAAAAAATTGTCACTTGGTCAATTTTTACGGAGGAAATGATAGCAAATTATGAGGATAAAAAAAGCAACACCTTCTTTATCCAATTGATAAATCTCAAACAAAAGGGTTTAGTGGGGGAGAACATTGAGGACTTCCAAAAATTGAATATAAGGGTAAATGATATTCCAGAGGAACACAAGATTGATCTTTTGATAGTTACTTTAAAGGATAACATCCAACATGAAGTTTGCGTTTTGGAACCTAATTCATTGGAGAAGGCATTCAGGTTGGCAAGAAAAATTGAATGTAAAATTATGGCGACAAGGAAGCCTACCACTCACTTCTATTAGGAAGGAAGTGTTGCTACGCCTAGATTTCCACAGCCTACAATGTTGACACCACAAAAATTGGAAGAAAAAAGAGCAAAAGGGCTTTGCTACAGTTGTGATAGAAAATACACTAAAGGTTATAATTGTGCTGAGAAGAAATTATTTTACATAGATTGTGAACAGGAAGAAGAAAAGGAACAAGAAGAGGATATACACCAGGAACCAACCCTAGAAGAGGAAGAAATGAGTCCGACCATATCATGTAATGCATTGTCATGAATTACCACTCCTCAAAATCTCAAGATAGAAGGACATATCAAGAAGAAAAAGGTAATAGTGTTGATTGATTCAGATAGCACCCATAATTTTATTCATTGTAAGGTAGCCAAGGAATTGAATTGTTTCCTATACACAGCACCAGAATGTCAAGTGATGGTTGCAAATGGAGGAACTATAAATTTCTCTGGGAAATACCATAATATCAAGATAAAGATGGGGGAATATGTATTGAATAGTCCAATGCTTTCCATTCCTATGGGAGGTGCTAATGTTGTACTAGGAGTACAATGGTTACAATCCTTGGGGACAGTAGCTTTTAATTTTCAAGAACTTTTCTTGAATGTTTTTTTAGAAGGAAAGGAAGTTGAATTACGGGGTATTGTAGGGAAGCCCAGAAAGATAATAAGCTCTAATGTCATGAAAAAGATTCTAAAGAAATAAAAACGAGGCATAATTGCACAATTATGTTCACTAGAAGTTCCAACATCAAAATCATCTATTTCTGCAGATCTCCAACAAGTCTTGGACAATCATTCCATGGTGTTTGAAACTTCCAAAGGACTCCCACCTATTCGTGATGATGATCATGCTATTCATTTGATTCCAGGAAGTGTTCCTCTCAACATCAGGCCTTATATATATCCTTATGTCCAAAAGAGTGAAATTGAACGTATGATTTCAAAAATGTTAGAGGCGGGTATAATTCAACCTAGTCAATGTTCTTTCTTTTCTCCTGTAGTATTGGTACACAAAAGGATGGATCATGGCGCATGTGTCCGGATTATAGGGAGCTCAATAAGCTCACCATTAAAGATAAATTTCCCATTCCTGTGATTGATGAATTATTGGACGAATTACATGGAGCAATTTATTTTACCAAATTGGATATTCATTCAGGATATCATCAAATTAGAATGAAGATTGAAGATATTCCAAAAACAACATTTCAAACTCATGAGAGTCATTATGATTTTTTTTCATGCCTTTTGGCCTTACCAATGCACCTTCTACGTTTCAAGGGTTGATGAATTCCATTTTCAAACCCTTCCTTAGAAAATTTGTGCTAGTATTTTTGGATGATATACTAATCTACAGCAGGTCTTGGAAGGATCATGTTGAACATGTTGACAGGGTGCTCAAACTATTGCAGGAGAAACAATTATATGAAGAAACATCCAAATGTTTCTTTGGAGTACAAGAGGTGAAATATCCAGGTCATATTCTATCTCACGAGGGTGTTAAGGTAGACCCTAACAAAATTAAATCCATTAAGGAATGGAAATTCCCCACAACCATAAAGTTGTTGCGAGGATTTCTCGGGTTAACAGGGTATTACCGCAAGTTTGTTAAGAATAATGGGAGAATATCAGCACCTCTAAAAAAATTATTGAAGAAATATGCATTTTCATGGACTCCTCAAGCAACTAAGGCCTTTGAACATCTTAAAGAGGCAATGTGCCTAGCACCGGTCTTAGCAATACCAGACTTCACAAAAACCTTTATTGTGGAATGTGATGCCTCAGGAAATGGAATTGGTGTTGTTTTAATGCAGGAAGGAAGACCCGTTGCTTTTGAAAGTCGTCCAATCAAAGGAAAGTATTTACAGAAACCTATTTATGAGAAGGAAATGTTAGCAATGCTACATGCACTAAAGAAATGGCGAACTTACCTAATGGGAAGACACTTCAAGGTAAAAATTGATCATGATAGTCTTAAAAACTTTTTGGAACAAAGACTATCTTCACAAGAGCAACAAAAATGGGTCACAAATATGTTGGGTTATGACTTTGAAATAATCTACAAAAAGGGGAAGCTTAATGTTGTTGCAGATGCACTCTCAAGAAAGAATGAAGAGGTGGAAGCATTGCTTTGTGTCATTTCTATTATCCAACCAAATTGGATAACCGAAGAAAGAGATGAATGGAAGAAGAACAAAGAAGTAGGGACACTCATTCAAAAGTTGCAGCAAGATCCTAGCACATCTGATACATTTAGTTGGAAAAATGATTCTTTATGGTAAAAATATCACTTATATCTTTGTAAGAATTCCCAACTAAAACAAATATTCTTTTGGAATTGCACACTTCTCCTTTAGGAGGACACTCAGGATTTTTAAAAACTTACCACAGGGAGAAGAAATAATTTTTTTGGGATGGCCTTAAATCTGATATTCAAAATTTTGTGGCAGAATGTTTGGTTTTCCAGTAGAATAAAGTTGAGACAATTAAGACCGTGGGACTTCTACAACCTTTATCCATTTCAAGTCAACGTTGGGAGGAGATTTCAATGGATTTTATCATAGGTTTACCTAAGTCTGAAGGAAAGAGTGTCATCATGGTGGTAGTTGATAGACTTACCAAGTATGCACACTTTTGTGCATTATCGCATCCATTTAAAGCAAGTACAATTGCTACTACATTTATGGACACAATTCAAAAGCTACATGGAAACCCAAGGGTTATTGTGAGCGACAAAGATCCCATTTTTACTAGAAATTTTTGGACGGAGTTATTTTCTTGTTTGAGTACTCAATTAGCTCATAGCTCATCTTATCATCCTCAATCTTATGGTCAAAATGAGATAGTAAATAAATGTTTGGAAGGATATATTCGTTGTTTTGTATCTGATAAACAAACACAATGGGTCAAGTGGTTACCTCTCGCTAAATGGTGGTATAACACTTCCTTCCATACTGCAGCAAAAATGACCCCATTTATGGCACTTTATGGATATCATCCACCATCCGTCACATCATCGTTAAGAGAAATTTCGAAGGTTCAAGTAGTGGAAGATCACATCGAGAATCAACAAGAAGTTCTCCAACTCTTAAAGGATAACCTACATTTTGCACAAAATCGAATGAAACAATAGGCAGATCAACATCGCAGCGAGAGAAGTTTTGATGTAGGAGACTGGGTATTTTTACGGCTACAACCATACAAACAAATGTCCCTCAAGCAAGCTAAGAAGGATAATAAATTATCGCCAAAGTACTATGGTCCTTACAAGGTGTTGAAAAAGATTGGTACTATGGCTTACAAATTGGAGCTTCCTACTTCTTCATGAGTGCATCTAGTTTTCCATGTTTCATGTTTAAATAAGATTATAGGTGAAAATATTCTAGTTCAAACAATATTTTCAGGACTTGATGAGGAAGGAAAAATCAAATTGGAACCTGAAGTGGTCACAGAAACAAGAACTCGACAGCTACGGAATCGATCAATTTCAGAGTATCTCATCAAGTGGAAGAACTTACCCACTGAAGATTCTACATGGGAGGATGAGAATTTTATACAGAAGCAGGAAGCACTCAAGTATTGTGGACAACACTTTTGAAAGGGGAGAGGGCATGTTAGGTCACTATATTACTAGTATAGTCCCTTATTGTTATTATTGTACCCCTGTAACCCCCATATTGTTATTATTGTGCCCTTAAATTATTATTGTTAGGTCAGATAGGATTACATTATGGCCCCATGGACTCCTATATATAGAAAGGAGGTTTTGTAATTTGTATCATCCAAGAATTTTTCATTAATGTAATGTATTGGAGGTTGCCCCCTCGAAGTGGCTTATTTCTAAGGTGTTGATATCTCAATTCTTCTATTTTTGGAGCTGGTTTCACAACAGAGGAGCATAAGGAGGTTTGTGAACTATGTGATAAAGGTAAGCATGCGAGGGAAAAGTTCCCAAAGGGTAATACATGGAGGGCTCATCACCCACTTCACCTTGTTCATTCACACATATTTTTTCCTATGTAGACTAAGATTTTGGGTAAGTCATCATATTTCATCACTTTTATTGATGATTACTTGCTAAATTTTTAGGTATAATTTTTTAAGGCCTAAAATGAAGCTCTTGATACATTCGAGAATTTCAAAGCCTCATAGAAAATTAAAAAAGGGTGCAATATCAATTTTTTTCTCACTTGCCCTAGATTAGAATTTTTTACAAAAGAATTTGAGAGTTATTGTCATATGAATGGAATCACAACGAAACATACTACCGCCTACAAACCCCAACAGAATCATGTTTCTCAAAGGAAGAATCATACTTTGGTTGAAATGGTAAGGTGCATGTTACAAACTAAGGGATTGAGAAATTATTATTGGGGAGATGCAGTTTGCATTAGTGTACATCCTTAATGGTAGCCCCATGAGTGGACTCGAAAATATGACTCCTTATGAAGCTTGGTATGGAGAAAAACCTAACGTTAATCGTTTCAATTTTTTTGGTTGTTTGGTTGATTTGCATGTACCTCGTGAGAATAGACAAAATTTAGATGTAAAGAGTGATTTATGTACTTTTATTGGGTATAGTGAAATAAGCAGGGTTGATAGATTGTATAATTCCCTCACTAAAAAGCTTATTTTCTCAAGAGATATATTTTTTAATGAAGGGGGAGTTTATGGTAATGTAAAAGGCCATGTTGAGAAGAAAAAATGTGCTTTTAATGATGATATAATTGTTGATATTGATGATGAGAAGATAAATCAGGCTTATATGTCTAGTGGTTTAACTCCACCAATAAACCCTTGATAAACTTCTTTAGTATCAAGTTCAAGTTCAAATTCTTCTCTAAGTTATACAAGGAAGGCAAGCATATTTAGTGATATCTATTATTTGAGTGCAGCAAGCACATGAAGGAAACACAATAGATGAGACAATGGATTTTTCTTTATAAGCCAAGGCTGATTTTGAACCCTCATGTTTTGAAGATGCATGTACTAATGAAGTTTGGGCACAAGCCATGCAAGAAGAGATAGATTCCATTAACAAGAATGATGCTTGGGAGTTGACAGAGCTTCCACATGTCATGCAAAAATATGATCACCAAATTGGTCTACAAGACCAAATTTAATAGTGATGGGAGTGTTGAAGACATAAGGAAATATTATTTGGTAAAGGATTCACACATAACTATGGAATTGATTATGAAGAGACATTTGCACTAGTATCAAGACAAGGGACCATTAGAATGTTGATTTTGTTAGTAGCTCAAAAAAAGTGGAGCATCCGTCATATGAACGTGAAAAGTGCCTTCTTGAATGGGTACTTAGAAGAGGAAGTATATGTGAAACATCCAAAAGGTTTTGAAGTGGAAGGAAAAGAGAATAATGTCTACAAGTTGAAGAAGGCTTTTTATGGTCTCAAGCAAGAACCAAGAGCATGGTATGCTAGGATTGATGGATACTTTCAAGAAAATGGTGTCCAAAAAAGTAAGAGAGATCTCTCCCTTTACTAAAAATAAGAAGGTACTGATATTCTAATCATAATTTTGTATGTTGATGATCTATTGTATATGGGTAGTAGTTTTAAGATGAACGATGAATTCAAAGTTGGTATGATGAATGAATTTGAGATGAAAGATCTAGGTCTCATGAAATATTTTATAGGAATAAAATTTTATCAAAGTATGAAATTTTCATTTGTCACACAAAGTATGTACACAATATGCTGAAGAAATTTGATATGCTTGATTGTAATCAATCACCTAGTCCAAGTGTTGATGGATTTGCACTATGTAGAGATGATCATGCTTATTTAGTTGATAACACAACTTACAGAAGTATTTTTGGGAGTTTGATGTTTCTAACCAAGATGAGATGTGATATTACATATTTAGTTTCAATTATTTCAAGGTATATGACAAATCTATTTGAAATACAAATGAATTAAGCCAAGAGGATTTTAGGGTATGTGAAAGGAACTCTAAATTTTGGAATTCATTACTACTCTTATGAAAATTTCAATATTGTTGGATTTAGTGATACATATTGGGGAGGAAATATGGATGACTGTAAGTACAGTACATATGGAAATTTTTTCTCTTTTGGTTCTAATTTGATTACCTTGAGCTCAAAAAAAAAAATCATTATTTCCCTATCATCCACAGAAGTAGATTATGTTGCAATTACCTTAGCACGTACACAAGCTCTTTGGCTTAGAAAATTTTTCGAAGCAATTGGAGAAAAGAAAATTCAAGATACATTGATATATAGTGATAATGTATGTTCCATCAAGTTAACAAAGAACCTCATTCATCACAACAGGAAAAGGAATTTTGAAATGAACTATCACTTCATTCAGGATTTGGTGCAAAAAAAAAGATGTTGAATTGAAGAACATAAATGCTAAGGATCAACTAGCGGATGTCTTCACCAAAGCAGTTGAAACATTTCAGTTTTTGTCACTACGGGATAATATAGTATGCCCTCATTAAGAATTAAGGGGGAGTATTGGGTATATAGCTTAATATTTTTCATGTAATTGCTCACAAATTAGTAAAAAAAATTGTGTTTTGTGTGAGTATGTTATCAACATTACAGAAAGACATTATTACGGTGGTGACTGATCAGAATTAGGGTTTAGAATATTAGTAGTATTAGTATATTTTTTTGAGATTATTAGTGAGTTTATTGATAATCACATTAGTAATAGATTTATTATATAACAGTGTACTTATTGTTTTGATTTGAAATGATATTTACAAGAGAGGTGAACTCACTTACTGAGAATGAGAGCTATGTTTTATTTGTTCATTGGTTTTTATATGTTTTTGTTTCTTTCATAATTATCTTGGTTTATCATTTGGATTAAAGAATAGGGGTCATTTTCAGATTCTACATATGAAAAGCACAATAAAAACAAAATAATAATAAAAATAGTTTAGTGTACACCAACATGTACCATTTATATTGCATCTAGAAAAATCCGTGAATCAATTTATGATTGTTCCCTTATTGCATGTAACATTTTGCAAGAAAGCCCATGTGACAAATATTTTTTTATTCTCTATATGATAATCGCATGACTTAAAATGTAGGCTTGTTTTAAATTTTGATCAGTCATTGCAAACTAAAGTTACTCTTGGGACAATAAGAAGGTCACTGTGTTAGGAAAATCTATTGTTCATATTTTAACTGTGTATTATGTTGTGAGTTTGAAGCATGGTTTTATTTTCACTGGTCTATTGGTCCATAAGGGATATAAAATTCACCTAGACAATAATGAGTGTGTTATTTTGGATAAATTATGGAGAAACAAGTTAATCCCAATAGTGTATATGATCAGTAATTGATCAGTAATAGAAGGTATTTTTGGGTGTGAGAATTACGATTCAATTCCCAAACACTTAATTGTAAAACTAGGGATACGTAACCTTAAAAGCATAACACAACTAATGCCAAATATTATAGATTTTATTTTGTAAGCCCTACTTCTATCCACGCAATTATATCATTCAAATTCTAAAAAAAACGAACTAAAAGAAATCTTTCTAATCCTTTTCCTGCACTTGTAAACACAACGACAACACACCGCTTGGGAATTTGGACTCTTAATCAGAAAATGAAAATAAAAGACTTTTCTTGAAAAATAGATTTGAAAAATAAATAAAATGAAAATTCATGCCACTCAACAAATTAATAGCAAAACCCAAAAGATTCGAAAAATAAGTGTATTCCTTTACTAGGAAAATAGAGAAAATTTGTTTCTATGTTATAACAATTTTGTTCTTGAACGAGAATGACCTTGTTCATGTACTGGAATGATCTTATTTATGCACTTAAAATGACTATGTTCCTGCACTGGAACCATTTTGATCGTGTATTGGTACAATTTTGTTCCTATGCTAGAATGAATCATTTTCTATACTTAACAACGTTCTATTAATTAATCAACAAAAATACTGTGATATCAAGCACGAAATCAAGAGGTGCGAAAAGGAAAATTCCACTCAAGTAAAGATAAAATTTCCAAATGATCACATGCTCCTAAAATATAAATTGCTACTTCAAAATATAAATTGCGAAATTAAATGGAAATTTTTATCAAACCTTAGTGTGAATATCAGACAATTGTGCCTTAATAAAGAATTACCTTATAAATATATTTTACCCATAAACCCTCTAAACTATTCAACACCATGTCTTAAGTAATCTCCCATGTTTTCAAAGGAATTTGACTCAGAAAAAAAGGTTAAACTCATAATACTTAATTTAAATGATAACTATATTTTATTCGTGTACTTGAAAGTAATTTCCACAAAAGAATCAATTTGCTTATATATTTGTAATATACATTGATCAGACAAGGTTATTCCCTTCTTAATATAAATAAACAAACTTTAAGCGAAATATATACTAACCATTAAACAAGGTCAGAACAAGTGAAACCTCGATCCTTAATTGAAAGGTGATTCAAAATATAAATTCCAAGACCACAATGTGTGTTGTGCTTTAAATAAATAAATGCAAAGAAATTATTTAAATGGAAAAGGAATAAACACACTTTAATACACAAAACCTAAGATTTGAGAACATTGTTGCAGAGGAAAAAGAAACACACAACTCCTCTTTCAATCGTGCACATGTTGGGTGTGGAGCCTCATTATCTTCTTTATTTTGTATCAAAGTGTTGGACACCTGTTATTAATGAGGTAGTATAATTAAACGCTGCCTGGGGGGTCCAGGAGGAGGGGAAAATGCAACTTTATGGAGCCCCCCCTGCCAAGGGGCTTCAGGGGCAGCGCCCCTGAAGCTAAAAACATATGTAAAATTACCTTGTAAAACTATTGTAATTTCTAGTCAATCTGGGTGGTTCATTAGGCGAATGATTTGATGGTAGAAGTTATGTTTAATTTAGGGTTTTTTCCCCTAGAAGGTAACCCCTCATTTTGAATGAGGGTATTGTATTGCGGCTATGTATTGTATGCGGATTCTCAGAGCGAGAAACATATAGGGAGACTGTGAGAGAGAACAGAGGATATTACAGCGAATTTAGTGTAGGTTGTGTCTCTTCATTTTGTTGGATAATTGAAAGGAAGGAATGGTTGTTTGGGTGGACGTAGCCCAAATTGGGTGAACCATGTATACCTATGTCTCTATGGTTTTATATGTTTTTTGTGTTTGTGTTTTCGCATATTTTATGTGTTACACTCCTCTGTAATATATAATTTTTTAATAACGCACACATCACTCATAATCAACCTTCACACAATCCTTTCTTGTACTTAACACACAATACAATAACACTCCAAGAACGAGTTGGGTTGGTTGGGCTATAGCCAGATGACTTGTTTCCCTTTAAGGAAAACACTTAACTTATGTGAGCGAAATTCACATTAGAGAGAATAGACACGAGATATGTGTGAACCTAGCTTTTCCTCTTTTATTAAAACGATAAAAGGTATATGCTATCACAAAGTAACAAATCCATCCCCTAGATGGATTGTGGAAATACAAGTTCTTGAAATGCAAACACCAAACTTTTCTCACATTATCACTACCCTACATTTTGACCAAACTTTAACTTGTACAAATTACATCGGCTGTCAGCCATATCAAACAAATAACAAAGAGATTCAGTCATTGGTAACCGATCCCCATCCTTAGAAACCCTCAAACGATCCAAACCATGTACAGGAAAATGAGAAAACAATCTTCTAAGGTAGGTGTGTGCCATTTCCTTTTGTGAAAATTTTTGAGCACATAAATCCTACTGCTAAATATTGATTTATTTCTCCTACTTGTTTTATTATTCACAATTTATTTAACTAAAAATATTATGGAAAACATTGAAGTAAAAAAAACTTGCATACTACAAAAATATAGATCATTTACTAATTATCATGCACATACGACAAGGGACAAACATTATTTTCAGACAATTGTCGCTGGAAAAACCAAATGCAAGAAAGATGGTGCAACAGATATGAGGGTTTATTAGTATTAAGTAGTAGTGTTCTAAGAACATCTAGGGTGCCATAATCTGACTCACGCAATAGAGAAAACCTCTACTACAGAGAAAAAATGTTAATTTTACCTCACTCCTGCAAGTCCCGGCAGATCCGGATGAGCCACTGATGAAACCCCAGCTAGCTCTGCATAGTCTCTATCCTACCACTACGTAAGGCTATGTGGCCCTCGCTAAGGGATTGCATCACCCTAGATATACGTTGATCAGATTCTCCCGAATTTGGTTTCAGCCCTTCTCGCTTAGAAACCCCAGCTTCCAGTGAATTTCAAACTTTTCCTTGGAGGCTCTGTGTTGCCCCTGCATGAGCCTTGTGTGGGCTTACGTCACCCTCTCTAGGGAATATGTCACACCCTATGATGGATGTGATACCTCCACTTCATAACTGTTGCCCTTATTGTATGTTGTACTCTTGGTCCTCCTGATCAATCACTGCATCCGCCCCTCACTGCTTCTTTGAATCACTCAGATATGATCTTCATCTGAGCACTGCTCTTTCAAAATAATTTGATCTCTTAGACTCATTGTGTGTATCCTTGAATTGACCCCAAGCCCTTCCTTTATACTTTTCTCATTGACAAATAAATGACCATGATCTGATCTCTAATCAACAACTAAGATTAGAAGTAGCTTGAACCATGTCACTTAGAATGTTCTCATCACATGTGTAAATTGATTCACATGTGTAAGTAGCCTCTGCACTGCTACTTCCACATTATTGTTGCCTCTCCTCTACACTTCTCCAGACTTTAGCATCCCAGATATTCCTCTGCTTCTCCATGATCTTCTGAACGCACTACTCTAGTTATCCTACTACTGTCTTAACGCTCCCATAGCTCATTTGTGATCCAGCATTTTTGGCACCTCAACGATCTTGACTGCCACCATCTATAGCTACGCTACAGATTGATATTACCCCACCTCTTCTGATCCGTAATTTCTACGGGGATCTTTGAATCAGCAGTGTAACAAGTCTGCAAGTGCGCAATGGGTCTGTGCACCATAGTGAAATTGCAGAACTAACTACGCAGATATGAGAGAGAGGTTATCTCTCAGAGGCAGATTTGTAAAAAAAGGAGTAGCCAGGTGCTACCATGAGGAAGGCACACTGACTCTCCTCAGATCCATGTGGAACAAAGAGGATCCCATGAAACTAGCAACATAGATGTTCACGTAGCAAGAAAAATGACAGATAGAGAAAAGCGTATTTTTGGTAAAAATGACAACCAAACCTTTATTAGATTGTTGTGCCTTTTTATCAGTAATGTCCCTCTTATTACATAGGATAATAAATTAAAAAACTGCAGAAATCGAATGCGCCCAGGTAGGTATGCCTATCTACACCTTTTACCTAGGCATTAGGGATGCAGGCTGCCCTTATACCAACACAGTTAACTGATTTCATGATTGTAATAAAATTAGGCAATGCGCCCTCTCCCAGATGGCCGAATTCGTCCCTTTTTAGATTTGACAGCATCCCAATTTCCATGCGAAGATGAGGATACAGACAGTGCACCACTTTGGTGGTCATCCACTTTACCTGAGCTAGATTTTGTCCTTGGTCTGCCACAAGGTAGGAGGTGTAGCTTCAGTTTCTGGTAGAATGAGTCCTGGTGTTCAATAATGTGTATTTTGGCAATGGTAGTTGGAATTTCAAGATGTTTTTCTTAAATTTGGACAACTAGGTCCAAACTCCATCTTGTGATGCTCGGATGAAGATTCCAATATTTGTATTGGATTCCTCTTTCAGAGAGGTGTAAAATCGATATAAAATTGATTTTAATTTGATGAGCAGAACATTTATTTTGAATTTATTATTTATTAAAGATTTAAGTGCAGGTCGGCCTTAAGGTTTTTACCCCCAGCAGATGTGTCACACACCTCTCATGATTGGTATTTATAAGGTCAACATTGGAGCATTTTTCCACTCATCTCATCACACATCTCATCTTATACGAGCATCTAGGAAGCAGCTTCATCTCACACGTGGGAAATAAGGTCAAATTTTACGACAGCAAGAAGGTCAAAGTTTACCTCAGCAGGAAGGACGAAATTCACTGCAGCCAGAAATCTGCAGTTAGGGTTTCTGGGGAAGTTTGAACAACATTGACTTTGGTCAACGCATGGTCTGATTGGGCTAAATTTTAGAGGAGACTTCTATCTAAGTAGGTCGTACTCTCTAGCACATAAATCGAGGTCAAAGGTTGACCAGAAGTTGATATGCATTGAATTTTAGTGCTACTTCCCTACGTTGACTTTTATGGGCAGCGTTGACTTTTCTAAGGTTGACTTCTGAGTTGACTATGTGACTATTTTGAGGACTGTTGTGACACATGCTGGGTTGGCTGACCATGAAGTCTTTGTTGGTTGAAGCATCTTGTTGACTGTCGTAACGCACCATCACCTTTATTTGTTTCTGACTTGTCTTCTTAAGTATCACTAGTATGTTCTATCTGCATTTTACTTGTAAATTCATGTGATTGTTGTTGATAAAAGTGAATTTGCATCAAGCATAGAAAATCTACATAAATTTACATGGTATCAGAGTTGAGGTGAAGACAAGCCCTATTTGTAGCAATCACCGAAGAGGATAATTGGTTCCACAAGCTATGGCTTCAAGGAGGATGAAAAATTGACTGGGAAGGATCACTTCCATGCTTGGAAAATTATATTGGATCTCAAATTGGAAGACCAAGATGTCATGGACTATGTGCAAGGTAAAATCCAAGAACCTTTGTCCACTGCTACTACTGCTGCCAAAACGAAGTACAAGAAGGGGGAGATCAAAGCAAAGTTGATGATGAGGGAATCCATTCATAAAAGCTTGGTGGCCTACATATCTAAGTTGGGCGCATCCAAAGAGATATATGACACATTGATCCTCATGGTCAAGGCCAATAATGCGAATCAAGTACTATTCTTCAAGAATCAATTGAAGAATCTGAAGAAAGGCAGGGATGAGTCTATCCAATCATACTTTCTAAAGCTAATTGAAATCAGGAAAAATCTGCTAGCTATTGGGGAGACAATAGTTGATCGAGAGATGGTACTCACCACACTTGGAGGGCTCTCATACGAATGGCATGTTTTCAACACTACCATTCTAAATAATATTATGATACCTAAATTTGACGAAGTACTATCAAGATGCATTCAAGAAGAATCAAGAATGAAGGAGTATGGAAATGAAGGAAATGTTGCATACATTACTCATTCTAGAAAGAAGAACTCTGGTGGTCTGAAGAATAAGGGAAAATTAGGGGCCCAAGGAAAGAAGGGAAAGTGTTTCACTTGTCATAGGCTTGGTCACTATGCTAGAGAATGTCCTTTCAAGAAGGATTCTCTTGATGGTGATGATAAAAACAACAACTAGAGGAATCGAAATCAAAGGAACACCAGGTCCAAGGGAAAGAGGAAGGCTCCCTCCGGCGGAAACAATTAACCTTTCAAAAGGTCCAGAAAATCAAGGTATGAGGATTCAAATGATGTTGATAAAAGAAATGAATACATTCTTGTATTTGCCCTCTCTTTTGCATCCCCAACCAACACTATGGATGTCTGGCTAATAGATAGTGGTGCCTCAAGACATGTCACTGGGTTCAAGGAAGCACTTTCTGACATGGTTGAGAAGGATACTAATCTGGAAATTATTCTTGGAGATAATGCCACATATCCTGTGAAAGGGATATGTGGCTGACCATGAAGTCTTTGTTGGTTGAAGCATCCTGTTAACTGCCATAATGCACCATCACCTTTATCTGTTTCTGACTTGTATTCTTAAGGATCACTGGTATGTTCTATCTGCATTTTACTTGTAAATTCATGTGATTACTGTTGATAAAAGTAAAGTTGCATCAAGCATAGAACATCTACATAAATTTACAGTTTTCCACCAGTTGAGTAATTGTGACTAGTTCCTCCAAGAGGGGAGGCTCAAACAACTTTAGATGATTTTCATGACATTGTGTATTCCAAGCTAAGAGGGAAGGTCCAATTGATAGGTATTCCCCCCAATATATTCTAAAATGGTATAAGGGACATATCAGATTGGAAGAAGTTTATGATGTTGTCCTTTGAATAATTTCTTATCCAAATCTAACCATACTCTGTCGCCTGGCTAAAAGGACATGGAGGTCCTTTGTTTGTCATGGATTTTCTTGGCATGATCTTGGGCTACTTTGACTGCTGCTATTACGAAAATGTGTCGGTGGGCAAGATGTCGAAGAAACTGGTGTGCTAAGTGTTTCTCTTTTTGTTGGTGCATGGTGCTGGAATCATGATTTTCATTAGATGTAATGTCCCTAAATTAGCTTCAGCTAATTTGGACATTAATTTTTCCTTATTCATTTTTGTATTTCATGATTGATGAATAAAATGTAAAGGAGGACAAGAAAAACTCCTTAATTCAAAGAATAAATACATGCCCAATGTGAAAAGGGATAAATCTGGGCCTTTTGTAACAAAATCCACTTGTGTGTGAACAAAAATTGGACCACCTTGGAGAACCAGCACAATTTTAGAAGAAGGTTCCAATGTGAAAGGGGTTAAGTCCATTGAAGTGGTTTAGGGTTTGTGCACCACTTCAAGTTATAAAAAGGAGGTGAGGGCTCAAGAGATGGTTGTTGTTGATGATATTTCAAAATAGAGATTTCTTGAGAAACTCTAGCTCTCTAGGCTATTTAGCCTAAGGGAAGAGGGTTTCCTGTTTAGGAATCCTCCCTCCTTCCTTGAGTAGATCTCGGAGGAGAATGTGCTGAAATGAGCCACTATCTAGTTTGAGGCCAAGCTCCATTTTCATGAGCAGCACTGGCCCATTGAGGGTTTTGCAGCTGCTATCTTTTGTAGCAAGTGGTATCCTAGATTTGTGGAGATCTAGTTGTTCTGGAGGGGATTTCTCTCAGGGAGGGTGTCTTGTGACCACTCCGAATAGGATCTCACTCTTATTTTGTATTCAGATCTGTATCATATAGAATTTGCTTCATTTTTCTATAGGTACTGCGCAGTCCCTCTCAAGAACTGCATTTCTGCACTTGGGTTTTATTGTTATTCCAGTTTTTGTGCAATAGAAGATCTATAGTGACTGAGGCTTGCCTCTCACTTTGTAAATCTATGACGTAGCTATTATTATAAGATATTTCAGATCTGATTTCAGTTATAATAAATTAATATTCATAAATTCTATGTATTATGCAGTCCTGTAGCTTATAGTTCAGATCTACAATTATTCATGTAGTATTCTGATGAAATCCCAAGGGGATCTTGTAGAGGAGGCTGAGTAGTTTCCAGATCTGGTATGGATCTGACGTTTCAGCCATAGATCTATTATATATCTGAGTTTTAACTTATAGCAGCTGAATCTTCAGGAAAATAATGCTGGAATAGTCTGCAGTCTTTTTCTATGCATTGCAACAACTCATTGTAGGGTTTTTCTTCATGGAAATGTCTATTTTTCTTTGCATAAACCACATGAGCCTCATTATGTTCTTTCAAATTGAAATTTATGCACAAAATTATCCAAGCCCTTCATAAATTACGCTCTGCAAGCTTCAACACTTTTCTGCATAATTTAGGTCATGGGAAATCAGGGTTTTTCTTGACTAGTCGGGAAGGAGGAACTGTTTAACATAGAAAAACGCCTTTTTTTGAGCTGAAATTAGACATGGAAGTCCCTATTAACCTAATATAACATATTATAGAACCTTGACCCTTCATTTTACGCATATTTTCTTATACACCTATTTTAGTGCATAAAATGATGCTTTTCCCCGCCTTTCTGATGTTAAAAGCTGAGTAAAGAGTGATGTTGTTCTTTATATTAATTTATAAGAATTATCAGACATATTATGTGGTATATGAAGCCATCATACCTGAATAATTCATTTTTCAGGCATGATTTGCTGAGTAAACCCTTTTGGGATATTACCTCTCGACAAGAGTCTATAGACAGAGTCTGAAAAGGGCCAGATAGCCTCTGAATATCACCCTCTTTAGAGGTGACATATTCAATAAATGCCTCTTTATTCAATATCATTATAAACAAATGGGTTTAGATTCACTAAACAAATCTCCCACAAACTGGCATTAGTGAGATATTTCCTCCTAAGACATTAACAATCGACAATCCGATATTCAAGAGGAACCAAGCTTTGTCCTACATTTTTATTTGCCCATATTTCCTTATGCAACATTCCCATTGAGCAGATTGGCAATATTCCTGAAAAAGGGACATTACAATGGTATCAGAGCATCTTTCTTGGCTCAGCCTATGGCCTTGAAGCCCAAGAAAGAAGAAATCAAGATGATGAAGAGGATGAGTGTGTTCTCATCAGTTTTCAGATCAGAGAAGGGCCTCTCCAATGAGGTTCAACCGATGGAAGAAGAAGCGTGCAGTGAATCTCCAAGAGGGTTTCAAAGCAGAAGAAGCTATAGTGAAATTCCTAGAGAATTTCAAGAAGATGAAGAAGTACCCAGTACTTCTTATGATGTGCATGAGAAAATAGAAGAGGAATTACCCTACACTTTCTTTTCTAATCAAGAATATAGAAGAAAAATAGAAGGACGAAGGAAGATAGGCTCACAAAGCTTCTTCCTAAATCTATGCAGAGCATTCATGAAGATCCTAAGCAAGCAAGAAGGGAGATGTTTGAAAAATATCCAAAGGAGTTTGAGTTTCAATCAAACTCTAGATATTCACACAGTGTATGTGAGCATGCAGCCACACATTGTGATATACAGTGCAATCATGAACTCAAATCTGCGATGAGACAACTAGAACCAGAAGGAGGAGTGACTAAGAGGGAAACTATTAGTGATTTCTTGAAAGAAGATGAGTCTCAAGCCCTGAAACTCAGAAACCAGTTCTATTTTTCATCGCATTGTAAGGCACTGCATAAAAATGAAGACCCATTTCAGAGGCCCATAGGAGAAGCTAAATTTCTACATCGTGCCTTGTTGAAGACAAGATTACTCTTCCACACCTTTGCACAAGAGAAAAAAAATCGTTCTTCTTCAAAGGAGGGTCATTCCATTGGAAGGTTGCTCAATTTTGTTGCAGAGCTAAAGCGCAACAACGTTGTTAGATCTAGATCTGATCTAGCACCTCAAGCAGAGGAGAAGGGAGCTATTGCTCCAACTAGAGGGTTTCTTGTGGCATGGCAAGAAAATTCCCAGGATCTCAAATGTGGGGATCAAGGTACAACACATGATTCATCTGTGCCATTTTTGAGGAGGTTTGAAACCTTGGAGACATAAGGAGGAGATAGGGAAAAGGGCCAATCTCATTCCTATCTATTGCAGAAGGTTGATGCACCTAAAGAGGTGATTGGATTGTGTAGTGGAAGCATGGAGGGTTTTCTCCATTCATGTATTCAGTCACCACTAGATGATGTCTAATTTCGTGGAGACATTGCACCAAGAAGGCCACTTGATCATCAAGAAGAGGTGAGTGCTTCACATGGTGAGGCATGTCTCATTGATTTCAGAGAAGTGGAGACCTTGGGAGGTCTTGATGTAGTTCTAAGAGTCTTGGGTAGGCTCAAGGAGGAGAGAAACAATCTCTTAATATCATCCACCCCCACTCTCATTTCAGTTTATGTGCTATGGCAGGATAAACAGGGGAAGCGTAACCACCTTTCCACATTTACATTTGGCATGGGGGCTGTGCATGCACATGACTCTTGGGAAGAGTTAAAGTAGTCCCCTCTCTTATTTTTGAGGATGGAAGGAGGCTCATCTATGAGATGCTCCCTTTGCATGAGCAAAAGCTATGGTAAGGACATTGTTTATTTACTTGCTGATTTACATATTGCTTCCTTAACCATACATGTGCAGAATTTTGCTCCGAGGAGCATTCTTTCTTTGAGGTTGCATGGTCTACTTGAGGCCATGAGCAGTGTTGTTTACCTCTCCCTAGGAGGGCTTGGGGAGGTATTTTTTATTTGGAGGACATACTTACATTTCATCATCTATCATTCAGTTTCTCCAAGCTTATGAAGAGATTGGGGCACCCTGCAAGTGGTTGGGAGACCACATTTTTTAACAGTCTCTTTTGTTGTTGAGCTCCAAACTGCGTTGGCTGCATATGAGGGATCATTTCCATTCACATTTGTTGCATATGACAGCCAACATGACTTCTATTCTTACTCCCTATGTTGCTAATGTTTCTATTTTTATGAGGAGCATATGTGGGAGAGGAGAAATTATACATTGGCTGAATGTATCCCTTGGGAATGCACTCTCCCATATTCATTTGTATTTCAAGAAGAGGAGTGAACATTTTGTGGTTGCTGCATGGTACATTGTATCATCTTCTACAAAGGGTCATGCATTGAGTTTGTATCATGAAGGAGGGTCTCTCACATGGAAGGAATTAGAGCAAGACATGTTTTTCTTGATCTCCATTCAGCCAACACTTATTTTCCTCTATCATTTCCAAGCTTTAAAGAAGCTTATTTCAACAATCAAGTGGTGGGATGGCCACTTATGGTATCATGACTTGAGGCAGCAAGATGATGGACAACGCTAGTCTCGAGGGAGGGACTATTGTCACCATCCAGCACATCATATGGCACTCAGTCCACATGTCTTTTGGAGCACATATGGTGAAGAGAAATTTTTCACTGTATGCACAAGAGGGTGGGCAAGGAGGTTCACTGAAATCAATGGAGGAGATCATGAATTTTTAGATTCCTTTTGGCTTCATGGTGACCACATTTTTGCAGCCCAGGATCCACAGCTCCACATCCATCAATAGTGGGAAGAGGGACATCATGAGTTGGATATACTCATCCCTCATTTCCAGCCTTGTAGCCCCTACTCAATGCACATCATGGGGATTAATGATTGTTTTTATGAGCTATCAAGGATGGCTCCTTTTATTTGGATGATAGCATGGGTGTGGGAGACAGTCATTGGGAAACATTTTCCCCGTTCTCTTCATCACTCCTACTTGATGAGGCCATTGTGCAACAAAAAGATCACCACTTGTACCCCCATTTCTCATAATGTACACTTGCTATCTTGCACTTGTAGAAGGTCATTGGAGGGAAGATTCATTGATTAACATTTCCAGCCATGGTGGGATCCATTGATGAGGCCAAAGAAGGGGAAGGAGAATTCTTGTTCTTCCTTGCAGTTGCTTGAGGAAAAACAACATTTTGGAGGGGGAGACTGTAATGTCCCTAAATTAGCTTTATCTAATTTGGACATTAATTTTGCCTTATTCATTTTTGTATTTCATGATTTATGAATAAAGTGTAAAGTAGGATAAGAAAAACTCCTTAAGTCAAAGAATAAATACATGCCCAATGTGAAAAGGGATAAATCTGGGCCTTTTGTAACAAAATCCACTTGTGTGTGAATAGAAATTGGACCACCTTGGAGAACCGGTGTAGTTTTAGAAGAAGGTTCCAATGTGAAAGGGGTTAAGTCCATTGCAGTGGTTTAGGGTTTGTGCACCCCTTCAAGTTATAAAAAGGAGGTGAGGGCTCAAGAGATGGTTGTTGTTGATGATATTTTGAAATAGAGGTTGCTTGAGCAACTCTAGCTCTCTAGGTTGTTTAGCCTAAGGGAAAAGGATTTCCTGTTTAGGAATCCTCTCTCCTTCCTTGAGTACCTCTTCGAGGAGAATGTGCTGAAATGAGCCACTATCTGATTTGAGGCCAAGCTCCATTTTCATGAGCAGCATTGGTGCATTGAGGGTTTTGCAGCTGCTATCTTTTGTAGCAAGTGGTATCCTAAATCTGCAGAGATCTAGTTGTTCTGGAGGGGATTTCTCTCAGGGAGGGTGTCTTGTGACCACCTGGAAGAGGATCTCACTCTTAATTTGTATTCAGATCTATATCATATAGCATTTTATTCATTTTTCTATAGCTATTGTGCAGTCTCTCTCAAGAACTGCGTTTCTTCACTTGGGTTTTATTGTTATTCCAGTTTTTATGCAATAGAAGATCTATAGTGATTGAGGCTTGCCTCTCACTTTGTAAATCTATGATGTAGCTACTGTTCTAAGCTATTTCAGATCTGATTTCAGTTATAATAAATCCATCTTCAAAAATTCTGTGTATTATGCAGTCCTGTAGCTTATAATTCATATCTACACTTATTCATGTAGTATTCTGATGAAATCCCAAGGGGATCTTGTAGAGGAGGCTGAGTAGTTTCCAGATATGGTATGGATCTGATTTTTCAGACATATATCTATTATAGATCTGAGTTTTAACTTAAAACAGCTGAATCTTCAGGAAAATAATGTTGGAATAGTCTATAGTCTTTTCTATGCATTGCAACAACTCATTTCAAGGTTTTTCTTCATGGAAATGTCTGTTTTTATTTGCATAAACCACATGAGACTCATTCTATTATTTCATATTGAAATTTCTGCACAAACTCAGCCAAGCCCTTTAGAAATTACGCTCTACAAGCTTCAACACTTTTCTGCATAATTTAGGTCATGGGAAATCAGGGTTTTTCTTGACTAGTCGGGAAGGAGGAACTGTTTAACATAGAAAAATGCCTCTTTTTGAGCTGAAATTTGACATAGAAGTCCCTGGTAACCTAATATAACATATTCCAGAACCTTGACCCTTCATTTTCTGCATAGTTTCTTATACACCTATTTTAGTGCATAAAATGCTACTTTTCCCCACCTTTCTGATGTTAAAAGCTGAGTAAAGAGTTTTTCTGTTCTTTCTATTGGGTTTTGAGCATTCTAAAACATATTCTATGGTATCTAAAGCCATAATACCTGAATAATGCATTTTTCAGGCATGATTTGCTGAGTAAACCCTTTTGGGATATTACCTCTCGAGGAGAGTCTATAGATAGAGTCTGAAAAGGGCCAGATAGCCTCTAAATCTCACCCTCTCTTTAGAGGTGACATACTCAGTAAATTCCCCTTCATTAAATCTTTGGTTTAGATCAAATTGTCGATTGTTAATGTTTTAGGAGGAAATATCTGACTGATACCAGTTCGTGGGATATCTATTTAGTGCATATAAACCCATTTTTTCTGATGATATTGCATACATAAGTCCCCCATAACATATTCAAGAGGAAAAAAGCTTTTTCCTGCATTTTATTTTCCCATATTTCCTTATGCAGTGTTCCCATTGAGCAGATTGGCAATATTCCTAAAAAAGAGACATTACATTAGACCAAAACTCAGAGTCCTTAGTCTGTGCTACAATTGCCAGAGTTAGGATCCATGAGAGGCAGTTATTCCATGTCCTGAAACACACGGGGAGCATTGAAAACAATGTCCAACAATCTCCCCCTCAACACTTGCTGGGTGAGTTTCGAACTCGAGACCCGTCACTATGATACCACTTGTTGGAATCACGATTGTCGTTAGACCAAAACCCACAGGCCTTAGTCTCCTCTACAATTGCTAGAGTTAGGATCCAGAAGAGGAAGTTAGTCCATGTTGCAAAACACATGGGGAGCATTGAAGCCAATGTCCAACACATGGTACCTTGGGGATCCAAAGTGAGGGGAAGCTCGGCTGGGGCTGTTGGTTGGAAGCCCAAACATACTTCAAAAGGAGAGAACTCGTTAGAGGAATGTGTGGCATTTTTTTAGCTATATTGTAGAATGTGTAAATAGTTGTCCCACTATTTACCGTGCCCAAAATGAGTATGGAGAGCATGGACGAATGCTCGGTTGACCATCTTTGTTTGGCCATCCGTTTGAGGATGGACGGTGGTAGAGAACTTTAGTTGACAACCAAGTAGTGTCCAGATGGTCTTGTAGAAGGTGTTGAGAAAGCATGAGTCTCTATCTCAGATGATGTTTCTTGGTAGGCCAAAATGTGGCCGAACATGTTGGAAATACAATTCTGCTATTTGAACTGTTGTAGTTGTCCTTGTGCGAGGAATAAAAAGAGCCATTTTTCTAAAACGGTATACTACTACCCATATTGCATCATTTTTCTTTTGGGTGGTCAGTGGTCTGCTTCATAAATCCATAGATATTGATTCCTAGGGCCATGAAGGGAGAGGCAGAGGCGTATATAAGCCATGCTTTCTATTGGATGGTTTTTCTTGAGAACACAAGGCACAGGCTATGATTAATTTCAAAACTTGAGGTTGCATAGAAGGCCAACAGAAATCGTGTTGGAGGTGTTGCAGTGTCTTTTTGGTACCAAAGTGGCCACCATAGGTTGATGCATGAGCTTCTCAAATGAGCAAGAGGTGATATTCTGAGTGTGGGACACAAAGTAAATTGAATTTGTAGAGTCAACCATACCAGATGGTGTATTCCAAGAAGGGATTTTGATAGATAGTTATGGGACTGTGTAAGGCAATCCAAACCTCCTGAAATTTTGAATCAGTAGCATATTGTTCTTTCCATGAATCATAATGAGCACAACACACTTCTAGAATTGGGAGGATTGGCATGGGTGGCCTGCTGAGTAAATGTGTCATTTTGTTAGAAGTTCCCTTCTTATATTTGATCACCAAATGAAATTGTTGAATGTAGGAGTCCCATTTAAGATGCCTTTTTTCCTGAAGCTTAGAATATGAGTTGATGAAGATCAATCGATGATGTTTTGTGTGAAGAATAGTCTCTTTGCCCAAAAAATAGTGGCGCCATTGCTTGAGATCTTGGACCAGGCTATAAAATTATTTTGTCATAAGTACTATAATTATTCTTAGCCTCAAAAAGGGCTTCTGAGTGATAAGAAAAGGGGTGTGCTCCCTGTTTAAGTATGGCACCAATAGCATATTGTGAGGCATCTAACTCAACCTCAAATGGTTGAGAGAGGTTGGGCAGACGCAACACTAGAGATGAGCATAGTGCCTCCTTGAGATGAAAAAAGTGGTTGATAGCCTCATTAGTCCAAATAAATTTAGAATGAATATTAGAGAGATGATGCAAAGGATGTGAAATCTGAGAAAAATGAGGAATAAACTTACGGTAAAAATTAATAACACCTAGGAAACTTTTGAGCTCATTTGCCGAAGAAGGTTGTGGTCATTTCTACAAGGCTTGGATGTGAGACAGATTTGGTTGAATACCTTCTGAGTTGACCACGAAGCCAAGGTAAGGAACTGAACACTGGGCAAAATAAGACTTCTTCTCCTTGACTTGTAACTTGTGCTCTCTGAGGATTTGGAGAACTTGACGGACATGCTGCATGTGGGAGTCCCATGTCTTATTGAAGATGAGAATGTAATATAAGTAAATGACAAAAATGAAACCCAAATGTCCTCTTAAAATATCATTAATGAGTCGCATGAACGTGGCTGGTGAGTTAGTCAGGCCAAATGGCATGAATTTCCATTCATAAAGACCGAATTTGGTCTTGAAAGTTGTCTTCCACACATCATCAGGGTTCATTCGAACTTGATGATATCGTGATGTCAAATCCAATTTAGTGAACCACTTATCTTCTTGGAGGGTGTCAAGTAACTCTTCAATCCGAGGTAGGGGGTAATAGTTCTTTACTGTGAATTTTTTAAGGGCTCAGTAATCAATTACAAGGTGCATTTATGAGGTTTCTCATTTTGGGATTATAAAGGAAGAAAAACCATAGAGAGAAGAGGATGGTTGACTGTGGCCGTAGTTAATGAGGTCTATTAATTGCCTCTCCATTTCCTCTGATTCTCTTTTGGCCAACCTGTAAGTTGGTGCATTAGGTAGAGCCGAGCTTGGAATGAGTTCAATAGAATGGTAAATATGGCAAGATGGGGGAAGGCCCATAGAAGGTTGGAAAACATCAACGAATTCATGAAGGAGAGGATTCATTGGTTTGGGAACCGGATGTTTAGTCTTTTTTGGTGGTATTGGGCGCAGCAAAGAGAGAGAGACACATTGATTTAAATGGACATGAGGGATTTGATCTGTGGTAGAAGTGGGTTTGGGTTGTGTTGCCGTGAGGATATAGGTATGCCCATCTTTGGTAATTTTATACTGGTGGGATTTAGCCATATAAATTTCATATCTTTGGGCTTGGCAGGGGATGCCTAGAAGTAAGCCAGAACAGTCCAATGGTGCAACGTCACAAAGGAAAATGTCTTTAAATGGGCCTATGGCAAAGGTGATTAGGCAATGTTGGGAAACCAATAGGAGAGGACCATCCTTTTTAAATCATCCCAGATGATAGGGTTTTGGGTGTGGAGTAGTGAGCAGATGAAGGTAGTTAACTAATTCTTGAGACACCGGATTTTTTTGGCTACAATTTTTACTGATCAATAAAGCTAATGAGTTTTTTATTGTGAAATTTTATGTGAAGAGGTTTCATGAGCTTTTATCTTCAGTGGTCATTAATATCAAAGAGGGATCTAGGGAAGTGGGTTTTTCAAGGGAAACATCCTCATTGTCGTCAACCAATTGGGAAGTAGTAGACTCCATGAGTAAGGTTTTATTGGTTTTCATAGATTTAAGAACTTGACAATCATAAGTATTGTGTGAAGTAGTCTTGTGGAAGGAACACCAGGGTGTGTTGGTATTTGGATTCAAAGAACGAGGATGTATGAACTAGGGCGAAGGGGTGGAGGTGGGGCGGGACTGAGGAGGAAAACCCCTAGGAGTGAGCTTCCTTTTGATGGCCAGAGCTCTTTGAAAAATTCTGTTTAAAGTCTGATTTTCAAACAATTATACCTCTCTATGGATTTGAACCAATAAGCCAGCCATAAAATTGACTATGAATACTTCTTCCAGATTTGGAATGTGGATCAACAGGCATATATTGGAGAAGTAGTCGATATAGGTCTGCACTCCTTGTGTAGGAAGTTTCCAGAGCTGGTGCCATCAGATCCATAAAGATTGTACATACTCGGGTGGGTAAAATCGGTTTCTTAATGCTTCGCAAAGTTGAGCCCAACTTTGGATTGGGGGAGAGGCAGAGGACCTTGGGCATTCTCCAAGCTCAACCAAGAATGTGGTATTTTATTTCTCTTTATCCCACCATGTTTGGGAAAGGCCTTCCAATTGCAAGGTAGCGATATGAATCTTTTTCTCTTCAATGAGGCCTCGACAAGTTTAGAAATAGGTGGAAAGGCTACGGATTTGCGAGTCCACCATTTCTCCATTGCTTTGCCCAAAAAACTTAGGGAGATGGATTCAAGTATCCAAATGTAATGGATATGGAGTATTTTTTTGTTGCATTTTGATTAACTAATTAAGAGTAGAGGCAAGGTCTTGCATGGGATTTGAAGCATTAGAGTGAGATTCCACTACCAAGGGATCTCTTCAAGGAGGCATTTTGGAGCGAAATATCCATGGAAGGTAGGATTAAACAATCTATGAGATGATCAAGAGGGATATATCTGTGGAAAGTAGATCTGTGCACCTCGTCTTTGTGTGGTGGAGGTTTGTGCACTTCTGGGGCTAGGAGACCTGTGTATCGATCGTCATTAAGAATTTTAACATCTTATAGAAAATAAATAAAAATAATGACAAAATATTGGCTCATCTCAAGATTTGATTTTCCCTTGGATCTCAATCTCTGGTACCAATTTATCCGTAATTTGTAAGGGGATCTGTGAATTGGCAGTGTAACAAGTCTGCATGTGTGAAATGTCTTTTTGCACAGTACTGAAATTATGTAACTAACTACGCAGATACAAGAGAGAGGTTATCTCTCAAAGGTAGATTTGTTAAAAAGGGAGTACCCAGGTGCTTCCATGAGGAAGGCACGCTGACTCTCCTTATATCCATGTGGAACAAAGAGGAGCCCATGAAACCAGCAACGCAGATGTTCATGTAGCAAGAAAAATGAGAGATAGAGAAAAGCGTATTTTTGGTAAAAATGACAACCAAAATTTTATTAGATTGTTGTGCATTTTTATCAGCAAGGGCCCTCTTATTACATAGGATACTAAATTAAAACACTGAATAAACCGAATGCGCCCAGGTAGGTATGCATGTATGCACCTTTGACCTAGGAATTAGGGATGTAGGTCTACCCCTATGCCAGTGTAATTAAGTGATAACAAGCCTGCAATAAAATTAGCCAGTGTAAATAAGTGATAGCAGGCTTGCAATAAAATTAGCCAGTGTGCCCTCTCCTAGGTGGCCCATATTCTCTTGAGGCGCATGGGAACTCATGGCCACATCATCCTCACTAGCACTATCTCCTCTAGCTACAGCTCCCTTGGAATCTGAAGCTTCCTTCTCCTTCCTCTTAGGACAAGTGCTCGCGAAGTGTCCAAGTTCACCACATCTGAAGCACTAAACCTTGGATAGGTCCTTCTTCTTCTTCCCTTGCTGCCATTTTCCCTTTGATTATAGGGCTGCATCTTCCTCCTCCTCCTTCACCTTGACACTTCTGCTACTGAATTTCTTCTTGGTCACCCTTCATATCTCCTCCTGTCAAAGGATTGCTCACATGTCACCCCAATTTGGGAGTTGTGATCTACTCAAGATGCTTTGGAAAAATTTCTCCCACTCATTAGTCACTGGATTCAGGGTAGAATTTACCATGATTCCTTCATCCTGAGTTACCCCCATGGCAATTAGGTGATCATGGATCATCTGCAATCTTAAGAGGAAGGGATCGATCTCCTCTCCCTTGTGCATTAGGTTATTTAGAAGCATCTTCCATTGGACAAAGATGCCTTGATATAGTGTGGTCAAAGTTTTCCACACATCATGTGTTTTCCTCTTCTCAGAAAATTGTGGGGCCACGTAATCCTTCACCCCATCCATGATCAAGTGCTTTTCTTGCAACTGATTTTCGTTGAACTTCTTCAGAGCATCTGCATCAGCCGACCCAACTAGTAATTTTACCACATGGTATCTAATACCATACTCCTCTAGTACTGTAAGTATTATGGCCTTCCATATTGCAAAGTTGGACACACTATCCAACATATCCCGATCTCTCAGTCCGTATGGTGCCATCTCTGCTCAAACAGTCGAAACATGTCCTCTTCTACCTTCTACTATTGCTTCCCTCAAAAGAAGACTTGATCTAGGTTTCTTGGCGATAGAAACCCTCTAAGGATACTGCTTCCCCTAACAACTGATTTCCCTCCCAGAAATCCTCCACCAATTCTACTAAATTAACCCTCTAAGATCACCCTCCTGATCGAATATCAGAATTCTTGGAAAAATTCTGATGAGGAACTGTTTCTCCTCACTTTTTCACCTTCGCTAGTCATTGTTCTACACTGACAGAATCGATGCCTCACCAACAACTTTTGAATATCAAAATTTTTCCTTCTAGCCCTGGAAATCTACATAAAAACTTTCCAACTCATACTGTGTCACCCTTTAGGGCTTGTGTCAGCTCTGCATGAGCAGACTGGCTCTGCATCCCTTCTGCTCAGTCTTCGTCCCTCCTCGTGCTGTGATGCCTTCTCCCGGTTCTTTGCTACTTCATCTTCCCTTTCTCTAGAAAAAATCTTTATCCCCTTTGCTGATGGTTTAGCTTGATCTGCAATTCTCTGATACCATGTGAAAATTTCTAACCATAGAAATCCTCTACTAAATATTTATTTACTTCTCCTACTTGTTTTATTATGCACAAGTTATTTAACTGAAAATATTTAGGAAAACATTAAAGTAAACACAACTAGAAACCTACACAAATATAGATCATTTACTGAACATCACACACATATGACAAAGGACACACACATTTTTTGGAAAAATTTCCCCGAAAAAACCTAATGTAGGAAAACCAGTGCAGCAGGTCTAAGGGTTTATTATTATAAAGAAGTAGTATTGTAAGTACATATAGGGTGCCATAATTTGGCTCACCAAATAGAGAAAACCTAGGCTATAGAGAAAAAATGTGAGTTTTACCTCACTCTCGCAAGTCCCGACTGATCTAGATGAGCCACTAGTGAAGCCCCAACTAGGTTTCCACAGTCTCTACGATACCACTGCATAAGGTTGTGTGGCCCTGGTCAAGGGAATGCGTCACCCTAGCTCTATGTTGATGATATTCTCTCAGCTTTGGTTTCAACCCTGCCAACTTAGAAACCCTAGCTTCAAGTGAATTTCATAATTCTCCTTGCAAGATTTACGCTACCCATGTGTGAGCCCTGCATAGGCCTGCGCCATCGTCTCTAGGGATTGTGTCACACCCTCTGATCGATGCACTGCCTCAACTTCATCTCAACTGTCCTTTCTCTATGTTGTACTCTTGTTCCTCCTGACCAATAATTACATTTGCCCCTCAATACCTCTGTCAATCACTTAGATCTGATCTTTGTCCGAACACTGCTCCATCAGAAGAATTTGATCTCTTAGACTCACTGTGTGTATCCTCCAACTAACTCGAATCCCTTCCTTTATACTTTGATTGTTGAAAAATCAACAACTGAGATTATAATTAGCTTGATCCACATCACTTAGAATGTTCTCATCACATATGTAAATTAGTTCACTTTAATTTTTTAATTTCCCTAAGTTAGACTTAGGGTACCCATTAAAAAATATAATTATTTGAATAATTTTTACACCAGATGGAATTTCTCCAAATTCTTTATGGGTCTTGGAGATATCATATGTTCTATCCCCTCCATAAAGTTTTAGAGCTAGATCACATCCATTGCTAACCAAAAATCTCAATACCTTTGACATCTATGATGGACTGAGAGTTAATCTTCTCGAATCGATCAGTCATATGTATTTGGTGTAGGAACCAAATTACGTGCAAGAATATCAAGATCCTATACCACAACCACTTTTGACTTTGAATTAATGATCATACATTGCCAAGCCATAAGGTAATGTAAACAGTAACTTAAATGGAAAAACCTAAACCTTTTTAACCTTTTAATTAAGATAAGTGTACATATCAATTTTCCCAAAAATTCATTAAGAGAAACCAAAAACACATGTAGAGAGGCCTTATCTAGGTTGTAAAATAGTCTCTAGGGTAAGGTAATTTGTGGTAAAAATAGGAAAATTTCAATGACAAACATTCCGCCAACCTCATCTTGTTGTGTGTCCTCACACAAACACTAACCTCTCCAAAAAACAAAAAGTGAAAATCTTCCTCCTCATTTCTGAATTTGAATATTAATCCCTAGACCTTTTGCTTTGAATTTCTTCACATGAACCTTCCTCGTGTACTTTACTAACTTCTGAACAAAAAATCTTAGGTGGGTTTTGTGAAACATCCACTTCCTTACCTATTTCTTCATCTCATACACTGTCACTGAGAGTTCCCCATTCCTATTGTTTAACACTATGTTTTTCTCTTGTATACAACTATTTAACACTTCAAGAAAATAAACATGTTGTTTTAGTATTTGATTTTTACTCATATTCCTCCTAGGGGAAAGTTCCTTTGCTTATTCTTTTCCATTCTATTATTATTTCTTTTTTACTTCTACTACCGATGTATGAGGAACATAAACCTCATATTTTTCTTCCTTTTTCTTCGCCTAAGCTTGTTCATCCATTTTCCCATGAGTTACCTTATGTTTATCATCCTTCTTCCTCAGGGATTTGAAAGGAACATTGTGTTCATGTTTGTCTTATATTTATTCCTTAGTTTCCTCTTGTTCAACCACTTTTCCATGGGTCACCTTATGCTTCTTAACCCTCTTTGTCAAGGATGCTAGAGGAAGATCATCCTCATATTCCTTATATCCCAAACTCATAACTAAGGTAACCAAGGTTGCTACACTTGCTGGAAATGAGAGTTTATCATGTACTAGCATGCTTTTCATAGGAATATCCTATGGAGAGTTTTTAGGGGAGGCACGGTCTCTCTGAGAAGATTTAGATTCTTTAATAACCTCAACCTCTAATGCAATAGTTGGTTAAGGTATCTTCTTTCTCGAAGAAGCATGGTGATACTTCAATAACCTTCGTGTAATCCTTCAGGATGGTCTTGGCATCTCGACCTTATCCTTCACATTCTTATTTGTCATTTTATTTATGGAATGGGGTTTAATAGTCTTATATTTATTATCCATGTCACCTCCTAAGAGTTTTTGTCTCCCTTTTCAATGTTGGGCATCCTTGGATTTAGAAGTATTTTTATGTTTCTTTCCCTACTGGCTCTTTCCACGAGAAATTATCGTAGTGTTTCCACTCTAGTACCATTTTAAAAACCATTTACAAGTAGTTCCCCTATTTTCTAATTTTTTCTTAACCAAAATTTTGATCATTCCATAGTGACAGAGTTTAAGACCTATGTGGTCCTCCCAACTTTTATCCACACTTTTAGAAATTTTATCTAAACTCTTTAATAGGAAATAAGTAAAGTTAATTAACTTCCTAGATTTGAAATGCATCAGTAATTAGATATGGTACAGGTAGGTTAAGGAATATCTTCCCTCACATGTAAGAAACTTTTTTAAGATATATATAATTTGTCATCATTTCTTAATCATTTCACTTCTCTGCACACCTATCTTCCAATCAACACAAAGTGAGCCCTGGTCAAGGATTTGCACCATGCGCCTTTATCCATCTCACCTTTATTGAACCATTTCTTCCCTGTAGGAGGAATATTGGTATCCTGTGAGATAAATTTCTATGTCATTTCAAATTTCTGTAGGAAAATAGTGATCATTTTTCCATCAAAAATTTTTCCAAAGTCCTGAGCAATTGCAAAATCATAACCATCAAACTTAAATAGAAAGGAAATAAAACTGTTTTCATGTAGAATAGGTAAACTTCTTTCATTCTCGACCATTCCCTCCATGTCTTTAATAGACCAAGGCTCAATTCAAACCAATGCCATGAAATCAAAGACTTTTGCTACCTACAATCCCCCAACATGCTCAAGACCTCAAAGGAAAATTTCAGATAAATTTCTCATGGAATCAAAGTTTGGAGCTCAAGAATTGCAGGAATAACTATTTTTAATGCCACACGATCAATGCATTAAATGTTAATTCAAACTACATGTTGTTTGCTTCTAGAATTCACGGGCTAGTACCATCTCTTACATCATCGATTTGATTAACTTTAGCCTCGACAGTACAAAATCCGGTTAAAAGGATGATGGATTCGACATGATATTTAAGACAAGTAAGTAATGATGATATGGAGTGGTGGTTATATCGGTTATAATTTAAAGGAATGGATGGTGAAAACAGATAGATTACACATGGTTGAGGAAATAATAATTAAATGATGGCAGAAATACGGATATAATGACAAGGAGTGAAACATTACGGGATATAATAACATTACGGGAATTGTAGTTGCTTTATTATAATAAGGTCGCTGAGGTATACATTAATTCCTACACTTTAATTAACCATTCCTTTCAAACTTAAGCAATAATGTCACTTATAAAAATATATGTACAAAGGCCATCATTTGTACACATGGTCACTATACTTAGTTAAATGAGTCAAACCAAAGAATGAGAAATCACTTTAGAAAAAATTCACGTGCTTAAAAAAATATATTATAATAATAAAAAGTTCGCGCACTATAACAAGATTCTCGTACTGAAAAGATAAAAGATTCTAACAGTGTAACAGAGGGATTCCTACACTGCAACACGAGGATTCTTGTACTGTTGGAGAGGGTTCTTATACTGAAATAAAACAATTCATGTTCTAGAGTAACCAATGAAGTTTCCTCTTTTTATTAAAAAAAAGTTTCTATTGTATACAAATTTATTGCATACTTTAAATAGTTCTTCATCACCATGTTCAGTTTTCACTATGATTTCGGTTCTGAACATAAAAGGCTTTCAAAATTTATCAGATCTTGGAAAAAAATAGATTAGGGTAAAAAAAGAAGTGGGACAGGGGCATTAGAAAAAAAACCAAGGAAAATCACAAGGGAAAAATAGAATAAGGTAAATTGATCCAGAGGGATATAGGAAGGAGGGATAAGGGAAACAAATTTCAAGGGAAAGATAGAAAAATAGAAATCAGGATAGGAAATTCTATGAAGAATAGGAGGGACATTCAATCTAGGAAAAAAATAAGAAATAGATGGAAACTTCAAGAAGGGGACAAGAAGAAGGAAAAATTATTTACCCTATGTAGTAAATGTCTTCATTAAATAATTTTGTATCCTAAATGAATTAACTGCAATGGGAGTCTTGTGATAGTTTCATATAATTTTTCATGCCATTTGCCTTGAATTTGGTAAGGGTTGATTTTCTTTTGATCTTTCCGCTGCCACTAGAAGTGCTTGTGGAAACCTGCTTCTTCTTAGTGACAAATTACCCATATATAAAATTCAAGTAGAATCCCATTGTATTTCCCAAAATACTTATATACCCACGAGCAAGATGTTTTTCAAGCAGACCCTTGCATCATTGCCCCAACAAGCTGATTTTCATTGTCATGTGTCTTGTTTTTTTTAATTAACTTATAATTTTTAATATTGTTATTATTATTATTATTATTGTGAAAATAATAAATAAAAAACCACAATAGGATAGTGTCACCATCTACCATCTTCAAATTTTATTGTTGTTGTACCTATTGCATGAAATCTTCCATAGTGGTGGGAAGAAAATATAATTTGAGTATATGCCCATTCACCAAGAAAACAAATTCCTGTTCATCAATGGTATTAATTTATACTCCTTCATTCTATAAAAATTTAAATAACTCATACGGACCCATACAACATGTATAAAGTTTCCCCTTAAAATTTTTGAACTTCGAATCATAAAGGAGTGTTGAGTTACCTAGCTCATGCTTCTCCTTCTTGGTTAACCTGTCGTGCCATTTGCTACGTTGTTGTAGCATCAATATAGTCAGTTGAAAAATATATCTTTTGATTTCATCAAATTAATTCAACTACAAATATTTTTTTGGTGTGCTTTTGAGAGATCCAAACCCAGTTGGACTGCAATTCTAAAGGTTTTAATATAGAAGTCGATTGGAAACAGGACCTTCTTCTCGTACACAAACTCATAAGGCTAATGACCCATGTTATTCCTACCACTATTTTTGTAAGTCCATAATCCTTTTGGTAATATTTTTTCCCAATATTGTTTATGAAGATTCGTTGTTTTGGTAAGAATGGACTCAATTACCTTGTTGGTAGATTCTACCTGGCTATTTTCCTGTGGATGGTACGGTGTCAATATCCTGTGTCGAATCCTTTATTGATATATAATTCCTTTTACCATATTACAAACAAAATGAGGTCCATTATCATTAAAAATCTCCCTTGTAACACCCAATTGAGTAAAAATTTCATTAAATAAAAAATCAATAACAACTTTTTTGGTAGCAAAAGGGGCAACTCTAGCTTCTACCCATTTTGTTACAAAATTTGAGAAAAACAAGGTATGCATTTTATTTAAAGATGTTGGGGCTATGGGGTCCACAAAATTAATCGCCCATTTTTCAAATGGTTCTAACATGACTTGAGGACACAAAGGAATCTCATCATCTTCACAACATTGTCCCATTCACTAACAACTATTCGAATGCTTAACATATTGTTAAGCATCCTTAAATAATGAAGGCCAAAAGTAGCCAGTGCTGAGAATTTTATATGTTGTTCTCATGTCAGCAAAATGGCCCCGAAAAGGTTCATAATGGGCAACTCTTAGAATATCAAACACTTCTTATTCTCTTACACATCTATGGATAATGAGGTTAGGTCCATTGTAGAAGAGGTATCCTTGGATCCACGAATATGAAGAAATTTTTTGAATGATCTTCCTCCTCTCTCACGTAGATACGTGTGGTGATGTTTCTCCTATGACAAGATAATTAGCTATGCCAGAAAACCATGGAGAGTTTCTTGAAAGAGAAAAAATGGTTCTCATTGGGAAATGAGTCACCTGAAAGAATTGCTTAGTCAGGATTATCTAATCTAGAAAGGTAATCAACTAATACATTTAATTTTCGTAGCCTATCGATTACAATATCATTGAATTCCTATAGGTAAAAGAAACCACATAGTTATCCTACCACTAGTTAAAGGTTTATTCATTAAATATTTTATGGAAGAATGATATATATGTATAAATAATTCATAACATGTAATATAGTCTCTGAATTTATTAATGGAAAAAACTATAGCTAGAAACTCTTTCTCAGTTGCTATATAATCAAGTTCAATAGATGACAAGTTCTTAATAATGTAGTAAATAACATAGGATTTTTTATTTTCTTCTACCCTAAGGCTACACCAATGGTAGTGTGTGACACATCTAAGGAAATATGAAATGAAAGGGACCAATTAGGTCCCCTCAAGACTGGTTCATGTACTAATTTTTCTTTCAAATTCTCAAAAGCTAGTTGGCAAGCCTCAATCCAAGAGAAATAATTATCCTTAGCTAATAATCGAAAAAGAGGGGCAATTGTGCTAGAAAAAATTTCAAGGAATCTTCAGTAATAATTTGCATGCCCAAGAAATCCTCTCACTCCAATTTGTGTTTTAGGTGTAGGAATATGTATAATAACTTATATTTTATTCGGATCAACTTGGATACCCTTATTAGAAATAAGATGGACAAGAACCACCTCTTCTTTGCACATCAGTCTACATTTCTTATCACTCAAAGCAAGGAAGGCTTCTTGACACTGATTGAAAATTTTATTTAAGTTTTGAAGGGGTTCCTGAAAATAATCACCAAATATTGAAAAATCACCACGTAGACTTATACACACTCAAGGTCAGCAAAAAAATCCAAGACTACCCTTTGAAAGCTAGCAGGAGCATTAAGAAGTCCAAAAGGATGCACTTGATAAGAAAATGTCCCTAATAGACAGGTAAAGGCACTCTTGTATTGATACTTAGGTGATATTTGTATTGGTTATAACTACTGAAGTGATATAAAAATGAAAAGTATTTTTTACCGCCAAGGGTATCTAGCACCTAATCATTGAAGGGAAGGGGAAAATAATTGTTGAGAGTGGATTTGTTTAATTATCTATAATTAATACAAATAATCCATCTCCCATCCTTTTTATATACTATCAATAATGGATATATCCATTGAGTATTATATATATGTTTGATAAAACAATAATATAATAGTTTTTGTAGTTCTTCCTTAACAATTTCTCTTAGTGCGGGGTCCATTTGCCTTTGGGGTTTTCAGACAGTTTGGGCACCTTCATCAATATAGATATCATGAGTACAAGTTTGAGGAGGAATGTCTATTTGTGTTTATAATGGGATTTACTCAAAGCCATAGGGTTTAGGGCTTGGAGGGAAAAGCGCCACAAGGGTCACTTGTGGGCTTGGAACCCAAGTATGGATTTTTTCACCAAAATGTGTTTTGGGCATTTTCGTGGGCATATTTCTACATGTGATGGCATGAGATAATAGAGGGTGGAAAGGGGAATCCAATTCTTCAATAATTATCAAATTATAATTTGTAGAAGTGGAGATATGAATTTTTGAAGATTAATTATGGACTTTACACATGTGTTAAGTGTAAAGTTGACATATGACAGTTGTGGAAGCCCTTTGGTGAAGTCTCAAGAAGCCCCCTCTCTTTGGTATAAATATAGGGTGAGTATGAGGCTAAATATCATCCATTTTTGCAACGCATTTCTTGTGAACAACTCATGGAGGAGAGGGTCTTTTCTATGCCCTAGCTACAACAATGGAAGGTATGAACAATGAGGGTTTAAGGATTGTTTTAGGGGTTCGTTTGTAGGATAGGATAGAGTGTTGGAAGGGAGTTTGTGATGCTTGTTGTGCCAGGAAAATTTTTTTGAAGGTGAAAACATGTCTATTGGGGGCGGATTCAAGGAAAGAGATGGTTGTTTTGGAGGGTTGTAGTTATCTGAGGTAAGCCAAAGGCACAACCTGTCCAAAATAGGCCAACATTGGGTGTTTAAGGGCTGCTACTTGCCTAGAAAAAAAACCCATGTAGAGGGATTTGCTTATTGCCTAGGCCAAGGGATATTGGATTGGTCAGCGAGGTTGAAGGGATGTTGAAGTGTGATCACTTTCCCTAACTACTACATTCAAAGGAAAACATACTTGGAGGTTAGCGTTATGCATGTGTTGGGTCATAGTTTGTTGACTAGTTTAGATATGTTTACAATGCAGCCAATGGGTTCCATTTGTTGGACTTTCCGTGGTGGTGAAGAGTTCATCCTAGGAGTATAATATAAAGTGTAGTACTTTACATCATTGGTATGGTGGAGGGAAATGTGTTGATAGCCCAAAGTATCACTAGAAAAGATATCTTAAAGTGAAGAAGAGGAGTTGATGATTGGGTGAAGATTAGTGTCAAAGTGTAGCAACTTGATGGAAAAAGGTGACTAGTAACCTACTAGTTTGGAGCTCGAGAATTAGGCCTACCCAGATAGTCTATTGTATCATCTCATATACATAATACAGAAGTGAATTGTAGCAATGTTAGGTGGCATCCCTCCTAGAGTCTCGATGTGTTGTTCTTTGAAGGAATAAGGGGTATCTAGTGAGAAGTATGGGAGAGAAGGACTAGCAAGACAAGATACAACATTGAGCTTGCACAACATTTTTTTCATTGTTTCTTATATACCATATACTATTGTATTAATTAGTTTTTTTAATATAATGAAGATTAGGGTTGTACATGGTTGCATAATTTTGTTAAAAAATGTGTATATTTGTCCATGTGTGACATATTGCCTTATATTTCTATTGTGAAAATTAGTTCATCATTGATATACTTGGTCTGGTAGCATCATTGATTTGAAGCCTCTAATGTAGACCCATGGTCATGGAAATTCAGCATGGTATCAGAGCATTTTTTAGCTACTTTGAAAGTTACTGAATCAGAGCTAATGTGTAGCAGAGTACTACGTGAGATGGAGTTGGTCACATTGTAAGTGAATATCTCACTACAATGTTGAAGTTGCAGGAAGGTCTCCGATATGAGGACAGGTTGGAGGGGTTGCCCAAATATATTCCTTGGAAGGAAAGGATCAAGTTGGTCTTGTAGGTTAACTCGATTTGGTATTTTTCTGTGAAAGTGATCAAGAAGCCAACCGACCCTAAGGAGCTAGAAATATTGGAAGATTTGGATATGAAGGTGAGATTTATCATCCTTGATGGTGTTAAGGGTTCCTTAATACCTCATTTGTCCAGGAAGAAAAATGCACATGATATGTGGATGGCTCTTTAGAATTTTTTCCTGATTAAGAATGAGAACCAGGTACTACTATTAGAGGAAAAGTTGAAGTCCACCAAGATGATAATGATAAAGGGTGAAGCAGTGAATTTGTATCCGACGAGGTTATCTCAAGTCAAAGATGAGCTTGTTGTCACCAGTGTGAAAATTTAAGATGGAGATATGGTGAGGATTACTTTGAAAGGGTTCATCGAGGAATGGAAGCCCTTTATCAAAGGGATCATTACCAGAGAGAAATTTCCATACTGGAATAGACTATGAGATGAATTCATTCAAGAAGTGTTGCGAGATGAGGATCTCCATCCATAAAAGACGACAGATGAGGATGCGGCACTTGCAGTATGAATGAATGGTAAGCCGAAGAGGGACTTGAGTAAATTTTATTGTTTCAACTATGGCGAGATGGGTCATTTTTCATCGAAATGTCATATGAAGAAGAATGGAGTTGATGAGAAGAAGAAATGAAAGTCGATTGTTGGTGTTTCCACTTCAACTAAGATAGATGATATCGCCGGGAGATTGAAGCAGGAGGACTTTGCTATGATCTCTAATTTCATGCAGGGTACTATTTAAGAGGATGGATGGTACTTGGACAATGATTTGATGAAGCGTATGAGGGGTTCATAGGAGGCTTTTGAGACTCTAGCTGAATGGGACTCTAATTTGCATATGGTGTTGGGCCATAAGATTCAGTTGGAGATCCGAGGATAGGGTGTTATGCCATTAAGGATGGAGACAGGATGTGTGATGTGGGTCCAGGATGTATTCTTTATACCAGGACTCAGATATAGTGTGATTTCCATCTTGATGATCAAGAGCATGGGTTTTGAGGTCTCTTTCTAGGATGGGAAGGAAACAATCAGGCCCATAGGCTCTATGTATGATGCGATTGTACTCAGAGTTAGAGAGCATCATCTCTATAGGTTAACTGGTACACTTGTGGATCGTGGAAAGAAGCAGGTGGAGTAGGTGCAGGTTGTAGAGAAGTAGGAACAATTTTAGGTGTGGGTACATGCTTCAAAGGGGTAGGTAGAGGTTCCTAAGAAGAAGGTTCGCTTTCCTGCGAATAATTTCCAGGTTCCAGAGGTGGAGAGGTGGTGAGGTTGTAGTGTGAGCTTGTAGGTTTAGATGGGAAATTTTTAGACCTAGATGAGTGCCTGCTCGGTGGGGAGCAAGGGTTATTCCACATATACCAAGAAGGAATCATGGAATTTAGACATGTGTGTGAAGGTCGACTTAGTGTAAAGTTGACATATGACATTTGTGGAAGCCCTTGTGTGATGTTTTAGGAAGCCCCTCTTTTTGGTATAAGTAGAGGGTGAGTATGAGGCTAAACCTCATACATTTGTGCAACAAATGTCTTGAGAAAAACTCTTGAACGAGAGGCTTATTTACGTGCCCTAGTCACAACTAGGGAAGCTCAAAACAATGAGGGTTCACAGGTTGTCTTAGGGGTCCATTTGTAGGACAAAGTGCTTCAAAGGAGTCGTGATGTTTTTTGTGCGAGGCCGAGTTTGTTGAAGGTACATGCAGGTATGTTGGGGACAGATTCAAGGTAAAAATGGGTTGTTTTGGAGGGTCTCAATTAGCTAAGTTAGGCCACAAGCCTAACCTTGCCAAAAAAGGCTCTTGTTGGGTTTTTAATTGCTACTACTTGTCTCGAACAACAACCCACATAGAGGGCTTCTCTTCTTTCGTAGGCCACAACTAGTGTAATATTATCTATGGACTATTGAGTGAGGTTGAAGGGATTTTGCAGTGTTTTCAGTTTCCCTAACTATGATAGTCAAAGGATAGTAGGAACAACAAACTTGGAATTCATCATTATGCATGTGTGGGGTCACAGTTTGTTGATTAGTTTGGATCAATTTATATTGAAACTCGTGGGTGCCATTTGGAGGACATTTTGTGGTGGCGAAGAGTCCATTCTAAGAGAATAATATATAGTGTAGCATTGGGAATCATTGGTCTAGTGTAGGGGAGTGTGTTGATAGCCTTAATTATCCCTTGTAATATTCCTAAATTAGCATGCAGCTAATAGGAATATTAATTTTCGCTTTTTACACCTAGTAGATGAATAAATGCGTAAGGAGGCCCATAAATTTCTAAAAAAGGAATAAAATCCCTCATGATGTGAAAAGGGATAATAATAATAGCTGGATCTTACACCCTGATGTGTGAATAGGGGCAAATACATTTGGACAAGGTCAAGTTTGACCAAGTCAACAATGCTCAAATGAATGGTGGAGATCATCAATGGAGACAATGGAATGATTGTATGAGGAAGATTCCTTGGTGAAGGAAACCTTAATGATTGGGACCCAAGGTAAGAAGGCTCACACTTTTTTATAAGGAGAGCAAGGCAGCCACAATGAGGCATGTTATTGATTATTGATTTTATGGTCTGCATGACTATTGTGCATTCTTCAACTGTTCAATTGAGATTGCTGTGATTCTTAGCAGAAGGTATTCCTATTTAGGAATTCCATCTCCTTTCTTGAAAGGCCTACTAGGGTAGCTTGCACTTCATTTCTCAACATTCAGGCTTGAGGCCAAGCTACCTCCTTCAGTTATAGCACAATTTCTGTTTAGAGCTGGGTTGTGTTGCAGGGTGTTGCAGTGGAGGGTTGAGAAACCCACTTGTGGAGCTAGCTTTTCAGAGGAGGAAGCATTCTTCTCTTTGGGATATTAGTGAGGAATATTCTAGAGAATATTTCATATCTTGACACTTGGCCAACATATTTTCCATCTCCTACAATAGAGTTTTCCTATATGACTGCGTTATTTCAGTGAGCAATTGCAGTGATGGGTTGTAGTGTTTGATTGGAGGGTGAGATCTTCATTGATTGGATCAGCCTTTCACCTGAAGGATCCATTGGATGAGATTCATTCATAACATGTATCATATACAACCATCTTCATCCAGATCTTGAGTTGCAGCTGTTATTCAGTCCTAGGGCTGCATTCCGGCATTTTTGCATTTTTTCATGTTTTAGGAAATCCTTTCTGGAATGTCTTGAAATTGTGTTTGGGAGCTTAGATATTTACTCCTGGAACTTATTGAGCCATACATTTGCAGATCTATCATATTTTACATCTCCAATAGTAGTGCACCATCTAAGACTGCGCTGTATCTGTTCTTGGGTATTCTATTTGTTCTTAAAATTTCATTTGGCATATGTATTCATGGGAGGCTTGTTTTCCTTCACTATTTGAGTTGTGCCTGATTCTATTGTACTTATTTTCTGCTTATTTAAATATTAAAATGGCTCCATGTTTTTCATACATTTTGGTGTAATGTTATTCACTACTATTTCCACTTTTATGTTCATATATTTTTGCTTCCCCATTTGGGAATACTACAGTGGTATCAGAGCATAATCTTGGCTCAGCCTCTGGATCTCAGCCATTATTCTATCAGGAGAATAACTATAAGTAGAGGAAGATCATAATGATGGAGAGAATGAGTTTTATCTCATCTCTTTTCATACCTAGGAAGGGCCTCACCAAGGGGGTCAAGCAAAGAAGAGGAGAAAGGAGAAGTGGGACTATACCCTTTCCTTTTGAAAAAAAACGACAAAATATAGGAAGATGGAGGACACTTGGATCAAAAAATTCTAAGGGAATACCTTGTAGAGTACAAATCTCAACCTAGAGCCGTCAAGGAGACTCTAGATTTTCCACAGTTCATTCAGCTGGAGGAATAAAGTAGACCTTGCAGCAAAGGGAGAATCAAGGGCAATAGGTTTCTATTGTCTACTTTTGATGGGTCATCTACAACAAGGTCTTGGGAAAGGAAATTAGATGCATTCTTCCTACTACATCCAGTGGTATAAAGAGAGGCTATAGAGATTGGAGCACTACACCTTGAGGGTGAAGCAAACACTTGGTGGTTTAGCCATTTGAGTCATGCAAGAGTGACTACTTTTACATAATTTACTCAAAGGGTGATTAAAAAATTTGGTAAGGAGAAATTAGAGGAGGAGAAGCCCACACCACCCTTGGAGGAGACTTGTACCAGCACTGATACAACCATGGAGGAGCAACCAGCAACACTAGAATTTAGAGGAACCATCACATTGGAGGAAGGAACTCTTGCAACGATACAAGATGTTCCCAAGTTTCACCAAGGTATGCCTAAGTTTACATTTTCTATTGTTTCAACAAATCTTATGGAGGGTTGTATACCATTTCATGACCTATGGTCAAGATACAATGCTTATTTAGAGCAGCACACTATCACTATAATGAGGAGCCTTGATGGACTCAAGGAAAATTTAAACATTCATCTTGCTTACTCATTGTTGAGTTGCACACAACTCGTGGGGTAGGGGTGTAGAATTTTGAAGGATGGAATGAGAATTGTCCTCTACAATACAATGTAGAACTATGTATTCAGTAGTGAGCATGATCTCGAAACAGTAGATGTATCATCATGGAGATTAGTAACGTTTTCCTTGAGTAGAAATGATGAGTTGGGGGCCCAGCCATTAGTGGGGCATTCCAAGGAACTCTCCACATGTGCAGCAGAGGATAGATATATGATTGATGGGATACATCTTGTCTCCCATTACTATGATAGAATTCTTCATTGGGAGGATGAAAATGTTGGGCAAGATGATAGACACTCACCATTGGTTGGGTGGGTGATGTTGATAAGGAAGAGGCTAGAAAACCCCTTGCAAATCTATGACATAGGCCAACAGGAGGCAGGGTTGCGCTGGCTACTCTTAAAAGAGTTTGGCCATCATATTACATACCCTTTGTCAAAAGGTATGTTAGGGATGGAGGCATTGAATGACACACATATGTTATGGTAGCATAATATTTGGTTGTATGGGGCATTATACAAGTCAACTATCATGATATTGCTCCATGACTTGTATGAGTGAGAGATAAGGGAGCAACAAGAGATGTTGTTACCTTGGGTTTTCTTGAGCAGATATGGGTTGATCCTCTCCCATGATTTGCATGATGTTGTAGGAGTAGGTGATGGCACTATCATGGTGAAAAGGGGCTACTCCTTAGCCATGGACGATCAGGAGGTAATTCCACTTTGGAAGGAATTTTCCATATATAGCAACATTATGGTAGATGAATTTGACAATGGACATGTCAAAGAATGGAGCTATGAGTTGGGAGGAGCTTATTTACAAACGCCAACATCGTTGGCACTTGGGAGCTTGGGTTTATAGATGGAGTGTCCCCAGGATCAGTTTTCATATAATGCACTTGGTGGAAAAGGAGGAGGTGAAAGTGATGGAGTAGTGGATGGAGACATATATTATAATGATATGATCTTCTTAACTTGGATTTCCAAGCATAAGAAGAAAGATCTTCATGCAGCATATGGTTCATTCCTCTTCATGGGAGTATGTCATACCACTATGGTGGACTTATTCATGGATCTATGTATCATCTTACTCTTAGTACATGGTAAGAATTTTGTTTTGCATTTATTGATTATCTAACACAGTATTTGCATACTCTTACCATTTCTATACAGTGCATTGCTCCATAGAAGGGCAAGCCCCTTATTGGGCTCCATGTCAATTTTGGGCCAAATTATATGATGGACACAACCATATTTTGTGTGGCCTTTGGAAAGTGTTTTATTATTTTATGTATGCTCAATTGATATACCAAGCCATTTACTATTCACTAGTAGATGTGATGACATACACAACTAGAAATTTGTTAAGAAACAACTTGCCATGTTATTTTCTGAAACAATAGTTAAAAAAATTGCACTGTGATTACTTGGGAGACTTTTGGTACTTTCCAGCACCATGAAAAATATTCATTACCTCTCTTATTTGGATCCCCTATGATGATCATGTTATATTCACTTTATATGGGGTAGTATGGGCAAGAACCAAAGAATGGATCTTTGATGATCCAACTTCCTTTTTGCTTCATGAAGGAAACATCATTGCATCCAAAATCCAATAGTAGATCTACACTTACTTTAAGTGGAGAGCGATACAATGTGGGATGGAAAATATGATCCATCATGTTCAGCTATGTAGCCCACCTATTCTATAGGAGCTACAGGTGGAGGGAAATTTTCAGGAGTTGCCATGTTGAGAGGTGACTCATTTTTTATGGATGATAGCTTTGGGATGGAGGATCCACATGGGAATGATGGTTTCCAATGCATTTAAGATCCCATGCCTCAAAAGGACCTCTAGACAACACCTTGTTTCCTCCTTGAGTATTCTACTTCTTCATGATGATAGCTATTTGGGATGGCCACCAAAAGCTAGCTTGCATGCTTGGGAGGGGTAATATGGAGATTTATGTTGGCATTTATTGTCCTTTATGGCAACTTAATTGATGAAATGATATGATTGGAAATATGATGCAGAGTGTTGTCCTTGATAGAAACCTATCTGATGAAGTTGTACTTGATGAACTTATCTGATGTATCTACAATCAGTACAGAAGTTGCAGAAGAAAGAATCTCCAGTATGTGCAAGAAGAATGTTAAACAAGGTATGTTACAAATCATACGTGGGTTTGTTTAAGGGAAGTCGCGTATGCACGCGGAAAAGATCGTGCCAAGTCGCGTATGCCTAATTACGCTCTAAATTTATAAAACCAGGGGACTTTACCATGGTATTGACCCATTGTATTGAGCACTTGATTGTCTAATTGATCCCGCCCAGGAATACCATCGGAAGTGAAGTGGTTTTGGCTCATGGTATTAACAAAGGCTAAATCTATTTAAGGAGAAGAATTTCATTGTGCAAGGAGTGTGCAAGATGTCTGGGTTTTAATGAATACTTCACTTTGAAGTTAATCTATATGGATGAAATATGTTCTTAATCGATAGATCTGAATCTTTGATGCACCTATGAATATGATGAAGGTTCAAAATCTCTAGATCTGGAAATGATGAATCTCTAGGATGATCTGAAAAGAGGTAATGAAGACCTGGTGCAAATCTGTTGAAGAAGTTGAAGAAATCTGGGTAAGTTCATAGATCTGGTCTGTTCTACAAAATTTATCTTTTATAGATCTATATGCAGGTTCGTTTCATGAAAGGCGCGTGTATACATGGATCTGTTTAAACAAAGGTGCATATGGGCTATTAGGGTTTTTCTAAAAAGGTGCACAAATATATACGTGGGTTCGCTTCATTAAAAGTGCATATATACGCGGGTCTGTTTAAAGAAAAGAGCGTATGGTATCTGAACTGATGGTTGCTCAAAGATGATTGAGTTTCTTCACATCTATTCTGAAGTCTGGGCTATCTCTGATATTCAAGTTACAGTGGTTTCACTGCTCTGTTTGATGGAATGAAAAAGGATGTTTGTTGATAAGTGAAGAATTGTGTTGAAGCTGTTTGATCCAGTTTGAAAATTGATGAAACATGGTCTGCAGTGGATCTGAGGGTTGAAGCCTTCAGTTTAAAAGTAGAAGCTTTCTACCAGTAGAGGTTGGTGCTAATATCAGGGGGTAGTAGCTCCCTTCCAGGTGAGGCTGGTAAACGAGAGCAGGGGGTTGTAGCTCCCTTCCAGGAGAGGCTGGTAAACGAGAGAAGGTTGTAGCCTTCTACAGGTGGGTACCTGCGTGCTGGTATGAGTCTGTGCCAGTACATGTTGTAAGAAGTTTTCTTAATAATAAATATTGAAGACTGAGACGACGATAGCAGTGGTTTTCTCCCAAATTGGGTTTCCACCTAAAAATCTTGGTGTTCATGTGTGTTGCTTATGTGTGATGATTGTTCTGTTATTTCTGCACCTGTTTACTATTTTCTAAACATCTGATGAATGAGTAATGCAATGATCTAATTCAAGAACTAAATGCATAATTAGATCACTAGATATACGCGAGTTCTGTAAAGTATATCCGCCTATATACGCGAGTTGGCTTCAGGAAAGCAGCGTATGGGTTTTTAAGAAATAAATATCAAAGTTTAAGTGTCTTCACTAAATACTGATTCACCCCCCCTCTCAGTATTTTTCCCAACAATTGGAATCGAAGCAGGTCCTTCTGAAAAGGCTTAACCGCTAGAAGGAAGATCAAGCAAGATGAGAAATCAAGAGGGAACAACATCTATCAAGCCTCCACTCTTCAACGGAAGTAATTTAATCTTTTGGAAAATAAGGATGAGATCCTATATTCAGTCTATGGGAGCAGATATATGGGCCATTGTTGAACAAGGATATCAATATCCAATTTCTATACCAACAGATCCAACTGAAAAGAAGGACTATGAATCAAATGCAAAGGCGGTCAATGCTCTAACCGGAAGTCTAACTGAATCTGAATTTTTCAAAGTCATGCAGCTAAATACAACAATGGAAATATGGGACAAAATCATTCTAAGTTATGAATGTGATAAAAAGGTAAAAAGTGCAAAACTTCAAACTCTCATAATTGAATATGAAAATTAAAAAATGCATAGTGATGAAAGTATTGCCAGTTTATTTTTAGTCTTGATGAGGTTGTAAATCGTATGAAAAATCTAGGAGAAACAATCACGGAATCTACTTTGGTTGAGAAAATCTTAAGATCTCTAATGGCAAAAAATCTTAGGATCGCTAATGGCAAAATTTGAATCAAAAGTCTCTTCTCTTGAAGTAAAACAGGATCTTCAAACTCTTACTGTGGTGCAACTTCATGGCATACTGACTGCATATGAAATGAGGAGAGGAGGACCATCTAAAGTCAAAGAAGTTGTTTTTAAAGCTTCTACAAAAGAGAAAGAAGTTCAAAAAGCAGAAGCATCAGGATATATCTCAGAAGAAGATGAGGCAAATTTTGTGAGAAGACTCCAACTAGGAACCAGAAGATTCAAAGGTAAGCTTCCTTTCAAATGTTTTGATTGTGGAAGAGTTGGTCATTATGCTGGAAATTTTCCTTATAAAGAAACATATGCTAAAGGGAAAGAAGTAGCAAGAAGGAATAAGAACCGATCTAGCACTAAGAAAACTTACTATACTAATGAAGACAGTGATGGGTTATCTGATAGTGAGGAAGAATGTGAACAAGATCTTAGAATTCTCATGGCATTTGAATCTATAGAAGAAAAGGATACATTTGTGGATGCTCTAGAGGACAATGATTTTCTTGAAGAAAACAATCAACTCAAAATATGCTTAGAATAATGTAAAATACTCTTAGAAGAAAGGAAAATAGCCATAGAGACTCTGGAAAAGCAGTTTGAAGAAGCAAAGAAACACATTGAGAAATTAGAATGTGAAGTGGTAAGTGTAAGAAAAGATTTAGAGAAAGAAAAGACTCTGAATCTTAGATTTGCTAAAGGATCTAAAACCTTAGATGAGATTATCAAGGTACAACATTCTCCTCTTATAAAGACAGGTCTTGGATATACCGAAGAATCTTCTCAAGCTTCAGCACCAAATTATCTAAAAGTAGCTACATCTGGTTTACTACATTCTGCCACTCAGCAAGGAAATAAAGAATATTTACAAGTAAAGCATGATCATCTCAATTCAAGGAACACTAACAAGGATATCTTTCAAAGAAGCTACAACCAACAGGTAAATTCAAATAGAATATTTCATGATCATAGAAATTTCTACTTCAATGGACAATGTTTCTCATGTCACAATTTTGGTCATAAAGCTGTTCAATGTGTTGCATATAAAACCATCATGACAAGAGAAGCAAGAAAGAAAAGGATGGATATTGAACCAAAGAAAAACACCTATAACAACTTTTCTCCTCTTCAAAATGAAGTTGAATGTGCTTATTGCAATAACTTTGGCCATGAAGAATCTGAATGCAGGAGCAAAGTCCAGCCAAAAGAACGTGTTCCTTCAAGCTCCAAAGTGTGGAAAAAGAAGGAAATACAGGTTGAAAATTGTGGCATAGCTTTATTTGAATAAGGTGAATAAAATCAATGGTATATTGATAGCAGATGCTCAAAACATATGACAGGTGACAAAAACAAACTTCATGCATATAATTCCCTAGAAAAGGAAAAGAATGTTATATTTGGAAATGATACACCTGTTGTCATTAAGGGAAAAGGGTCTGTTTTTCTAAAATAAAAGGTGAAAGCTAATAATGTCATGTATGTGGATGGATTAAGACATAACATGTTAAGTGTGATTCAAATGTGTGATCAAGGAACTGAGGTTGTCTTTAGTTCAAAAGAATGTGTGGTACGTGATCTTGCTACAGGTAAAACAGTTATAAAAGGAAAAATAACTCCAAGCAACCTGTATGTATTGAAGAACTGCAAAGATCAATGTTACTTGAGAAAATCTTCAGAAAATTGGCTATGGCATAGAAGGCTAGGGCATCTGAGCTTCTCTCAAATCAACAAATCAAGCAGACTTAAAGTTGTTCATGGTCTTCCCAATATTACTCTACCAGAGAGTATCATATGCAAATCTTGCCAATTCGGTAAACAGACCAGAGTAAAATTTAAGGCAAAGGAAGGTTCATCAAGTAGGCCTCTTGAACTTGTTCATACTGACATATGTGGACCTATGAGGAAAAAGTCACCACGTGGTGAAGAATACTATATCTCACTACTACATTTGGCGGAAATTCCGACACTTGGTTCCGACGCTTTTGACCAAATGTCGGAAATTTCCCCAAATTTTTTCCATCCCGCCTGAAACCGTCACTATACTGACGTTTATAGAAAAGTGTTGTAATACCGACACTTAGAAAAGTGTCTCAATTGCGACGTTTGGAGGAAGACGTCGTAATTGCGACACTATGGCCCAAAGCGTCGGTATTGAGACGACTCCAATCGTCGCAAGTGCGACACAATGTCTAGGTGTCGCCATTGCGACGTTTGGAGGCACCCGTTGCAATAGCGACGCTTTCTCCGCCGTCGGTATAACGACACTTATATGCGCTACATAAAAATACGAAACTTATATGCACGCTACATAAAAATTTGAAACTTATATGCACGCTACATAAAAGTGATTTTATTGTTTCGTATCCGTCGCAATAGCTACATTAACGTCTGATATCACACGCGCATTCGCCCTCCGCTCTTGCAGAACAGCATTCACCCTCAGCTCTTGCAGAACAGCATTTGCCCTCAGCATTCGCCCTCACCTCTTGCAGAACAACATTTTCCCTCAGCATTCGCCCTCAGAATTTTCCCTCAGCTCTTGCAGAACAAAATTTTCCCTCAGCTCTTGCAAAATGGTAAGTTCTTACTGCATGCCCTTCCTCCTATAGTAGGGTTGACTCTATTTGGGTTTTTTTGGTCAATTCCATTGGATTGTGTTAGGCTATAGGGTTCTCTCTAGATGTCAAGAATCAAGATTAAATACCCTCTATTATCTTCATCACCCAATACAAGATTTAAAATTTTCCCAAAGAAACGCTTATTAATTTGGCAGCCATTATTTCTCCCTGCTTTAAAAACCCTACATTTAAATGAAAACAAGCATTGCATTTCAACTAAAAAAATCTATTAGTGTTCAAATGTACATGTGTGCTACATTAACGTCTGATATCATGCACGCATTCGCCCTCCGCTCTTGCATAACAGCATTCGCCCTCAGCTCTTGCAGAATAACATTCGCCCTCAGCATTCGCCCTCAGCTCTTGCAGAACAGCATTCGCCCTCAGCATTCACCCTGAGCTCTTACAGAACATCATTTGCCCTGCATTCGCCCTCAGCTCTTGCATAACATCATTTTCCCTGCATTCGCCCTCAGCTCTTGCAGAACAGCATTCGCCCTCAGCTCTTGCAGAACAACATTCGCCCTCAACTCTTGCAAAATGGTAAGTTCTTACTGCAGGCCCTTCCTCCTATAGTAGGGTTGACTCTATTTGGGTTTTTTTGGTCAATTCCATTGGATTGTGTTAGGCTGTAGGGTTCTCTAGATGTCAAGAATCAAGATTCAATACCCTCTATTATCTTCATCACCCAATACAAGATTTAAATTTTTCCCAAAGAAACGCTTATTAATTTGGCAGCCATTATTTCTCCCTGCTTTAAAAACCCTACATTTAAATGAAAACAAGAATTTCATTTCAACTACAAAAATCTATTAGTGTTCAAATGTACATGTGTGCATCACTTGTGTAGGGTATTCCTTTTCCACTTTCACATTATCCAAGAATGTGTGCAGTATAGTTCATATTTTTTGTGTTTTAGATTATCTTGAAAAAGGAAAGGTAAATTATTTCCCATGGAAAAAGAAGGTTTTCCATTTTTATAGGTTGTTTGGACTTACGTGGAAAAATTTATGGTATGTCTTTCATATTATGTAGTTTAAATTTGAATTAACAGATTATTCTACATGAAAATATAATTACCTATGTGATGTCCTTCATCACTAATTAAAATTATAGGGTTTCAATTTCCTAGACTCTAACTCATTTGTGGATCACTCTTCCATTGATTTCCTTTCCCTCTGGGTCTTGTCATACTTTAAAAGTCATCAATGATACATATATTATTTCAGGTATCCAAAAAGGCTTTATAGTAGAACATATTGTGAAGTTTTTTTGACACTTGAGGATTCTTTTTAGAACTGCAGCGTGGTCTATGCTATCGAGTTATATACCAAGCAACTTGTCCTTAATAACCACACTATGAGGTAGGTTCAACAAGTTTGAACTTGTTGGGACATAGCATATGAAGTTGTGTGATGATTTCATATCACAGGTCTATTATGGTGACAAAAGTGAAGACACGTAATGATAGTTATTATGTTAACATTACTAGAAACATTTTCGAAATTATCCATGTTATCAACATGTCAAAATTCCAGGCATTAGGTGTCAATACTCGTAGCTAATAGATAATAATAATAATATAAAAAAATCACAAATTTATTCTTGAAATATGATTGTTACACATTGGTAACCTAGTTCATGAGTTACTATCACCCAAAGACTGCAAAACAAACTTAAAATATAAATTAAACCAACATGAGAATCCAACTAAGGGTTTCTCGACAAAGTCATGCCATAACCTGGCATTTTGAAACCCAAATTTGAATCCATCATAAGTAATACAATGCAAACTCAGATGGATTTTCAATGCATGTTTGCATGCTACACTTATTCTCTGTCTAGATATCATTTTTTAAATGGAACCATTAGTCAAGCCCACAATCCTTTTTATGTGAAAAATTTCAGCTCTATTTGAGCTCTTTTTTTCTCCACCACCTCCATATGGCATAAACATATGCAAACATATATCATGATCTTGGAATTCCATTACATATGTATGTGCCAATGTTCCATAATCATGCCCCATCATCAATTTAAGAAATTTCCATTGAATATCAAATTATGGAGGGGGGGAACTTTTTGCTGCAGCATTTGGCTCAAAATTAGGGACCATCTCCGTATGAGGTGAATGAGAACTATAGATATTTGAAGAAGTATATTAGTGCCTTTTCCTCTGGCCATGGAGTCATATACAGTTATCCATCACAAAAATTTGTCTTTGTTCATTCTCACCTTGAAAGTTGCAAAAATTCATGCCCTAATTGAAACAACACTAAATTTGAAAGATATAATAAAAATGCAAGCTAGAAGTGCCCTATTAATACAAAGGGAAAACCTTCCTACCTACCCTAACTGAGATAAATTTTGATTCAATAGGAAACATGATATTGCCAATGGAGTTGATCCAACAACTTGTTAAATGTATGGGACTAAATCATGCATTTGATTTCCAGGGAAACATGCGCATGAAGAGAAAAAGTGCATAATTAATGGAAAATCCATACATGCCACTTATAAAAACTACACCGAAAGGTCAAAAAATACTTAAGGCCTTAACTTAATTTGAATCCAAAAATGACAAAACAGGATTAGTGAAAACACTAGAGTGGTGTGGGTGAACAACATAAATAAAAAGTGAAGATACCTTTCCCCAAGATGCCTTTGTCACCGTTGTATGAAAACATGTTTTCCTTTCCCTTTATACATGCAAGTGAATGCATTATAGGTATGGTGTTTTCCCAGAATAGGAGAATCCTACTTAAATATATCATTCGTGGATTGAATGTTTAGGTGCCTTTATGTGCAATGACATGTTTCCAGGACTGAATTCAATGCAAGGCATATTTGAAACTCTAACTTTGTCTTCCGGAGTCTTATTAGAAATTATTTCAGTTTTCATTTTGTGTTTTCAAGTTAGATATTGTTTTCAAGTTTTTACATTTATAATTTTATTGCAATGTGGCAGATTGATGAGAGCAGTGCAGGAACAACCCAGAGACGGGATGATCGCGGAAAGAGGCCAGCGGAAGAACATGTAAAGTGCCAACATTGCTCTATCTTCAGGTATTTTAGTTATTTACATAATTGAAATAATATTAATTTTGTTCAAATATGTAGACACCTAGCCATGGTACGCCTGATGATTCCCTCTTTGAGGAAGAGCTTTCTTCATCCCTATCTCCAGTGTTGTTGTTGCAAAAAAAGGCACGAGATGCAAGGTCGAAATTTAATACTTTGATAGACGCGCCTCAAACACCTGAAACAGAAGAGAGGATACAACATCTTATGAGGTAGCTAGAAAGATATCAGGTAATAATAAAAAGTTAAAAGGATATTTTTTTTGTTCTGCATGAGATGAATTGTGATAGTTTGATTTTTAATTTTTACATTGACTAAACTAACAAAGTGTTCTTTTGTATGTAGCGTTTTCTGGCATTTGCTGAACCCGGTGTTGGTGGTAGTGGGACACAAGGGCAAGAGATTGCCCAACAACCCTCTTGTACACCTTCTACTCCTTTAGGTGCCAGCCAAGAAACACACCCTGCCCAAGAAGACACCCAGCCAACCGCTGAACGTGTTGGCAATGATGAGGCTGATATGGCCAACTACATTATTGCGTTTCTTGGAGCTACATGTGTCAGCTCCACAGGGACCATTAATGGCACGTTGTTGGTGAACGATGAGGGTGTCCCTATAAAGCATGTAAAACTCCTAGGTAAATTTTAATATTTTAACTATTTCATGTACTTTATCTAAAACATATTTATCATGATTTTTATTTTTAAATTAATGATAATATCTTCTTCTTTTTTTTGGTTTTATTCTGTGTAGGAAACAATGAGTTCTATAGGATTCTGGAGAGCCATGCGTTGGTAATTTTTGGCCCAACCATACGTACAGGGTGGAATTCCCAGAATTCCAACCTGAAAAAAGAACTTCTAGATTATCTAGAAGCCCTTTTTGGGGTCGGCACATTTGACAGAACAGCGGTGGCTCGGGTAGCCGACAAATATTTGAAATATACCAGGGACACCTATAGGATGCAATTGCAATTTAACCCTAGATATGAGCGTCCTCTCGCAGTTTCAGATAGTGAGTGGAGAGCACTCATCCATGATGGAAAAGAGAAAAGAGCAAAGAAAGAAGGAAAAATGCCAACTGGACCCGCAAGGTAAATTACAACTTTAATTCAATAGATTTAATTTTCTTTATGTATAAAATAAAAGTGTGCTACGTCATATCTGACTTCAATATTTTGATGCTAGGTTCCCCTGACACCTCAAAGGAAACCAAAGCTAGGATTGAGAAAAAAGGCCATCACAAGCTCGGCCAGGGTGGCTTCTTGAAATTAGCTGCAAGAATTGTAATTAAGTAGCTAAACATATTATAATTAATTGTATCGCCTTCCAACATTTTTGTAATCCTATAAAATATGATTAAAAATACACAATCATATGTAATGTAGGGTGATGACTTCGGAACAGAAACTATAGAGGAAGATAAAAATATCGCTTTCCATTTCGGCTATCAAGCCGTAGTTGAATGTCGCAGAAGCTTGGGGCAGGTCCCAAGATCCAGAATGCCTGATAAGGTAAAACATTAACCTTTCAATATGTTTGTTTTCGTCCATAAATTTAATGTCTAACAACTTTTTTTAAATCAGGGGAGCAGCACTACCGACGAGGCAAATAACCCAGTTTTAGAGCCAGATGTAGATGATCCTCTCGTGCAACCCGATCATTGTAGTGGGGACCAGGCCGACAATGCTGCTATCAGTGAGGGCCGTGACGGTAATTAATTTCCACTTATAATTTTTTCTAATTATACCTTGATGGTTGTCCTTATAATGTTTTTTGTTTAAATGACAGAGAATGTTTCCCTTGAGGATCTTACCACCAGAGAGGAAGATAGGGCAACAGTCCCAATGGCGACAACTGGTGCACCAGGTAAATAATCTCATTGCAATTTTTTTTATTAATATTACCGAACTAGTTCAATGATATTTAAAAAATGACAATTAAAATTTAATATTATCTGTTTTTGTAGGCGATGCCCCGTCACTGGATGAGACCAGACATCGTGACAACGCAACTAGGTCAGCGGCGACAACTGGTGCACCAGGTAAATAATCTCATTGCAATTTTTTTTATTAATATTACCGAACTAGTTCAATGATATTTAAAAACCGACAATTAAAATTTAATATTATCTGTTTTTGTAGGCGATGCCCCGTCACTGGATGAGACCAGACATCGTGACTACGCAACTAGGTCAGTGGCGACAACTGGTGCACCAGGTAAATAATCTCATTGCAATTCTTTTTATTAATATTACCGAACTAGTTCAATGATATTTAAAAACTGACAATTAAAATTTAATATTATCTGTTTTTGTAGGCGATGCCCCGTCACTGGATGAGACAAGACATCGTGACTATGCAACTAGGTCAGCGGCGACAACTGGTGCACCAGGTAAATAATCTCATTGCAATTTTTTTTATTAATATTACCGAACTAGTTCAATGATATTTAAAAACTGACAATTAAAATTTAATATTATCTGTTTTTGTAGGCGATGCCCCGTCACCGGATGAGCCCAGACATCGTGAATACGCAACTAGGTCAGCAGTGCGGGTTGAAAGGCACGAAACAGGAGCAGAGCACGATGATATTGATGATGTAATTAGGAGCTTTAAAAATAGGAAGAAGAAAAAGAAAATTTGACAATGTAAAATATCGTATTATTATAAGACAAACGTTACCATACTTGGAACGTTTTTTGCGTTATATAAAAAACTCATTTATCATACTATTTTTATGTCAAGCATTAATTGCAATGTTTCCTTGCGTACTTTTTATTGAATTGTTTTTTTATTAGTTATTGAATATTTTTTTTATGCTCATGAAAGTAAAAAATGAAATATAGATTGGGTATTGGGGAATTGAGAGTGATGTGAGGGGGGGGGGGAGGGGCCATAAGAGCTTCCACCTTCACGTGGTTGGCCCTGTTTAGTAGAGAATAATTTATTGGAGCGATTTAATCTTGGAACAAACCTCCCTCGATCCAGCGTAGCAACAAAAAAGTCACTGTTGACTTAGTTGCTACTCTTTTAGATCGTGGGAGGCTTGTTCCAAGTTCATGCGACTCAAATAAATTGTTCTTGAAATGAAGAGGAGCTTATTCAGGTATGTTTTGACATTTTCAACATATGTTCTAACATTATCATAAGAATGCATCTTAGAGTAAAAAATACTACATCGATTACTTGTATTTATTGTATAGATAATGATGGATTTTGATTGACTTGGCAGTGCAGGTACAAATCCTCTTGCATCATGAGCAATACAACTTGTCAACCAGGGTCATGTCCAGGATATTTTTGCTTGTGCGCTTGACCAGGTTCGTAATGTCACATTTTGTAAGTTCCTTTATAGTTTATAATTCAATATTAAGCTTGTTCATGATTATTATTTAGGTTTTTTGTATGTGTTTTTTCATCTATTTGATTGTAAGAAACTCTGCATGTTTCCTATTGTTCACTATGATTTCTCCCATTACCACTCCCAAGATGAATCTGACTTTATTGTTACTATGATTTCTCCATTTACGATTTCATAGGTTACATGATGTAAATTTGTCAATCTCAGGTTGGTGATGAGCTTTAGTTCTCCACATTGGGGCTTTTCTGATATTTTCTCCCTCATGTCATTCCTGTATCACCTCTTTGTTTGAGCATGCCAATTGTCTACCACTTGTACCAATTGGCACATGTCAATCTCTGAGTGGTGCCACATTTCACCTATTTTCAGTGAGAGTTTAGGGTTTCTCTAACATAGCTTTAGAAATCCGATTCAGTGCCTGCTTGAATATTGTCACATAATACTCATGGTTTGGATTGATGAGCATGTTATGAATGGTTGGTTGATTCATAAGAACCACCCATATAGTCATCTTGAGATATTTCAGAAGGTTTCTCGGGTTTCCTTTTTCACCATTTCTAGTGGGTGGGATGGTGTGGGGTGATCCATCAATACTGGTGCTCTTGTATAGGGAATTTGTTTTTGGGGATATAAAGGAGCATTTGATGTAGATATCCCATTGGATGCATTCATAGATGGGCACGAGAGGTCAAGAATTTAAATTAAAATATGCAACCTCTAGCATGACAACTTAAAGGCCGCGAGAGACACTGGTTAAAGATTGTTTTGTGCTGGCCTTAATATAGTCGTGATTTCTTTCTATTATCTTAATGGAAATATATAGTCCGGTCTCATTAAAATGAGGATTTTGGTTGTATTTCTCTTTGGTTTTTTCTCTCTTAATGCTCCAGAAGTTGCTAAAAGTTGCGATAGTTGTTTAGTTTTCCTGTTACAACTTAAAAGTGGTTTTTAGCAATGGGAGTCATGTTTTTTAAGGTTCATACTAATATGAAGATCTTGTAATTCTATATTCAGCATAAGAGAAGATGGCCTCTTCTTTGGGCGGTATGACAACAATTGCCACATCTACCTCATTGGGTAACAATGGAAAGGGGAAGAAGTTGGGTGCGATGTTTGATAATTATGGCAGACAATTGTCTTCTCTTTCAGTTTTTTCACCCATTTCCTTTAATCGCTCAAGCAGAAGAGGGACTCTGAGATTACGCGACTGAGAGAAGGTATTTAATACAAGAGCTATGGAAAAGGAGTTGTACTTCAACAAGGATGGCTCAGTGACAAAAAAATTGCAGGTCAGAGAAAAAATTATGTTTAAAGGAAGGTCACCTACATGTGAAACTTCACTGCGGTGGATCTTTCCTTGTCCACTTATATTCGATTTTAATGTGTTATTTTAATTTTTCATGGAGGGTTGTTTTGGCATATGGTCTGGAATTCAATTGCACACTTATTGAAAGCATTGTCAATTTGTCTTGCAGGCGGTGTGAACAAACTTGCTGATCTTGTTGGAGTCACCCTTGGGGCAAAGGGAAAAATGTTGTCTTGGAGAGCAAGCATGGTTCTCTGAAAATAGTTAATGATGGTGTGACAGTAGCTAAGGAGGTAATTTGTAGATGTGTGCTCTGGTTTTATTTTTAACGTTGTATTAGTTCCCCCTCTTAAATGTATTAGATTTGGTAGGCATAATTTGAAAACTCAAAGGTGAAAGGAAACATATTTGTTACCCAGTGGTCTACTTGGCCTATGGACTAGCCACATTAGAGTAATGCATAAAGCTTTTTAGAACAATAAAAGGAAAGGGTTATGGCTGAGTCAAATTTTATTGTTATTGACAGTGTAATGAAATGTATCTCAATGCTATGGTTTTGGCCTTTTTATTAGCTGAATTAGAGGACCCAGTTGAAAATATTGGGGCCAAGTTGGTAAAGGCAAGCTGCGGCAAAGACAAATGATTAGCTGGGGATGGAACCACAACATCTGTTGTTCTTGCACATTTTGGAATATTGAAAAATTCCAGAACAATGAATGGAGAATAAATCTCCCTTCCTCTAACACAGATAAAATAAAAATTTCTTTGACAGGAGACAGAGTTTCAATACTTTGAAAAAAAACTTCTATTACCTTCAATAACTCAAAAAAAAACTATTACACTACTTCCTCACTGAGAGGGATTACAAAATTATGACTGCTACAAAACGCAGTGCATAAAACCAACTCATTGTCTGTTCAAAACAAACATACTCTGTCTCTAAAACACTCTGTTGTGTTTTTCCCTTTCGCACTGCTGTGCATACACACTTAAAAAGTTACACTCAATCTTTCACTTTTTACACACTGCTGTGTAATAAAAAATTTACGTACTGTCTATAAAAAAAACTACCAAGCTTTTTCGTCCTTTTTATTTTTATATGCCGTAACATGTAAAACATATTATAATAAACCATCTTTTTAAAAAAATAAAATTAAAACTAAATTCTATGGCCCACCTTTCATTTCGCATATGATATATATATAACATATGTTTAAAACATATGTATATATTAAACTATCAAAACATTAAAGAACCCTTTCCGTCGGACTTCAAAAGTCTGAATAGATTGAATTTCAAACCAAATTCGCGTTCCAAAATGGGATGCTGACGTCTGCCTAATTTTAACTCGAATTCTCAATCCAATGTGCCCTATAAAAAATTCGGGTTCGGTTTTCAGGTTTTCAGATTCCCTTCAATTTCATGTGATCCAATATTAATGCTCCACGTGTCCTCCTTTTGAATTTACAAAACTGTAGGGTAAATTTATGTTTGTTTAATTTCTGGTTCGTGAATTGCGTTAATGCTAGTTGTTGTGTTTAAATACAATCCTGTACAGAAATATGGCTGTGGCCATCTACAAAAAAAACTTGCAGGAATTTTAAATGCTGAATTAAATTTCTGGATGGCATGAAAGCAACCTCCAAAAAAAAATGTTGTTGCTGCATCCGTCCTTCTGCTGCAGCAGTTGAAGTTAAAATTCAACAGCACAGGGTTTAATAAGTGAGGATGTAAAGGTAAATTTTTGTCGATAGTACTAGATTAAGATCATCTATTCATTTTTGTAGGGTCTTATGGTGTTTGGTTTTTTAGTTTTGGGTTGGGCTTATTGAGTCTAAGATATTTTTTGAGTGAAAAAATTGCTACCAGGTATTAAAAATTTTTGGTTCTTTTGTCAAAATTTATGAGCTTGTTAGGAAATACAAAACTGACAATGGTTGTATATTAAATTTGTGGAAAATAATTTGAAATGAAATCTTTTTGTTTAGGTTTTTGCAACAGGTGCAAACCCCATTCAAATTACTAGGGGCATTGACAAGATAATAAAGGCCCTTGTTTCGGAACTCAAAATTTTGTCAAAGGAGGTAAACGCTTGCCTTTTGAGTAGGCTGGTTTTCCTTTTTGCTGATGGTTTGGTGTATCTAATTGAATTAGTTGCCTAAGGTATTTTTGGTTGCAAATTCCTTTTCATTTTTCATACAGTATTGGCCTTGTGGAATACATTTGATTGTGTGGTCTTGTTATATCTACAACATTTGTAGTTGTTTAGTCTTATGGCCAAGGTGCACTTTTATTATGGAAATAGTTGATGCAATATTGTCATTTAATCCTTACTGCAGGGTAGCATGTTGAGAAGTTTCTTTTGAAACATTTGGTATTCAAAATGACACTTTATCCTATACAGCATCATGCACTTGACTTCAAAATTCATATTCAAAGTGTGCTAGACAATTCCTGCAAAATTTCAAATATTTATGTTGTTTTAAACCATTATCTTTTTCATGTATTGGATGCTGAAAATGTGAAAAAGACTTTGGTATGAAACCAACTGGTGAATAATTTCCAGCACAATAACCACTTCCAAGACATGATTTAGAAGTAGAGCAAATGTGCTTATGAAGCATAGAAAGATATTCTTGATGCATTGTCAATGTTTGGCTAGGGTTATTTTTGGAGAAAATAACTCCTTATTCCTAGAATAGTGATCTTCAATACAAGTAAATGCCAGAGAAGAGAGATCATTGTGTGACGCAACAAAACTGAAATTGGACCCTCAAGGAGAGCTGGTGTGTCTAAAATCACTCTGTCAGAATTTTCCCTTGGTTTACCATGTTCTTTTCCTCCAGCCTGAGTCTTAATTGACTTCTTCTTTCTTCGGGTTTATTTATTAAATTCGTAGAATTTGATAAATAAATACTATCCACAATGGTTGGACTTTAATTTATATTCCTGACTTTATATTATCTCCAAGCCTTATAACCAATGTTTAACTTTCAACACTTTGTATTTATACTCCACGTTTCTTTTTAAATAAATAACTTGTAATGAACTTTCAGCTCTATATTTCACCACCCAACCTTACAACAATCACGCTCCAGACTTATGCTAATTATCCGACAATCGTTTAATTAAACAATTTCATTATACTCCGGCCCCACCTATATATATCAATAACCAATCAAACACTCATATCGTATCTGGTTATCCTCCGCACACCTTAGTTAACCTCCGGGCAAGTTCAACGTGCGACCACCGTTCGATGGCCCTTCTCCAAATCAACGACTCTTGGCAATTTCGCTCGGCTTCCAACGTCGGGCTTTAACGTGCGATGGCGCGGGTTAAACGGTGGTTTTCCGGGGGTCACTTCGCCACGTGTCACATTCCCTATGGAATCGCTCGCAAATAGGAAATACCACCTACTCCGCAAAAGCGATGCGATATGGGCAACTCGCTTTTGTGATTCCGCTCGTGGTTTTGGTAGAGGGCTTGACCACGGGTGCAAGTCTGGTTTCGCTATCCTTTTGTTTGTTAACTCATGTCCAATCCTCAGGTCAGGTTCTGAAAGCACAACAATTTTGTCTCTTTATTAAGCGAGATTTTTATATTTGAACAGTTTTCACAACCCCTGTTCTCTACACAGACCTCGCCTTCGGGTGGGGTGAGTTCACAGGGTTATCCAACAATTTACGGGAATTCAAAGATAGAGGAATGGAATTATCAGTACCCAATCGCCTCACAGTTAAACAATTCTTCACAATTAGCAGTTCGAGATAATTCAATGGCAACTAAGCTTGGAAATCATTTAACTGGAAACAATTGTTCACATACAGAGGTTTACTGCAGAAATCCCCTCTCTACTCTCCTCTTCCCTCTCTACTTTTATTCATCCGAGGAATTACAATTTATATACATAACATATGGCTCTTCGGTTCCTCTGAGAGGACCGTTCTAGAAATCAAGAGGTCTAATTATAATAATTCAACTAACTGAAACTTTTTGGCTCCTACAACTCTAACTAGTCTAAGTAATACAGTCAGCTGAGGTATTGACACCTAGCTGTTACAACTCAAATGTTTTCGAACCCTCCTAGCCACAACATGTGGACAAAACCTCCTACATTGCTGGCTAGTGCCTAATGCCCCTGCATCATCGTGTGACATAAACCTATTAACAAAAGTGAATTCCTTGAATTTCACCAAATATTTTCTTTGAACTCCTTGCTTTTAAAAGCCAATGATATCCCTTATTGTGTTAATGTTACGGAAATTCCTTGTCCTAGTGCCTCACACTCTACTATGAATGTTTTACCAAAAGTAGGTGCAACCGATGTTGGTGTAGAAGACATGGCATCCATTGAAAGAGATAATGCCAAAGTAGCCTCATCATTCCATATAAATGATATTTTCTTCAAGATATATGTGAGTGGACTTGAAATGCATGCATAATTCTTAACAAATGATCAATAATATCATTTAAGTCTAAAAAATCTTCTAAGAACCTTTATTTTCTTAGGAATAGGTCATTTTGTAATAGCTTGCATCTTTTGAGGCTCCAACTTCACTCCTTCCTTTAAAACAATATGAACCAAATACTCGAATTCTTATTTCCCAAAAGCACATTTGGATATTTTTACATAAAAATGATTGTTCTCAATAATTTATATAACTTTTCCACATGTTTACTAGTGTGGTATTCCCGTGATTTATTATAAATATGTGTATTATCAAAGAAAACCAACACAAATTTTATAAGATGGGATCAAACAAAATTGTTCTTAAGTCGAGCCCGTTGGACTTCAAACGGTGATAAACCATAATTCAAACCAAATTCGCGTTCCAAAATAGCCTGCTGACGTCGGCCAATTTTGTGACGCGAAAACCAAATGAATTCCACCCTAATCTTTTTCGGGTCCAAAGTTGGGCTGGCATACAGAGGGAGAGTTGTGACGTGAATTTCTTATCAAATTTTCCCTAATATTTTTCAGGTCTGGATTTCCACTGCGCGAGCGGCCCAAACAAAGATCCACTGCAATCAATTTCTGCCACGTGTCCTCAATAAAAACTTGCCCTGCTCCGGGCTGTGGGTGCATTCGATGGCATTTAAGGCGATGGGACATGGATATGGCGATTTCATATCAATCGCATTAACATTTAACGCTGTTCAATTAATTTTTCACATCAAATCCGCATTAATTAATTTTTAACACTGTTCAAGATTGGCCTCCACTCCTCTTAGCTATTCTGCACGCTCCAATATGATCCGGCCTTCGGCTCTCATTATTAATGATTAGAGATTAATTATGACGGGCATCCTTTGATTGCATTGCAGTTGGGTCGAGAAAATGGCTTTTAGCTATGGTTTTTCAGACGAGCCGGTTGCTGGATTACACTACGTGCTAACTGTGACGATAAGGAGAAGTGGCCAGCTGAACTGCTGCCTAGACCTTGCATCATATCTACATTTCTCTCGGTTCTGTCTCTGTCTATCTTCCTCTGTTAATTGGAATTCTGCTTCTCCATCTCCTCTT